>OU795037.1:77596034-78011053 GCA_917208275.1 Patella pellucida | reverse complement strand
CGTAGGTTAGGGTTAGATTAAGCGTTAGGGCTAGGTCCAGTGTTACCATCTCGTGACCTTTGACCAAACTTGAAGTTGGCCTTATCAAATAGATCTAACCAAAACAGCCAAGTGCAGAAAAGTATTTCCTGGTTTAAAATGTCACGTGACAAATATCTGTTACGTTTGATTGTTATAGGATATGTCATTAATCATTTTATTTGTAGTCATGTTGATCATTCATTCATTCATTCATTCGTCCATTCATTCATTTCTTTTTGCAATACCAAATGTACAAAATTAAAAACTGTCTTTTTGAAAAAAGATTACATAAAGTTGTTTACGTTTAAAATGTACTTCAGTAAGAATATTAAGCTGATATTTTAAACATTCTTCTGTGTCGAGGTAGATGGGGGGGGGGGGCTATATAAAGAGACTTAATGTCTAGGCTATTTAACTTGAGTAGAAAGCCATTGAAATCATTATTATAAGTCGTATTCACAATAACCATTTTAAAGGTGCAAAGAAATTACATAAAATACAACATAATACGAAGTAATTACAATATCTTTTTATAGTCTGTGAATTAAAAGTCGAAAGGGATTGACTAGTCGTAATAATACAAATAGTCCGGCGGCCGTTTACGAAAAAGCAGGGGGACCCAAATTTTTCGAGATAAGTTTTTTTCTTGACGGTTTTATATGGAATCGGAACCGCTGAATTCATTTTTCGCTACTGGATCACTGTCAGCCTGGAGGGTTTTGAGTAATTAGCGAATTACTAATTAAAAAACACATTAAAATCCACATTCCTTTAAAATGACACATGCATGTCGAGTACGCCGCTGTTTGTAATGTTATTTATAGAATAGGACCCCTGAGTCTGTTTTAGATACTAGTTCACTATCAGCCAGATTGTATTTCAAATAATCTGGCAGCCGTTTACGAAATAACAGGGGGGCCCAAATTTTTCGAGATAAGTTTTTTTCGAGATAACCTTTTTCCGAGACAAGTTTTTTTCTGGACGGTTTTATATGGAATCGGACCCGCTGAATCCATTTTGCGCTACTGGATCACTGTCAGCCTGGAGGGTTTTGAGTAATTAGCAAATTACTAATTAAATAACTAATTAAAATCCCTATACAAGTCGAAATACCCCGCTGTTTGTAATGTTATTCATAGAAAAGGACCCCTGAGTCTCTTTTAGATACTAGTTCACTACAGCCAGATTGTATTTCAAATAATCCGGCGGTCGTTTACGAAATAACAGGGGAACCCACATTTTTCGAGATAAGTTGTTTCTCGACGGTTTTATATGGAATCTGACCCGCTGAATCCATTTTTCGCTACAGGATACCTGTTAGTCTGGAGGGAGGGTAAGCAAGTCGCTAATTACTAATTAAATAATTACTAATTAAATAGTTAATCCCAATGATTTAGCATCCCCTTTTGCAATGAACATAGGGATAATTCAGGACGAGTAATAACCATTGTGGAAATGCGCCACTTATGTCACTTACGGAGATCGATCACACGAAGAGGGTGTGTCCACTTATTTGTGAGTGTGTCAGTCCAGCGACTTGAGCTTAGAGTCCAGTCTCCTACTCGTGGGACTACCAGTCTCCTACTAGTGGGACTACCGGCGGTGACTTGTAAGAAATGACATCATTTTCATGCCGAAACCAGAACAGCCTCGTTCCTATGCGGTCACAACAAATGCTGAAGTTTTGTGAAGCACTCACCACTCACTCTGCATCGAAATGGATTAAAATACATGTTATCTCCAAAGGGTGTATGAATGTACAAGTAACAAGTATGTTAAAGCTAAATCCAAAAGAATAGAAAACATATATATGCTTCCATCGTTTGATTCTAAGTCTTCCTCAATCCCATCCTCATAAATTTTGTTACATCTAGCCATGTTTTCTATTCTTTTAGATTTAGCTTAACATACTCTCCCCACCCCTTGTCACTTGTACATTCATACACCCTTTGGAGATAACATGTATTTTCAGCCATTTCGATGAAGGATGCGCGATGAGGGCTTCACAAAATTACAGCATTTATTGTGGCCGCATAGGGACGAAGTTGTTCTAATTTCGGCATCTAAATGATGACATTTCATACAAGTCAGCTAGCACCACACACATAGATTGATATGGTTCACTCTGCAGCGGGGCTCAATCCATATAAAACTGTCGTGAAAAAAACTTGTCTCAACAAATTTGGGCCCCCCTGTTATTTCGTAAACGTCCGCCGGATTATTTGAATTACAATCTGGATGATAGTGAACTAGTATCTAGAATAGACTCAGGGGTCCTATTCTATTTAAAAACATTACAAACAGCGGCGTATTTCGACATGTATGTGTCATTTTAAACGAATGGTATTTTAATTAGTTATTTAATTAGTAATTCGCTAATTACTCAAAACCCTCCAGGCTGACAGTGATCCAGTAGCGATAAATGGATTCAGCGGGTCTGATTCCATATAAAACCGTCGCGAAAAAAACTTATCTCCAAAAATTTGGGTCCCCAGCTTCGGCCGCCGGACTAAAATTAAATGGAATGAAATGGGGTTTAACGCCTTACAATCTGAATAAAACACAGATCCTATTTCGTTTCTTTTTACTTGTCTTAACTACACTATGATCTGTGAATAGTGTGGGGTATTAGCCAATGAAGCGGTCTGTTACGGCGAGCTTTAAGCGTGTTTTGCACGGAACTGTAGGTAATCCACTGGTAACATCTATACTGATTGGTTAATCAAATGCCTGACGTCATAGGGTCAAAAGCCACTCGTATGACCTCTGACAAGACCTATCGCAACAACCGGTCAGATCTCCATGTACTGTAGGCTATCGAAAGTATTAAAATAATAAAATAAAACCAAGTACGAACAATCCAAACCATTAGACAAAACTCGAAGTCCTAAAAACGGTATAGGCAAAAATGTGTAAAACGCAAAATAGTGTAATCAGCATATGGACTGTTCACCGTGTACAAAATACACGACGAACAGTGGTAACAGGTGTCCTAGGAAGAGTAAGCTTACCCTGCCTGGCGCGCCACACCCGCCATAGCTGCATCCAATCTATTAAGCGAAAACTCGGTAAAATAGCGTGATAGACCAATGCACTATCGGTATGCAAAATGCACGTGATGAACAGTGTTAACGATGTAGTACACGAAACGAAATATAGATCTGTATTTATTTAATCAGATTGAACGCCCTACTGTACTGCTCCGACCGGGGTAATGAAGACGGGCAGTGTACGTCATATAGTGTGCTATGAGGGAATTTTTCCACGACCTACACATGTACGTGTTTACATCTCGTGAGCTCCTGCCTTGTGATATAGATAGATCATTGTACGTAGTAAGTCTCGATCATCCAGAACCTCTTATAATATTCGTATGGATGATAGAGGCTAGTACGTAGTATGTCTGTGGTTAGGATTTAATACAAGAGATTGACAAGCCTAGCACTTTAAGTTTATTTATTTATTTATTTATTTATTTATTTATTTATTTATTTATTTATTTATTTATTTATTTATTTATTTTATTTATTTTATTTATTTATTTATTTTAATTTATTTTAATTTATTAATTTATTAATTTATTAATTAATGTATTTATTTATTTATTTGTTTATTTATTTATTTATTTATTTATTTATTTATTTATTTATTTATTTATTTATTTATTTATTAATTTAATTTATTTTTTTATTTATTTATTTATTTAATTTATTTAGTTCATTAGTTATTTGGAAAAACATGTATGAATGGGAATTAAAAGAGTGGGTTATGGGGTTTGGCATCTACTCGACACAGACTACGTTATTTCGGAACTAACAACATAGGGTTCAATTTTATTTCAATTATTCGCTTGCGTATAGGGGTCCTTGACTGTGGAACGAAAATCGGGGACCCGGAAAAAAACCGAGGTTGGACAGGCGACCCAAATCCTTGTAATGTACAAGCAAGGAATCGAAACCACGCGACTTGACTCAATAACATACTTTTATATCTAACGCGCACACGTTATACCATTCGACCCAAGGAGAGCAAGTAAATATATTGCTGGACTGGGGGACTTCCTGGGCATACCTAATATCGTTGATATCCAAATTTATTTACACTGAGATATTTTGTTTGTTTTTTTAAATTTTAGCGCAATTGCCGCCAGCATCACCAAATACAGTGCCAATAACCAAACCCAAACCCGGCGAAAGGAAAACCGCTAAGCTGGCATCGAGTTTACCCAAAACGTTACCAACTGAACCGATTGCATCTGGCCCTAGTTTGTCTGATATCGACTGGAGCGCTGACTGCAGTACAGCATATTCAGAGGGTGAGAATTTGTTTCTTAAAGGGGCATTTGGAAATATTAGATAAAGAGCTGAAAGTTCTCACTATAATAGTTCAAAACTAGATAATGTAAAGAGAATGTGCTAAAAATGTCAGTCAAATTGCTCCACTCTGAACCGAGTTTTAAGCGTCTGAATTTTAGTCCCAGCCAAGATCATCATTACGATAAAATCATAGTCTCGATTATTCAGTTTTGAGATTAAACCATCAATGAACGTTGAGCAGAAATCGGATTCTAATCTAGTGAAAATCCGACACACAAGATGACATCGAGAGTTAATAAATGTCTAATTAATAGTAGGCCTATAACATTTCAGGCCCAAAGAAAGACCTGCAATATGCAGATCTATCGCTTGCATTATGCATGTTTAAATGACGAAATACAACTTTTCTCGATTTTTGTTGTAAAAACAGCACGTCATGGACGTATTTCGAAAGTGATTCAAGAAATATCGATGGTCTTAATCTTACTAATAATAAGATCACAATTTGTTTTGTGGCTATATTTTCTAACTTTTAATACATGGATTTGACATCTGAATTTCTGAGTTTTGTCCATCGTTACGTCACGTACACGTCATAGTATACATTGGTATTCTAGAGAAGCACAGGAAACGCTTGTGTAAAATACTTTGCTACTGGCAGCCTAGATGTTCGATATACGAAAATTAGACGAGTCTGCGCGTTTTTGTTTTAATTTAACAAACATTATGTAAGAGCTAAATCTGCCAACTGCAGGCCTTTCTTTAGGCCTTAAATGTTATCTTAATTATTGATTAGACTTTTATTAACCCATCAAGACCACAACCAACCCTTGATGTCATCGTTACTGGCTTTGAATACATTTTGTGATGGATGATTTCAACTCACAAATAAGTAATCGAGACTTTGTTTGTTATCATACCAACGTCAGTAATGACGACCGAGACTAGCCCAAATTCAATGGCTAATATCTCAGTTCAGAGTAAAGCAATTTGACTGAAATTTTCAGCATATTCTGTTTTAACTTTATCTAATCTTATACAACAACCCTTTAATGTATATGTATGACAAAGGCGAACACTTTCTATTTGCATTTGTGTGTGTTACTGTCAAGTAGTTCGGATGAGACGAAAACCGAGTCCCGTGTATACATTGGGATTGAAATTCGATACAAGAGTTGGCCGTAGCGCAACTGCCCGGGCAAAATTTCCCTCATAGCACACTGTATGGCGTATGTCCGTCTTCATTAACAGTGGGATGTTAAACCCTATTTCATTTCATTTCTCTTGAAAAACATTCCCTTTTACCACCACGACAATAATTTAAATTCTGGTAGTCATTGGATATAATTATTGTTATCGTTTAGACATTTAAACAGTTATTCGTTGCTCAATTTATCGATTGCTAATTTTTCTCGGTTACTTGATTATCCGTATAATTGTTTTCGGTTATTCGATTATCCGTATAATTCTTTTCGTTTATTCGATTATCCGTATAATTCTTTTCGGTTATTCGATTATCCGTATAATTTTTTTCGATTTATTCATCTGTTGTAGGATCTTTTAAAATGGAAGAAGACAAAGATAAAGGGGTATGTATTCTCATTCACAGTCGTCGACCCTCTGTCGCCTACTAACCCCTGTCATATCTTTATATTGGGTGGTGTGTGGGGGGCAAAGGTTAACGCGTGCGCAATGTATCATAAGGTCTTTCGTGGACTCAAGTGGCTTGTACATGGGAAGGAGTAGGGTCGCCTGCGCGTCCTCGTTGGTTTTCTCACGGTCCCCCCCCCTCTGCTTAAGACTCCAACGTCTAAGCAAACATGCTTTTAAGCCTAACGCCTTTTATGTGAAGGGTAATTGCCATTTTAACAACATTGCCACAATATTACTTATTTCGACCCAGGCGCTAAACCTATAATCTAATTTATTTTAAGTCTAGACGCCATTTTACCTCCATTGTCATCTGAGTAGTCGCTATTGTTTAGATAAATATCATACGCTGAAGACTATTGGTTTCTGGTTGTCCGAGACTACGATGTTGTTCATTATTTCGTTTCAGACACTGAACAAACTAAAGAAAGGGTTCAAAAAGATCAAATCCAAACTATACACAGACAAACAATCGGTTGGTGTTGACAACCCCGAAGATTATTATGAAGTCAGCGACGACGACAATTACCCCAACGATGAAGGCAGTGTTGAAAACGAATCGTTTTACGATTATCCAGACCTGTCTAAAATGGATCTGCCAAAAAAGAAGCAAATGGGCACATCTAAACCAACAGTGGACACTGTGGTCCAAAAACAATTTTCAGAATATACGGTCGAGGAATTAAGGGACGTATTTAGATTTTGCGGCATGACGAACTTGTCGAAAATTTGCCATAAAGAATGTTTTGATGGTAAATTATTCTCTGTCTTATCGAAGCAGGAGCTCCAATCAGATCCCTTTTTTCTTAAATCAACAGACCTTTTAAAATTAGAACAGATAAAAAAGGGATGGCGACCAAGTCATTCATAGCCGTCCCTTACTCTACAGACAGTCATTCATAGCCGTCCCTTAATCTATAGACAGTCAGTCATAGCAGTTTCTGTTTCTGTAGACAACGCCACTCATAAACCATAGACAAATCTTTCATGGCTGTTTCGATGTCTTGTGACCGTGGATCGAGCGGCTTAACGCATGCGCTGTGATCATAGGGTTCAGTCATTGAGGTAAGCGACGTGCAGTCGATTCCACGCGACAAGTGGTAGGTAGGAGTTTTCTATCAAGCGAATTATGGAACTACATGACCTAGATTGTGTTGAGTGACTGGTATCCCTGTTATATTATTATATTATTATGGCCCGTTTATCCTATACCTGTTATATTATATTATTATATTATTATGGCCGGTATGTCCTATATCTTTGTTATATTATATTATTATGGCCGGTATGTCCTATATCTTTGTTATATTATATTATTATGGCCGGTATGTCCTATCTCTGTTATATTATATTATTATGACGTTATTTTAGTACAATGAAAAGTCGCGTAATTTCAATACAATTAATAACGATGTAATTTCAGTACAATGAATAACGATGTACAGTAATTTCAGTACAATGAATAACGATGTAATTTTAGTACAATGAATAACGATGTAATATCAGTACAATGAATAACGATGTAAAATCAGTACAATGAATAACGATGTAAAATCAGTACAATAAATAACGATGCAATTTCAGTACAATTAATAAAAATGCCAATTTCAATACAATGAAGAGTTGTATAAATTCAGTACAACGAATATGAATGTAATTTGAGTACAATGAATAACCTTATAATTTCAGTAAAATTAATAGTTGTGTAATTTACATAAAGGCTTTTTGGAACAATTCTGTTTTTAGGTTCTTTTTAAAAACGTTGAAAATTGAGCTGGTCCTAGTTTTAAAGGATATCTCGTTCCAAAATTTCGGAGCTGCTACCGGAAAGGAGGCGAAGATTAGAAGAACGAAGTTGGTGTAAGGGTTAATAATGGTTAAGAAGATCTTTGAGATATACGAGCGATTCGGAACAATTGATTGACAGATATGTAAGACACAAAATTTTGAAATCGATGCGAAAAGAAACAGAAAACCAGTACAGCTGTTTAAGGTAAAGGGTGATGGGGGAACGATAAGGTGTTAGTGAAACGATACGGGCAGGTTTATTCTGAATGAGTTTGCGGAAAGTCCAACAAGCAGCGAATTACAATACTCAAGTCTGGATGTAAAAAAGGAATTGACAAGTAGTTTACAGGTTTCAAAATTAATATAAGGACGGATTCTACCAATGTTGTACAGGTGAAAAATTGCACGATTTACAAATAGATGAGATATGGGATTTCATATCCAGCGCATAGTCGAAATTTACACACGTTGACACCGGATAACAATATCGAAGTGTCGATGGTATCGAAAGCGGCAATAAGGTCAAGCATAACCAGGAAAACACCGTCCCGGTTGTTCATCTGACTGATGATGTCATTATGGACTCGTACAAGGACAGTATCAGTGCTATGACACTTCTTGTAGGCAGACTGAAAAGGCTCATCTAAGTTGTTCTCTGCAATATGATACTTAAATCTGCAAGCTACAACCTTTTCTATGATTTTAGATAAACATGGCCGATTAGAGACGGGGCGATAGTTTTTAAGTTAGTCTAGGTCTAAATTCGTCTTTTTAAAGTCATGGTGTCACCAGGGCCCTTTTCAGTGATTAACACCTTTCCAGATTTAAATGAACTATTTACAATGGAGGTAATGATAGGAGAAATCGACGACGAGCATGGTTTTAATAACCAAGTAGTGAGTGGCTCAAGTTCACAGGATTTATTTGCAGATTTTCCAATAATTTTTAAGATTTCAGTGTCTGATGTTGGCTCAAACTCAGTTAACACAGATTCTGTGTATATTTCACTGTCATGGGGAGTTGCTCTGCCTGGATCCTCAAGCTGAAATCTAATATTAGCTACCCGTTCACAAAAGAACGACGAAAAGTGTTTTGTTAGAGCTTCAAAGTAATCATTTGTTGGAGGTAGGAGACAATTTTCTTTTGATTTGGAAATTATTTTAAAGATTTGCTCGGGTTTCCCTCGTTCGTCTCGATTTTATTTTTAAGCCTGTTTTATCAGTTCGCTTGTTTCAGTCCTTTGGTGGTTATATATCTCCCTGTGGATTTCCTCCAATGTTTTTCGGCAGTTCGTTTTTCCTGTTTTAAAATTAATATCTCAGTGGTAAACCACTTCTTATTTGGTCGAATAGTCAGAGTTTTTTGATTTTAAAGGTGAATGATCGTTGAAAAGTTTGCTCAGAGCAGAATCCTAAAGAGATACTTGTGTTTTAATATCAGGTGAATTTAAAATCTGAGTTTGTAAATTTAATGACAAAAATGTCTTGATTGAACCGATTTACGTCTTTAGATTTCCGGAAAATAATGGTTTCTTTAACGGCACTGGGCCTTGTCAATGACAAGGATCCGAAAATACTATAATGATCGGAGATTTAATGACCAAGGACTTCATGACTGCAGAGAAGATCATCATTAAGTCTGGTGATAAGTATATCAAGTGTATGCTCCTTCTGGTGTGTCGGTACCTTAAATGTGTTGTTGAAGATAAACTTGAATTCAGAATATCGCAGAACTGGTTGGATTTTAAATCATTGGGCTTGTTTAAATGGAGGTTGAAATCACCAGCAATCAACAGTCGTCCTTTGGACGTCTGTAGGTCATGAAGAACGGCTGAGATCTTAGTTAGGAAAGTGTCAGTGTTTACCTTGTTTTTGGCAGACAGGCTTTATATAGTGTTCAAATCGCTACCATATTTTACATGTGTCTGAAGCACTTAAAAACTCGTGCAGTTGACACTATTTACGGCTTTAACCTCAATTACGGCTTTAACCTCACTATTTTGGGGGTTAACACAATTCAATTCCGGAACATTCAATCGAGCATATCCTAATATGAATAATAAACGTCCTGTCACGTGATGAAAAATTATATAGTGTAGTTTACATGTTGCATATTAAACTGAACTAAACAACAATGGCCGCGAGTATGGACGACATAGACTGGTCCGATAAAACAGTATCGCTACAAGAAGTAGCCGATAAGGTCTGCCTCCAATGCGTGGTGCGTGTCTGTGAGGGATTCTACAGTGGTGATGACATCAGTTCCTTTTCACTCGGGGATCTGATGAAAATCGACTCCTGTAAGTTTATAAAAAAGATTGTGTGTCGGTTTGTGAAATGGACGGACTGGGACCAACCAGGAAGTGGCTTGATGGGGAGATACAAGGTGGCTGACGACTACGATTCGTTGAGTATACCCGTTACATACAAAGGTTTGGTAAGAGTTGTACCAAAACATGGGACTTACTATACATACAAAAGCATAGCAGATGCATTGGCAGACTTTCCAAGATATTTGGAAGTTTTGAAAACCGTAAAATACCGAGAGGAGGGTAGTTCCAAAATGATTAAATTGACCAAAGGAGATGTCTTAGAAACAATGGGATGGCCTAAACCGAAAAAACACCAACGGGGTTCAGATCTGAAGGAATATTTAAAATGTTTACATCATGAAAAAGATATTATTTATATTCCGTCAACTGTTTCGGGAAAATTTCAAGTTTTGAGAGATGACGTGGAATACACTTTACAGGAAGTTGTTAAACGGTTTCCGTTGCCTCAAATTGTGCAGTTTACAGAAACGTTTTCCAAGGAAGTCGTATCGCATGATATTGTGGAAGCTTTCGGTAACCTAGATTCATTTCAGGGTAAAATGATGCTAAACAGTTGTCACAAAGAAAGGATTTTGATAGGACACTATAAACGTTTGGACGCGAATACGAACGAAGGTAAATTTGTTAAAAGGACTGTTTTCGTTCTCCCTTTGAGTAATCCTGTTTTGCGTGAAATTTCTGTCCAGTATCCCATATACTTGGACTCTTCAGATTATGAGTTTTTTGTGGCCAAGAATTTTACTCAGACCCCGACGGGTCCTAAGGTGATGGACAGAGCGCTCTACGTGGAGTTTACTAAAAGGGCACAGTTACGCTTTGCAGAAGTAGATGACGATTCTAATAGTTGCGAAGAAACACCTATAGCACCGTTACTTCCACCTCGAGGTCATTTGAAACCTGTTGCTCCTGTAGCTGCAATGACACGCGCGCCATTTGGAGATGGAAATAAATGGCCAAGTCGTGCCCCAGGTAATTTTCCGAACCTCTATCATAGTTTAGCCTTTTGGGTAATTTTTGCGAGGGGGGGGGGGGGTAATCTCGTTATATGATTTCTGCGGTTTATTCCCTGAGCCGCAGTGACTTTCGAAGCAAATTAAAAGTAAAACAATTGTCTATGATTTTAAAACTAAACTTTATTCAATATGACAAGACCATAATGACTCCGATTTTAATTATATTAGAGCGTTTCGGGTATTTAACGATTATATTTAAAAATGGTGAAGCTAGGCTAAGTCTTGAACAACCAACCAGTACGATGGTTACGATAATAAACAAACAATGCACACACAGCTTGTCCAAACTACAAACATTGATAACCTCGCTCTGAATAAACAAATTTGAATGAAATTTTCAATATATTCATTCTGCATTATCTTTTTTGAAATATTATAGCAGGAACGGTCAGCTCTGTATCTAAATCTAACATACTGCATCTTTAAAAAAAACCCCTATATTTCTATGATGAAGGACAGCTTCTAACCCATTGCGAGTTGTGTCACTTTGGGGGTGATTTAAAGTAACCAAGCGGCATTCGTATTTTTCGCTAAAATATCAAATTTCCGACCACTTAATCTATTCGGATTGATTATTTAAAGATATATTAGTACGTGTATGTAAAAGATCCTTGACAGTTGAAATTCGAGGTAAAAGTAGGCCGTAGCGCGGCAGTCTGATCAAAATTGCCCCCTGTCGTGTCCTTTATTGTACTTCCGTTCTCGTGAATTGGCACCACACTTCAATAGGGGGGGGGGGGATCTATAATTTCAGGATGGCGTCACCGCCCTGTTGAAAATCCTGTATCCACTCCTTTAAATTGTAGACCAAGATCATGTTTTCTTTAGATAAAAAGATACAATTGTTTTCTTGTACAGGAATATATATATGTGTGCCTTGCGTAAATAGATTATTATGAGAATAACGTAGGTTGTCATCAACCCATTATAATGCATTAATGTTAATACAATTTGGTTGGTTATCAAATCTTGGCTCTGTGTCACACCGGGAAATAAATACTGCCAAACCGGTTATTAAATACAATCGGTAAACCCGCTATTTTCCGATTGGCGTGTTTTAGGGGCGTGTTCCATGGGCGTACACAGCAATTTTGTTTGTGGGGAGGGGTAGCCAAAATGCGACCGACTGATGGATATACCCCTGGTACGAGTGACGCCGTCAGGTGGCGAACATCGCATTCCCTTCTATTTTGGCATTGTTTGTTTACCTCATTAATTCATTAAGTCTGAGACCGTAGGTTACGGTTAGAATAAGCGTTGGGGCTAGGTCCAGGGTTAAGGGTTAGGGTTGGGATTAGCGCTAGCCCTGTTTACATCTCGTGACCTTTGACCAAACTTGAAGTTGGCCTTATCAAATAGATCTAACAAAGAATAACATTTCCTGGTTCAAAATCTCATGTGACAAATATTTGTTAAGTGTGACAAATATATACTGATTGTTATAGCTAGGATATGTCGTTAACCATTTTATTTGTAGTCATGTTGATTATCATTCAGTCTTCATCCATTCGTCCATTCATTCATTTCTTTTTGAAATACCAAATGTACAAAATTAAAAACTGCCTTTTTGAAATCAGAAAAAGATTACATAAAGTTTGATTTTAAAATTTTAGTTGTTTACGTATAAAATGTACTTCAGTAAGAATATTAAGCTGATATTTTAAACATTCTTCAATGTCGAGGTAGATGGGGGGGGGGGGGCTTTGTAAAAGGCAATTATCCACCGATTTCAATGACATTTACAGATTATGATAACATTAATAATATCACTGAGTAGCCAAAATTTCGACCACTTCCGGTTAGCGGTTTCCGAGATATCAGGTTACCACACATTTCATGTGGCACGGCTACAGACAACAATTATCAACTGATTTCAATGAAACTTACAGATTATAATAACATTAATAATATCTCAAACTAGCCGAAATGTCGGCCACTTCCGGTTAGCGATTTCGGAGATATCAGGTTGCCACACAAATAAAACCAAGTACGATATCACCATAGATGTAAGTGGACGTTTAACCCCTAAAAAGAAGAAGTACGAACAATCCAAACCATAAGACATAATCCGAGTTATAGGCAAAATAGTGTATTCAAGCAAAATAGTGTAATCAGCAAATGGACTGCCCCTCGTTTACAAAATACACGACAAACAGTGGTAACAGGTGTTCGGAAGAATAAGCTTACCATGCCTGGCGCCACACCCGCCATGGTTGCATCCAAACTTGTAGGCGAAGTCTCGATAAAATGGCATGATTGGCCAGTGGACTATCAATGACAGCCTACATCGGCTGTGCTCCCAATACAAACGGTATAGGCAAAATAGTGTAATCAGGCAAAAAAGTGTAACCAGGCAAAATAGTGTAATCAGCAAATTGACTGTTCACCGTGTCCAAAATACACGACAAACAGTGGTAACAGGTGTCCGGAAGACTAAACTTAACCTACCCGTTTCCACACCCGACATAGCTGCATCCAAACTATTAGGCGAAATGCCGGTAAAATAGCGTGATTAGCCAATGAACTATCGGCATGAAAATGCACGCGATGAACTGTGTTAAACCATTCGACCCGAGGAGATCAAGTAAATATATTGCTTGACTGTGGGACTTCCGGGGCATAGCCGACGAATGAGTTGACGTAATGACGTCGATATCTATTTCTATTTACATTGAGATATTTAGTGTTTTTTTAAATTTAATTTCAGCGCCATTGCCCACAATATCACCAAATACAGCGCGAATAACCAGACCTCATTCCGGTGTAAGGAGAGCATCTCCGATGTCAACGAGTTCCAAAACGACACCCAATACCACACCAATAACCAAACCTAATTCGGCTATAAGGAAGGAATATCCGCTGCCAACGAGTTCGAATACGTCACCAAATACAGCGCCAATAACCACACCTAAACCCGGTATAAGGAAAGCATCTCCGCTGCCAAAGAGTTCGGAAACATCATCATATACAGCGCCAATAACCAAACCTAAACCCGTTGTTAGGAAAGCCGCTAAGCTGCCATCGAGTTTACCCAAAACGTCACCAACTGAACGAGTTGTATCAGGCCCTTGTTTGTCTGATATAGACTGGAGTACACCATGTTCAGAAGGTGAGAATTTGTTTATTAAAGGGACATTATAGTATATTAGATAAAGAGCTGAAGGTACTCGTTATAATAGTTAAAAACTAGTCAATGTAAAGGGAATGTGCTGAAAATATCAGTAAAATTGCGTTTGAATTTTAGGCCCAGTCTAGATCATCATTACGATAAAAAACATAGTCTCGATTATAACGTTTTGGAATTAAATCACCAATGAACGTTGGGCAGCAAATCGGATTCTAATCCAGTGACAATCTGACACACAAGATGGATTCGAGATTTAATAAATAATAGTATAACATTGCAGGTCCAGAGAACTGTTATAGCAAGAATGGACAACTCTCGAAAACAATCTCCCATAATTATCTTTAACATAACAAGACCATAATCAACTCTCGATTATATAGCCTGGATTTGAATACATTTTGCGATTGATAATTCAACGCAAAAATGAATAATCGAGAATTCGTTATTATAGAAACGCCTGAACTGAGACTAACCTAAACTCCAATGGAGAAAATTTCGGTTCAGGGTAAAGCAATTTGACGAAAATTTTCAGCATATTTTGTATTCATGATCTGTTTTTAACTATTATAGCAAGAACTGTGATCCCTTTCTCTAATCTTGCCTAATGTCTCTATTGTGTGTGTCTACGATAAAGGCGAACAGTTTAGTTTGTAACTGTAACAAATTCATTTATATTCTCGAAACGATGTCTAGTCGTTCGGATGGTATGAAAACCGAAGTCCCATGCAGACATTTGCGTGCATGTAAAATACCCCTTGTCAATTGGAATTCGATATAAGAGTAGGCGGTAGCGCAACTGCCAGGGCAAAATTTCCCTCGTAGCACACTGTTCATATTGCCGAAGCAATGGTCCGAGAAATACCTCTCTGGCCATTGCGTGATTGGCAGAAAAATGACAATCATTCATTTAAAGTCCGTAACTCAAAATCCTCCCAAATCTTCAACATCGAAAACACAAATTGTTTGTCAATTTAAATCAACATATAAATTATGCGTCTCAAAATTAATTGTAATAAGGCACTAGGAGAACGAAGCTAAAATATCCCACAAGTCAATGCGGTTGTTCATATCCTGGGCGCGGATTCTACACAAAGTTTGTAGTAAAGAAGTATTTTACATGGTTCATGACCAAACAATGCACCATTATCTAAACTTGAATAACCAGACGCTAGCAATCGCCAATCGATTGGGATAACTTGCGTATTTCGCCGAACCTAACTTTTTGAGGAATTTGAGTAAAAACGGAAACAATTGAAAGCAAATCAGGTATACACATTCATATTACATTATTATATACGTTGCTACCCATTTTTGCCCATTTCTAGGTCCAAAATGTTAGCAGCTTAGCTCCTTTAATCTGGTGTCATCAGTTTTGATAGCCTCATTTGTCACACCATTAGTTTTCCTGCAATAGTCATGACGTTTCGTTATGTAAACATATCTGGAGCTCTGTTAAACCCGAATGATCATGACAAGAATTTAGAATAATTATGATAGTCATTGTTAAAGGCTCACTATCACTCTTGTCGTAATTGAATAATACGTGCCAATCATTATTCTGGTCAATAAATTGTGCCATTTTAATTCTAATTAATTGATAATACAAATTTCATGTTAACACACCGAATTTAAAAAAAAATGGAAAAATTCAACTACATGGTTTTAAAGGCTTTACGTAAACACTTTCAATTGTAACTTAGATTTAAACATATTTTTTTCGAACCCTCTGGACAAGTAAAATAGGATGTAATGGATAATTTACACAACAGGTAGGACACTTAAACATCTAGTAGTTAGAATAAGGCTATTTTTTTTCTAAACCTGTCAAGCCAGCAAGAGTGTTATTGTCCCTTTAATTATTGTTATCGTTTAGACATTTAAACAGTTATTCGTTGTTCAATTAATCGATTGCTAATTTTTCTCGGTTATTTGATCATCCGTTTAATATTCGATTATCTGTATAATTTTTCACGGTTATTCGATTATCCGTATAATTGTTTTCGATTTATTGATCTGTTGTAGGATCTTTTAAAATGGAAGAAGACAAAGATAAAGGGGTATGTATTCTCATTCACAGTCGTCGACCCTCTGTCGCTTACTAACCTATGTCATCTCTTGACATATATCGGGTGGCGGGGGGGGGGGGGGGTTAACGCGTGCGCATTGCATCATAAGGTCTGTCGTTGACTTAAGTGGCTTGTACGTGGCAAGGAGTATGGTCGCCTGTTCATATCCTCATGGGCTTTCCCCATGGCTCTCCGCCCCCACCCCAACTGCTAAAGACCCCTACGTCCAAGCAAATGGACGAAATAAATTTGATCCACGTGTAAGAACCGAAGTCGTTCTTCGTTCACTAGTCCAACGAAACAGATCATAAACAAACATCTATCAGAAATACGTCAAGCTGAATTCGCATAATTAAATAATAAAAAAAGCTTTTACACTAGAATATTTTAATATATATGTTTGACTTTAATAAAATAAAACCAAGTAAGAAGAATCCAAACCATTAGGCCAAATTCGAAGCCCTTAAAAAACGGTAGGCTATAGGCAAAATAGTGTAATAAGGCAAAATAGTGTTATCACTAATCAGCATATGGACTGTTAACCGTGTACAAAATACACGACAAGCAGTGGTAACAGGTGTCTGGAAGAGTAGGCTTACCCAACATAGTATCAGAAATTCGTTTAATTACATAATAGCAATATGTTTTCAATAAAATATTTTGATACATATTCTAGACCATTGAGAAGGCTCTTTAATCTACTTCATTTGAGACCTAGTCGCCACTTAAACAAGGGAGTGGATATTCGCCATTCGAATGGCGAATAGCCTAGACCCATAAGGATGGTTATTCGCCATTCGTTTTATATAATAACACTAAAATTCTTGCAGATTGTCTGTGCTTTTATTCAAAATACAGACCCAGAATCCATTTTTTAATTGTCATTTGTTTTTTGAAGCTTCATAGTGCATATAAACACCTTCGTTCACAGCGAAGCGTAGACAGCGAATCCAACATCGTGTGTAGATGGAAGTAGCACACATGTGAAAAGTTCCGTATTCTGTAAAATTCTGTATCTTTACTACGGTAACCCAGAAACATTGAAAGTAGATAAAATACGAACTGAATCTAATTTCATGCCTGCGAAAGCAACAGCTTAGGGGCTTATTAAAATTGTTCTACCTGATCTGCCAGCCTGCCTACCGCCCGGAGTAGGCTACCCATATTATGTAATTGTCAACCGTGTCTTCTATCAATATGGGCCTATCCTTCGTATATACATTTTATTTTCAACTATGCGTGTTATATTTGCCACCCGTATATTTCTTTTTCGTATATACATTTCGAGAGAGAGAGAGAGAGAGAGAGAGAGAGAGGGGGGGGGGGCTCAATGACATCCCGTATTCATTTGCCTACATTTCTTTCTCAACCGTTTGTTTTATTGTCTAACATATAATTCACTTACATCTACTCACATAGGCGTACCAGCAAAGGATGATATCGTAATTTTTTAAAATTGACTAAGGGATTAAACTTTATATTAGGATTAAACTTTATATTAGGATTAAACTTTATATTAGAACATTTAAAGTTATTTTAATACACAGTGACATTTTTTCAGGGCATCCCTTTCTTCAGGAATCATGATTTACTTTTAAGCGACCGGCTTTGCACGCCGCGTCTCTGTGTACTCTAAACGATATAATTTGTAGGCATGATTATAATTTGTTTAGCTATTTTCTCTTGTCAGTCGTGCATGACGGAGGGCCTGACAAGGACAGCTGGGTAGTCGCTCGTCGGATAGGACGAAAAAACAAGGAACCGTGCTGTATACATTGGCGTATCCGGGTAAAATGTCCTTAATTTGAAACCGGAGAGAGAGAGAGGGGTTGAGAGAAAGTGTGGGGGGGGGCATTTCGGGAATACAAATAGGATTCCATTTTTTTTATAATTCCCTTGCGCGTAGGGCCCTTTAGACTTTAGCAGTAGTAGGACGCGGGGAAAACGGATGGGGTTGGACAGGCGACCATACTCCTTGTCACGTACAACTCTGGAATCGATACTACGACGAAATTAAAATGAGTATATCACAAACTGTTTAAATTTGACTTGTAACAAATAGCTATAATAGTTCGAACTTAGATGATGTGAAATGAATAATTTCATTCAAATTACTCTATTGCAAGCGAAGATATTGGCCTTTGAAGGTTTGATAGACGTGTGCAATAATTTCAACCACGGTCCTGGCTGGTCGAAGCTAAGTCTCGGTCCGTCTGGTGTCCGCCATATTGAATAAATCAAAGTATAGCTGAATCGTTTTAATCTGTCGGAGAAATCTAATGCCATCCAGAGTTGATTAAGGCCTGGATCAGTTAATTAATGCCTAATTAATACTTTAGAAAACATTTTAGGCCCAAAGAAAGACCTGCAATAAGCAGATTTAGCTCTTGCATAATGCATGTTTAATAAAGAGAACAAAACACGTAGGCTTTTAATGGTGTTCTATTTCAGCTAGCACGAGAACGTAACTAACAACGCTGAGATATAGACGACTGGATGCCTTTAGTCAATTTCTTTATTAATAAGTTAATTTTATACTCAATTGCAGGCTTTATGATACAGCGCGCATGGCCATCCAACCCCCCGAATATCGAAAGGATCCACCCGAACGACACTACGTTGTCCCCTGTCAGACCGCCCCCCCCCCCGTCTTGCTTCACTGATAAGGAGGTCTAGGAGGAACCATGCCGAACAATAATAAACATCCTCATCCAACACCGTGTATGATCATCAGACTCATGCAAAATATAGTAGATCATTTATTGCTGAACCAACAAAGTGCCACACCCTTCCCATGGTAGGAAATTTAACGTCCTACTGTTCTGCTGGGAATCCGCTATTGTAGAAGGGCTATGAGGGACTCTTATATCGAATTCTAACGAGTAGGCCTACACGGGACATTCTTTTTTTACGTCTCAGCCAAATGACTATACGTCTTCCTTTCTTTGCCAGACCACCGTAAGGGGCAACCACGCCGTAAACTCCAGACTTACCGACTGAGCCACCTGCCCCACTTTAGCCGTGCCCCAAATATGGCTGGCGTGTGAATGTGTATGGTGGGGGGTTAACGCGTGCGCCTTGAATCATAAGGTGTTATAGTAAAGTCCCATAGCTTTGATTCCGCGAAGAAGGCCGTCTGTCCAGTCACGTGGGTTTTCTCTGGGTCCTCCGACACCCCACCCCCATTGCTAAAGAGCTCTATACGCAAGTGAATTATTAAAATAAATTTGAGTCATATTGACGCTTATAGGCTTTTTTATATCATATGGTACATCCATAAAGGATCCCCCCCAGATGTTATGTTATAATTGTATGACCAGCTTATGTTATAATTGTATGATCAACTTTTGTTTTGAAATGTGTATGCTGTCCACAGTGGATGCAATGATACAATAAAATTTATCTATCTATCTATATGTTAGTCTAGAAGAAATTACTTAGTCTCGAACAGACGTATGGCGAACCGACTCTCTCTCTCTCTCTCTCTCTCTCTCTCTCTCTCTCTTCTCTCTCTCTCTCTCTCTCTCTCTCTCTCTCTCTCTCCATGCGATGTGTGTCCAATCAGGGTATTCAGTGAATATCCACATAAAATAAAACATTAGGCCATACCAAAAACAGAAAGGTAAAATATGAAGTATTTATTATTACCTTATTCTACATATCTTTTTTTGTGCGGGCATTCATTTTTATTTTTCATATTTTCATAGCAACAGGTTCTTATTTCATTTTTTTTATCTACCCGAACCTTTCAATTTTAACTGCTGTTTATTTCCAATCCATATATTTGAATAAAACTATTTTGTCTTATTTAAACCTTTCCAAGGCAGGTCATAAAGTATGGTACTTTTTTAGGTAGTCACCGCTAGGCTATAAATAGACCTCCAATGGCACTGTGCCAAACAACGTTTGTTGTAGTACTAGTAGTAGTTATTTTCGCATTTTTACTAGAACAAAAATGATATATGTGCATTTTGTACAACGAAGTTAAACTAGTTTAAGTGTTTGGTAGCATTATCCTTCGACCAGGCATCGTGATAGGACAGAAAATATCGATTAAAAAAAACGAATGGCGAATAACGTAAACGAATGGCAAATAACGTAAACGAATGGCGAATAACTCTTTGCCATTCGAATGGCGAATATCCTCTGCCCTTAAACAACATTGTCCGAGACAACCATGTAATTTATTTTTTCGTTGCAGGCGGTGTTTAGGGCAATAAGCATGCTACACACACCAGACAAAGTATTGGTTAGTGTTGACAGCTACGATGACAGCTACGATGAAGTCGGTGTGGAAGACGAGTACGATTATCCAGACGTATCTAAAATGGGCACATCTAAACCAACAGCGGACACTGTGACCAAAAAACAATTTTCAGAATATACGGTCGAGGAATTAAGGGACGTATTTATAGTTTGCGGCATGACGAACTTGTCGAAAATTTGCCATAAAGAATGTTTTGATGGTAAATTATTCTCTGTCTTATCGAAGCAGGAGCTCCAATCAGATCCTTTTTTTCTTAAATCAACAGACCTTTTAAAATTAGAACAGATTAAAAAGGGCTGGCGACCAAGTCATTCATAGCTTCGCGGGTTCTAATGTAAAATCCCAGGACATGTCTATTGGACAATAACACCCCTCTTAATGTCAAACAGGAGGTGTTTATCGACATTGTAACATGCTATTTAGAATGTTAAAAGAAATTGCTAAAACAGAGGGGTGTTATTGTCCAATAGACAGCGTCTAATTGACCAATCAAAACGCGAGGTTCACTCTTAAGCATGTTACGATTCAGTACAATGAATAGTCGCGTAATTTCAGTACAATGAATAACAATGTTATGTAATTTCAGTACAACACATAATATAGTTTCAGTTCAATGAATAACGATATAATTTCAGTACACCAAATAGCGATGTAATTTCAGTACAACACATAATTTAGTTTCAGTACAATGATTAACGTTGTAATTTCAGTTCAATGAATAGTTGTTTTAATTTCAGTACAATGAATAAAGATAATAATAAATAAAATAAAACCAAGTACGAACAATCCAAACCATTAGACAAAATCCTAAATAAACGGTATAGGCAAAATAGTGTTATTCCAATACAATGAATAGCGATGTAATAGAGCCAATATTGTGTTATATGGAGAAAAGGCTTTCTCGGTGGCTTCTCCTAAGTTGTGGAATTAGATCTCCTATTTCATCGTACGTAACTAACGTGACGAAAATAAAATGGTAGCTGGCTTTTTCTTTTCGCACGTACACAGTGAATAACCATTTTGCGCAGTAATCCCAGCCAGAATTTGGCTATTTTTTAAAATTGCGTTCAAGTTTAAATTGTTTAGAACTGAAACAAATTAACTTTTAGTCAATCCCCACGCTAAAAACATTAGCAGATTTCATTGTGTATATGTGAAATAGACCCGGCCGATAATGTGGCCCCCGCGTGTGTCAAATATCCGTTTAAACTCGCTAATTCTGTTAAAATCGTATTTTTTTACGGAGATTATTATTCAATCTCGAGTTGTGTCTGTGTTATTGCACAGACAACCCTGATACGACACAGGTTTTCTGTTTGTCGAAGTTATTTTACTTTCGTTTGTTTGTTTACAAACTGACTTCTGTGCGTTGGCCTCGCGACTTTTGACGTTAAGATACCGTCATGTAAATATCATGGCTATTCACTGTGTTAGGTTAGAGTCACTTCTCAGCAGGTAGGGTGAGTCGGTCATTTAGATTGCTATTTCATTAGAAGCAGCACTTTTTATCTATTTTTAAAACAGCTTGAAGACATATTTATTTGATATTGATTTTAAATAATTGTTTTGCACTTGGTTTATATCTATTTCATATTTATTTAAACTTCTTCTAGGCCTATGCTTGTCTTCATTTTAATCATGTTTTTTTTTTAAATTTATTTTCGACGTAGAGAATTACTTTTTAAATTACATATTTATGCATTTATTCTAATAATCATGTTATTGTAAAGCACCCTTGAACATTTTATGAAAAGGGTGCTATATAAATCTATAATAATAATAATAATGATAATAATTTCAGTACAATGAATAGTAATGTAATTACAGTACAATGAATAACGATGTAATTACAGTACAATGAATAACGATGTAGTTTCAGTACAATGATTAACAACGTAATTACAGTACAATGAATAACGATGTAGTTTAAGTACAATGAATAACGACGTAATTACAGTACAATGAATAACGATGTAGTTTAAGTACAATGAATAACGACGTAATTACAGTACAATGAATAACGATGTAATTACAGTACAATGAATAACGATGTAATTACTGACAATGAATAGAGATGTAATTTCAGTACAATTAATAATTATATTGTGTAATTTCAGTACAATCAATAGTAATGTAATTTCATTACAATGAATAACGATGTAATTTCAGCGCAATAAATAGTAGTGTAATTTCAGCACGATGAATGGGGTTTTTTTTATTTTAGTACAACTGGAAACAGGTTTTTTTTTCTGATTATCTATCTGGGGGTCATATGCAGTAGCAAGAAGTCGTAGGAACGAAGACAACCTTCAAGGTTGGGCAGTCGACCATACACCTTGTAACGTACAATTGTGACAGACATTATGATACACCACGCAAGCGCTAACCATTCGCCCCACACTCTTAGATTTTAGAGTTCGATATCTATGTCATACAGCACAGCCGTCAAGAAAATAATACACGATTTCCACCTAGCCACGTAATCCCCTATATGCAAACAAACATGTCTGGTGTTGAAACGTCGACTATCCTTTGGGGGTTGGATGACCGATTGGTTAGCACGTGTGCGCTGTATCATAAGGCATTTCATTGAGTCAACTGGCGTCGGGACAAAAGGAACGAATAACAAAATAAAGACGAAATCAACCACCATATAGAGAGAACTGCCAGCTCGTTATCTAATCTTTGTATACAAACCTTCTGTATATTATATATTTTCATCATCATTTGCTTGACACGTTGAGAGAACCCTCACTCAATCGCCGCTTTAATTAAAATATTAATTGTGTCCTATATTATGATTTTGTATTTATCGATAAATGCGACCCGAGGAAGATAATTAAATTAAGTACCGGTATGACTATTTTATTAGTTATTGTTGCATGATCTGATGAGTCATTTCGTCGAACATGGGTCGACTTAGCCTGTTTCCTGTTTCAACGGTGGTTAAGTGGGTAAGACGCTGGCTCAATACCCTGGGAGTCGCGTATGCATTGGACGAGATAGTTCATCGGTTTTTTCCCGACGTGGTTTCCCCCTGTCAGTGGTGCAGGAGTGATGGCCAGACATAGACAGGTGTCTAGTCGTTCCGATGGGACGAAAGCCGGGACATGTATAGGTAAAATAACCACTGACAGTTTGAATTTGAAGAAAGAGTAGACAGTATAGCGCCACTGTGTGGGCAAATATTCTCTCGTTAGTCTAGTCGGCGCTGAAAACTAGGACCTTAAACCCCGTTTCATTTCATGCTTTTAGACGTTGTACACGACGTGCTCTGCAAATGCATTGATAGTTTGATCTCAGTGAAAGTAGGCGGAAACCGATTTTTGTGGAAAATTACACCCCATTTCATTTATCAGACCCGGTTCTGTGCATAGGCGTAAGAGCCAGGGGGAAGGAAGGGAGCAGCAGCTGCCCCGCTAACTTTCGGACAATCAGACCTTTCGGGCAGACGGGTAAAGTGAAATAAGAAATGTTGGCATAATAAAGTTCCCGAAATCTAATAAAACACTAATTTTACTTTTCTTTTAATTGAATTTGTACTAAACTGACTATGGATTAAAACATTTTGTCTGGAGCCACTCTACTTTGTGCTATTATTTGTGAATCTGCTGCAACAGTGTGATTTAATGGTTGGAATCTAGGTTGGCATAGAGTTGGGTTACAAAACCATCCCCATACCCCGAGATGATTGATTCGTTGCTGAGGATACAGGTCAGCCACCAAAGGTAGGCTATATTTAAAGACTGTGAAAGCAGGAACATTAACTCTCGACGGTCCCGTCTCCGTGGACTTTAAACGATTGATTCTTTGATTGGAATTCAAGTCAGCCATCTTAATTAGACCACTTTGAAGTTGCTGTATTAAGAGACTGGATTAGCAGGAAATTGATTTGCGGTCGACAAATTTTCCAAACTTTCTTGGGGTAAGCATTGCGTCCCCTCCACTGTGTAAATAAGGGGTTGTAAGTATGTCTGGATAAAATAAATTCCCTATCCATTCCATAGGGAAATAAATAGGGAATGTTTTATCCAGACAAACTTTCAACGCCTTTATTTCAACAGGGGGGGGGGGGGGGGCGCAATGGTTAAAACACGTGCGCGCTGTATCAAAAGGTTTGTCAATTGTACAATTTCATGTATGCATTTTCATTAAATATGCGTTCATAAATTGTACACCAATGCGTAGCATAAACAGATCGTGTCAATTCTGCCTGGAACAGAGAGTTTCATTCCATTGATTGGAAATTACAGTAAAAGTCAGACACGATGAAATGTAAATCAGTTTATATATATTCACATACATTATTATGTGCTTTGCGACCAATTTATGTCAATTTCTAGGTCCCAATTCAGCTCCTTTACAGGTCAGTCACCTTGTACAGTGTAAAACAGATTTGGGTTAGACTAAATAAAAATCCAAAGGAGTATAATGTAGTTTAATAATGAAAAGGTTTGGATAAACGAAATTATACACAATTACAAATAATACCATGTATAAATAAACAAATATAATCTACTCACATTATTTACAAATAATAATAACATAAATATACAGTCTTGAAAACAAACAATTTATCTCAGTTTTATTACAAAAATAGTTTCAATATACACAAAATAAATAATGTGTAAATACAATGAATTCATTAATTACTAAGTAAAAAGAAATCTTTTTTTTATTTTCTTTGGATATCAATTGACTATAAATAAAGAGTTACGGAGTTATTCCCCCTTCCGATGAGTATTTTAATTCTCGAGCGCTTATAAATGATCTGATAACATTATGCAAGAGCTAAATATGTCTCTTACAGGTCTTTTATTAGGTCTAAAATGTTATATACACTATTAATTAGACATTTATTAACGTGACAAGACCATAATCAACTCTCGATGGTATCGGGTACTCGAGATTTTTACTAGATTAGAACGGTTCGTCTGTACAAATGGGAAGCGAGGCTACGTCTCGAAAATACGTCTCGAGAGAGAGAGAGAGAGAGAGAGAGAGAGAGGGGGAGGGATAAACATGGGGTTTAACGTCCACTAGACACAAACTACGTCATTTCGGGACTAACATATGGTTGAATGTTATTTCAATAATTCGCTTGCGCGTAGGGGTCTTTAGCAGTTAGAGGAAACCGGAGGACCCGGAGAAAACCCAGGAGATTGGAAAAATCAAAGGAAGTCAGTTTTTTTACTTACTGATCTAAGTTTGGATCAGCTATATCTCAATATTGGATTTAAAAAACTGTTTACATATAGGTGTCAATTTCGCTATAAAATCAGATTCAATTAAATCACCTATAAGATCTTGTCGTTCTAATATTGTATAATGTTGCTATGCAAGCAATTGAACTGCACTAGAGTTATCCCCCTGCATACTAAAATTTGAAGGGCATTTAGAAATATAATATTCAGAAATTCACAAATGTTGTATTATAAACTTTACGACCGAAATGTTATTAGTAGAAAAGCTATACAAAGTGCTTATGTAAGGGAGAGAAAGAGAGAAATGGGGTTTAACGTCCACACAACACAAACTAGGTCATTTCGGGGGGATTAGCATAATATAGTTTAATTTTATTTCAATAATTCGCTTCCGCGTAGGGGTCTTTAGCAGTGTAAGAACATGATTATTAAAATAGTAAATCTGCTGAACAATCAAATTAATAGCGCAGTGCAAATAACAAAATGCAAAATGAAAAATAAATTTGTTCTCTGGTCTCTTACTGAAAATCTAAACCGTCCAATGTCTTGTACAATAAATTAATATATTTGTTCAGATATGTCGGGACATTTGGGCCACAGGTTAGTACTGACCATGTCTGTAGCCGAAACGTCCTACACTCATTCATCCATATATAAATGAAACCTATATGTTTATAAAAGATACAATATTTGTGACCGTTTTTGAATTTTAATGACATCGAAGCAGTGTATTTACGATAATTGTCTGCGCATCAGGCCCGAGGCTAGTGTGTGTGTGTGTGTGTGTGGGGGGGGGGGGGCTGGGTGCGAGAGGTAGTTAATGTCGGCTGGAAACTCTTAATTTTCCGACACTTTCGCCACCTGCATGTCATAGAGGCCTAAATTCACTGTCACAGCTTCTAATTTTCGTGCTCTCCCCTCCTCCGGTTTACGACTGTCGGCAAAGACCTTCGTTCATTGATTTTTTGTTGTCGGAAATTTATCTTCCTCGCCCCCCTATGACGGCTAAATTTTGGTTTCTAGCTTCGGGCCTGGTGCGCAACTATATTTCACTACCGGGCTTAAGTTAAATTAATACAAAATAATATATTCCAAAGCAAATAATTTTATATTTTATTCTAATAAATCTGACTTCCCATATCTGAAGTTTTAACTTCAATCTAATTCAAATACAGATCTATATATCGTTTCGTTTTATAATAGTTTCGAGGACCCACATTACATGAAGATATGGCCAGTTGTAGTTGGAGCTCGCGCAAGGGGTCACACGAGCGGCTTTTTTATCCTATGGCGTCAGAGATTGATTTATCAATCAGCGGTGACGTTTCTGGTGGTTTACCCACAATCCCGTCTCCGTTGGCCAATTCTCATATCAAGTAGAACGCCTGTTATATAAGAATTCTTTTAGATCCTAGTAAAGACAAGTAAAATCAAGTTGTGAACTGTCCAAAAATGAAACGAAATATGATCAGTGTTTTAATCAGATTGCTTTAACCGTTAATCTACAAGGAGCACACATACTTATAATTTGATGTTTTAAAGGTGTTGAATGAACATCGCACACAAATTGCACTCTTCAGTGAATTCATACTTGGCTTATTTGAAAATATCTAGGGTCAAGGCTAAAAGCCAAGAACCATTGCAGATTTCTTCGTACGCCACGTGATTGTTGAGATTGTGGGTTAGACCGTTTGACGAAATATGCAATGGTCCATGGTTTTGTTGAAAATCAATAATAGTTATTTTCTTAATATGACAGTGACATGCGTCTTGAATAGAGAGAGAGAGAGAGAGAGAGAGAGAGAGAGAGATGGGGCTTAACGTCCACTCGACACAAACTATGTCATTTTGGGTCTATCATATGGTTCAATTTTATTTTAATAATTCGCTTGCGCATAGGGGTCTTACGCAGTTGGAGGAAACCGGAGGACGCGGAGAAAACCAGGTGACCCTTCTCCTTGCCACGTACAACCGGGGAATTTAAAACCAATGACAGGCATTATGATACAGCGCGCGTACGCTAACCATTCAGCGCGCCCCCACCCGCGTCTTGAATATAATTATATCTGTTGAGTTATTGGGAATAAGGCCCCTACGATTACAAGTCAACCATACACTGACATAAATATTTACATAAAATACAAAATATACAACAATGATACCAAATATTAAGACGAGCCTGTGTTTTGCATATGATATTGTAACATAAAGATAGGGTACCAGTGCCAGATTAACCACGTTAGGGGTCCTTGGAACAAGTGACCAGTAGTAAGTATTATTTCACACATAGGTATGTAACTACGTCAAGTCCAATTTGAAGTCGGGTCAGTGATAAATAACGGGCATACCTTGCTACGGAGACACCTACTCGCCAAGGCCGTTACGTTACGACATAGTAACCGATCGGAGTCGATTTTTTTTTTAATAAGCAATATTTTATTCAGATTTGTATCTGAATAGGGATTGGCGAACAGGCATAGCCTATATTAAACCCCTCTTTTTGACGAACGCCGAACACCGCAAGAACCATGCGACAATACGATATTCAATCACAATGTGCCCACAATGCACGAAATAATTATATATCTTCCTACAACTACGTAGTACATCAATCTAAGCCACAAATCGCTATAACATCCGTCTCTCAATCGTCTATATATGAACAAAGACTTTAAAAATCCGAGGAAGGAACCCCAATGGTCACTAGCAGGCCGAGTCCTCGGTCTCAACATGCTCACATCGCTTTATGCGCAACTGCGATTTTTTTGTGGGTACCCTCAGATGCGGGGGTTCTGTTTGGGCCCCAGCTTTCACAGTGTTTTATCCAGCGCTGTAGGCTTCACAAAATTCTAAAAATTGATAATTTCTGGAAGTTCAAAGGGCTTCGCCAGTCTAATGTCATAAAGAATATATATACATATAAATTAATATCTGAAGGCAGACAGCTAGCTTATATGATTGCATAAGCTAAGCTTAGTAAGACTTGTGACTATATGATGATCGAGACTAAACACATCACGTGTAGCACTTCCAATATGGAGTTTTGGCAACACCCTGTATCCTCAGTGGCATCCTTCCGTTCTACTCCACTACTACCTTATTCCATTTACGGGATCAAAAATTCACGAGTAGGATAAGGGAAGTAACTGGTATTTTATTGAAACTAACAGTAACATCGGTGTTGCAAATTTGATAAAATGTTTTAGGACATCGCGTATGTCATTCGTTCGACATTAAATTGCTTGCAACCCTTCTCCATTCGGCAAACCTCGACAGATTTTTCGCATCTTAATCTCTGCTGTATGACCATTTCCGCCATATTTGAACTATTTTAAGGGTTCCTAATGGAAAATGGCTGTCCCCATGGAGATTTTTGTGGAGAGTGTATTATATCAACAAACGTCAGGTTTGGCAGTGGGGTTGGGGAATTACCATGGACTTTTATCAAACCAGCAGCCTTGAGATAATATCTCTGCCCATTTGGGTATACACATACAAAAGACGTAATTTGGAACTTTTTTGTAAAAGCGACACGTCTTCCTGTTAGAAGTAAACCGGTAGCCGCATCGCAAATGTATGGGCGTAGGTAGCCTACATATCATTTACTATCATACATCCAAGAGTAGATGACCGGAATCTGTCGAGATATGCCGAGTGAACCCTTCTCATAGCGTACATACTGCCTAATTAATAATTATGGTGAACGTGAAACACATATTTCTATGACGTAAACAGTGACGCCAAGACTGGTATGTAAACTGGTTTTTGGTTGGTTTGTAGAATCAACCTTCGATCAAGGGCAGGTAATTCGAATTCGTGAAAACCAAATTGATATTGAATAAAATAATATCCTGTAATATAACCACAATACAAGTGTTCAATTCAATGCAAATACAAAATATACACTTAATAACTTCGGGAATAAAACTAAATGTCTCCTTAATGAGAAATTCTATGCCTGAATAAACATATACTATTCATCATGTCTAGATTATCAAGTCTAGATTATCACTGAGTATTTACAACACGAACAAATATTATTCGTCTGTCTAAAGTTAAACGAGTCACAGAAAACCCTTCACGGCCATTTTGTATTGACACACTGTCATACCCGAACAGACACCTCGCCATAACTTCCAAATTTCCCCCTGTCAGAAAAACCGTTCCTATTACTTAAGAAAACACGTCATCTTCTTACTGTTATCTTCATTCTCGTCGTTCAGCCAAGAAGGCACGTAGTACAGCACCAGATCGTGTCACCATAGAGACACTAATGACGTAACGTTACTAGGAAACCATTATAAACACCATGACGTAAGCAGTAACTAAGAACCGACACTTGTGAGGAAAGGTGTCATAGTTAATAGAAGCAGTAGTATACAGTCAATGTTGTAAATATTTACACCACTAGAGGCCGCTGTCTGTTTACCATTATCACCTGTACCTGAAACAACGTACATATTAGTCCTAAATATTACGATCCAATAATCTTCGCTTGGCAGTTTATGAATATATTTTAGTTTAATCTTATATGTTTGTTTTTTTTATTTAACAGATTTTAAAACAAGGCCTTTAGTATTGAAATAATCATCTCAAATAGAAGGCTTGATCTCCGTTCATAGTTCATAATATCAAGCCCTTCACATAATACCCTGGGTATTTCGACACTAATTTCGATTGGGTATTCACCCAATTAGAGAGCCTATCAAATTAATCGATCATAGCGAATACCAAGTCTCGGGCTTTCCAGCTAAAATATCAGCCTGTGATAGCCGACTTGCAAAGTTCAAAGTTTGTTTAATGTCAGGGCTTCCGTCAAGTTAGCTATATTTGATTCGAGCGTGTTTGTGTCACAAACTCTGATTGGACGCTACTATTCACGTATGTGCAATAAATGGAGATAACGCAGCTATAAGTTCGGAAATTGTAAAGCAATCTAGCAACGTTTAGATGTTGTAAAACTCGCAGTCATTGCTTCAGGAACACGGGAAATAATATACTTTGTAACATTATAGTAGTCCTTAACATTATGAGCGAATAATCTTCGCTTGTCGATTTATAAATGTATTGTATGTATAATTGTAATTATACGAATGGTTTAAGCCTTGAAACGATTTTAAAACATGGCCTATAGTATGAATACAAAATATTTTTTCTCGGTGTTATGAACGGAAATGTACTAGGCCGAGGAGCGTGATGAGAAACAACCAGTCTAAACTGTTTTTTTTAACATTTCCGTTTAGTTTAAAATCTAAATAAAACACATTTTCTTACCACGTTTCCTAGGATCTGTTTCAGCTACAAATAATAAAAAAATACAAACGAATATTAATACAAATGGCAATACATTTTTGAAACGCATTCCTATTGGAGAGGGGTGATATAGGCTCTGTCCTGTTCCCCAATCCTATTAACTAGTTGTTTAAACAAAAACCACCCTGCATTCCTCGCGTACCAAAATCAACTTTTATATCCTATAATTCACTATTGCCAGTTGAGATTTTAGGAAAAATATCATTTTCAACTTCAAATTCAAACGTTTAAAGATAGCTATTCCATTGCGGAGAATAGAACACAAGGGAGGTAGTTTGTTTATTACTTCCGGTGTGAAGTTTTTAAGTGTGAGAAAGGTAACCTATGATCGTATAATAGTGGGTTGACAGCCTGTTAAACAAACGACCTAGAAATAATTATGGTTTGACTTATGAATTTTTAATTTAAAATAGGAAATATATAATGAATGATGAAATTTGAAAGACGTACCAACTAAGACAGAGACAGGTAATTTGTCTATTTTGTTCTGAGATGATCGACAGATATATGTGCCAGCATGCCTGATATCGCTATGATCCACAATAAGTTCACTGACAAGCGACCGATCAGGTAAATGTCTATATTTAGTTATTACAATGTCTTTATATTTATGAGCTTCTATTATTTCCCCTTCTAAAAACCAGTCTATCTCCTCGGGGATATGGTGACCACCTGTAGCATTACAAATCAGGTGGATTTTTCCGCCTTGTTCCACGAATTCACTTCCATATAAATGTACATCTGAAATAAAGATGAAAAAAAAGAATTTTACAGTAGAATATTTGAGAGCACTTTGTGTTTTATATCAAAAAGGAATAGTTCATCTAGGACCACCAAATTGTACAATTTTATTTTAACACCAAAGCATACCAAACACATTAGATCTATGATCCTCAGCTATAATAGTTACCGCCATTGCCAAATGACTACCGGTCATTCATTAAAATCTATTAAATACTTTCAAATTAATCTGGACATTTTGAAAGTATAATACACATTTAGAAACACCCATTAAAATCGTCTCCACGATACCCTCTCGAAACTTCAAAAGTATAGTTCCGGTCATCGATTTCAAAATTTATCTAGACCGAGTAGAATATATTTTATGAATGTACATTTTACACTTTAAAATACTATTTAACAACCAGTGAAGTGCGATTTGAATTACTTGTAGGATTACTGCTACAGATCACAACGTAATAAACAGTTAACACAAACAAATATTACAGGAAAAATTGACAAGAAGCTATGTATATTAATTAAATATCGAGCAGTCTGTACGTTATGTCTAGAGACATGAAATGAAATGAAATGGGGTTTAACGTCCTACTGCTCTGCTTCTAAACTGGGATAATGAAGACGGGCATATGCCACAGAGTGTGCTATGAGGGAAATTTTGCCCGGGCAGCGGCGCCATGGCCTACTCTTATATCGAATGTCCTTGCCAGGCCCCCCGTCCTGCATCACTGACAAGTGGAAACCACGCCGGAAATTTGGATGAACTCTCTCGGCCAATGCAGCAACTGAAAACCCGACCCCAGGCTTGCGAGCCAGCGTCTTACCTACTTAGCCACGTGATCCCCATCTACAGACATATCAACCAGTCTCCACAATACATCTATCTATTAAAATATACTGCTTGTGCTTATTAATAGAACATATGCTTTCATTTATATCGTATTGCCATTTGGTATAAAAAATACTACTGCCCCATAATAGCGTCATCCTTTTTTAGTCTTAACACTAACTGATGCACTGTGTGAAATATGGTTAATATTTCAAACTCCATTAATTTAATTAACCTTTTGTAAGGTTAACACGAACAGCAACAGCATAAATACATAAAAAATAATAAAAAAATTACGCTTTATTATCTCTGACACCGTTTAATTTTAATTTGGATGTTTTAAATACGGTTTAGGGTTCAAACGCCATGAATTTAAATTATATTGTGTCTCAATTGCGTTTTGTAAGGTGAACAAAAATTAAATGAGGCCAGTGACATGATGCGGTGTATAAAATACGGGTTATTGATCGAACTCTATTAATTTAAATTATATTTAACGGACACGAACATAATTAAAAAGAAAAGTATGACGTTGCGCCAGGTAGGGTAATTTTACTCTTTCGGACACCTGATTCCACTTTTTGTCGTGTATTTTGTACACGGTGAATAGTCCATATTATGCTGATTACACTTTTTAGCCCGATTACACTATTTTGCCTATACCGTTTTTTTAGGACTTGCAATTGTGTCTAATGGTTTGGTTTTTTTTATTTAACACATTCTTTTTATTAGTTTAACATAGTGGATTGTAATCTGTGTCTTAAATAAGAGTGTATCAACGTGGTGCCCTGTCTAAAATACGGTGTATTAGACAGTTTTCTTAGTCTAAATGGCATTTGACTAAAATGCATTTGATAACCCTACAGTGAGTAAGCGGTGCTTTCAAAGAGAGGGAGAGAGAGAGAGAGAGAGAGAGAAGTGAGGCTTAACGTCCACCCAACACAACTAGGTCATTTCGGGACTAACATATGGTTTAAATTTATTTCAATAATTCGCTTGCGCGTAGGGGTCTTTAGCAGTTGAAAGAAACCGGAGTGCCCGGAGTAAACCCACAAGGTTGAGAAAGCGCCCCTATCTGCATGCCAAATGCGCTCATACCAGGGCTCGAAACCACAGCCGCAAGCCAGAGGTGGCCGGCCAGCTAAAGGCCGAAGCGCGGCACTCTAGATCACTTGATCATCCCAACCCCCCGTGCTTTCAAAGACATCTAGCGCTACATCGTGAACTAAATACTGACATGTATAACAGTGATATCACGTGATAAGACTTACTGGAAGATGAAGAATATTTATGGAGATGGACAAAGTCAGTTTTTCCTGTAATAACTGTAATAAAAAACAAACTAACTTTCGATACAGTTCGAAATAATAAGACATTAAGCTACATTCCTTGTATATTGACTTATCAAATAACAAGAGACCATAGCACAGTTGTTTTTAAATTTGTATTTGTGATGTATTCTGCTGTATAAACACGTATTTGGAACAGCAAGGTTTTCCTGGGTTTTGTAATTAAAAGAAATAACACAACGTGAAGTCCCTATTAAAGCTATGAAACAAGATCGGCTGTGTTACAAGTTATCGTTGGTGTCGTATCGCAGTATTGTGATATATTACCAATATAAAAAGAAATAACACAACGTGAAGTCCATAATAAAGTCCAACGTGACGTCAACAATATTAAACGCTATGACACGGGATCGGCAGTGTAACAAGTTTCTTTGGTGCCGTATCGCTTGTATAGTGCTATAAATAAGATCCATCCATCCATCCGTGTAGTATTGACATGAAGTTGTACCACGTGATATTAAAGAAATGGCCCAGTTTGTATCGAGGGGGCGTTTTTGCAATAACGTTTAGCGATTTATCGTTATATTGATATTGTACACAGAAAAAATATGTATTTGACAGTTATTTAGTCTTATTTCCCCCCACACACTTTGCATGACTATTTTTGTTGCCTTTCTGGTGTAAAATCAAAGACGATTGTATCAAATTGTTAGTTGCCAGACTTTTGTTAATATTCATGATTTTGAGACAGAAGGAACAGGAGATTAACAGATATGAATTATGTAAATTATGTAAATCACCTACAAGACTGAATCCAAAGCACATCGATAAATCGAAACGCCCAACTTTCTGGACCGTGATTGTTTGCGGGTATAGGGGTATTAAAGTACGTGAAAGGCCAATACATGTCATAGATTTAACCATCTGCAATAGAAGGCTTGATCTCGCCTTAACTACATACAGCTTATCAAGCCCTTCACTCAACACATTTTCGGCACTAAATTTGATTATGTACCAGTCCCAATCGTGATCCAATCAGATTCCTTCGTTAAATGAGTTACTAAAAATAAGACTTCTTTCAATTTATTTTATTTATCCTTCCTTAAAAAAACTCGTCACGATTATCAAGTCTCGCGCTTCTAAATAAAATGTCTATGTGACAATCGAGATGCAAAGGTGAAGGTTCGATTAATGTCAAGGTCCTAAAACTGCTTCAATTGCCCTTTTTTGGTTTTCTGTGAGTTTCTCAATTGAAAAAAAAACTTTCAACGGCTGTAAACTTGTCTCGTTCCTTTTCTGTGGAGGCTGCCATATTTGTTTACTACAGTCACGTGCTACAATGTGAGTTTGTTATGTGCCACGACCTATGATTGGACAATGATTTGAATGCTAATTAGTCAAGTGTAAACACAACCAGCGTAAAAGTTTAGGAATAGCCAAGTGTTGAAGCAAGGGTTAGATGTTGTTAAACTCGCGGCCGTTTCTTCAGGAAGATGAGATTTAACATGGAGTGATACTAATTCAGAGTTATCTCCCGTGTTACACATATTGTTTAGAAATAACATAATTATTTAGTACAAGCAGATTCATCTTGGTTTACGGGAGAGAGAGAGAAAAGGGGTTTAACGCCCACTCGACAAAAACAAGGTCATTTCGGGACTAACATTGATTGATTTAAATTTAATAATTATCTTGCGCGTGAGGGTCTTTAGCAGTGAGAGGAAACCCACGAGGTTGAAAGGCGACCCTACACCGGGATTTTCGAAACCACGCCAGTTGACTCAATGACAGGCTTTAAAATACAGCACGTACGTGCTAACCATTCAACCATCCAACCCCCTTTTCTAGAATCAGTGGTTAAGCTGAGACAAGATAAACCCCAATGGCAGAAACATGAGATAAAGGGATACACAAGAGAATGTGAGAATCAAGAGCGTGTCTTTCAGTTAGGGTTAATTTTTCGTCATGACGATGGCTTTCCCCGAGAAATTTATATATATTTTAGTTTAGAATTTTACCCCAAAATGATCAGTTCATACAGCTAAAAATACTCTTGAAATTGTGTACTCTATCCTTTCATAAATGCCCCCCCCCATCCCCATGAGCAGATGCTTCTACATGCATACTACCACCATTAATTGAAATTACAGTCATGGTTTTAAAAAATAAGCATTGCACGCGTTCGAGGGCTTTCTGATTTTGATATAGCCTACCGTTTTTTACCTAGAAACAAAGCAAATTGGAAAATAGCAAGTCGAGGGCTTTCTGATTTTGATAAACCGTATCTCACCAAGAAACAAAGCAAATTGGAAAATAACACGTCGAAATAGTTGTCCGTTTGTAAAGCTTATTTAATCAGAAGGAGCTTCGCCTAGAGAATTAACTTATTAACCTAAAATTATACGTCTGGGTTGTCTGTCGTCTCGGAACATACAAATAAGCGATGAAGAACGATGAACTGGGCTACTAGAATGAGATGTCTTAAATACGTATAATTTAAGCAGTTGACACACCAGCTGAATCTTTCGATGGAATCAATCGCCGCCGAAATTCGCCCAGTGTGTCAACAACCGTCATCTGGTCGAATTATTCACCAAAATCAAACATGAAAAAAAAAAAATAAAAACTAGAAATATACAAGAACCAGAGAATATCTCAATGACAATGTACATGAATTGCATGTGAACACGAGTTGTTCAGGTTTAGATTAGATATAGATATTGGAAAAAAAACTGCTCAGACACTGGAATCACTGCGTCAATTTAATATGTATCCTTATTCATTGTATGTGACACAAAATTACATATTTTTTTGTCCACGTCTCTGGCCTTCCTCATCTAATCGTTAACTAATTCTAGTCAACTGAAAGAAAACACACAGTATGTGGGCCTTTGCTATTTGCCAAGTATTCGGTTGTGGATAAACTTGTCCTAAATTTGTTCAGTGGTAGCATAACAAAGTACCAAAGTTGAAAAATGAATAACATTCGTCATATCATGGTTTAACGTTGGTACAGAAGAGCGAACCCGTTCCATGTTCATGCGTTCTTTCTGACCAATTGTCTCTTTCAAGCGGTAAAGGAAGGTTATGCCAATAAAAAGTGTCTGTTTTGATAAGACATAGTGGAGAAAAGTAGAGCCCAGGGAGTATATTGATATATTCGGAGTAATACTGATGTCTAGGTTTAACTTCCCATGGGTACAGTAGTTATCATTTACTTACCCGGTTCCGTTATCGGTGAACCTGCAACCACAAAAAATGAGAAACATGTACTATTTTAAGGAAATATCAATAGTGCTGGAACGATAGGGAATGATCTATATGAAATACGGGGGAGTAATTTGTCCAGGCGCTATATTAAAAAAAATTATTTAATGCTTTACACCAGTGGTTCGTCTAGTTGCGGTGTAACACGCCTCCTTATCCACACTTCTTTTATTTGATTTCGATTAGGGATGTTCGAATCCAAAAGCTTCACCATGGAACTACATTGGACCCCGGTGCAATAGGTTTGTTGAAGTGGGGATGGACGATTAACACCCGCTTTCACCTTGGGCGATATTTGAAACACAGTGAAACGGGTTGGTGCGTTCTCAGAGCTTAACATCTACGTTACCCGGGGGTGATATCGCAGACGAAGTTGGCCATTTTTACGGATTTCCCATTCTATACAGAAATACACCTGCGGGTGTATCCTTTAAAGAAGACCCTTGAAACTCTAGCATATTGAGGTCTACAAAACGCATTATAATAAAGTCATCTTGTTATTCAATGGATATCGTGGTTTCTGTCTTCTAATTATTGTTGTCGGCCATGGATTTATTCATCTGGTGTATGTGTATGTAGCGTATTTATATATAAATATCCCATTCTGCGCACATAGATCCATCTACTTCATGGTTCGAGAATAAATATCTGTCCTAAATGGCCGCCATATCCAAATATTAGTATATTGTTTTCCACTGCGCTTTCACTCCGTTTCACATCTGCCACATATACACATCAAGACTAAATAAACATATTCAATTCCTTTAAATGAAAGTAGAATAAATACTTCTATAAATTCTCGATGTTTACCTAGTGTTTTCTACCAAAATCGTCGATTTAGGACTTACAATGTCGGTTAAGTACCTAAGTATCTGTTCTTAAAAGGCTAATCCCGATATTTGTTTTGGTAATACAACTTCATAATTTTGAGTTAAAATCCCTTAAAATATTCGAGTCAAGGGCCGAGCAACTACTTGAGTATTTATGATACGTTTCAAACGACTTAAATCCGTCAGTCTTCATCTGGAATTTGAGACCGATGCCCCAAGGTGTATTTTATGGTATCTGGATAAAACCAAACATTTTGTTATATAAAAATAATGTGTGGTTGAAATTTGCCTTTCTTTATAAAGTACGGCACTGCATAATCCTCTCAAGTAACCGTAATCGGTTATAAGGTCACCCAACGAAACAATTGACCCGAAATATTAAAAGGGTTACGTGTCCGGATAAGCAGTTTTGGCGTTCACGTCCAAACGACTCAATATTTTGAGTTTGAATTTTGAGACAAGGTAAATACATCATTCCCTTATATTTTGCCGTATTAAATTTTCATACATTCTCAGATTTTTATTTTTGAGCCTCTGTTTAATTCGGGATTGTCCCTTTAAGCGGCGCTAACTGTAGACAGGCAGCCTAAGTTTGGTATGACTATACCCATGACCGTCAGCAGCACTGATTGGAAGACAGAAACCACGACAACTAATGAATGACAAGATGACTTTATTATATTATTCATGTATATAAAGAAAAAAACATGCTTACCAACAACCTGTAAGTAGACTCGCCTAGAATGACCAGCAATAGCCGTAGTTTGGCATTCATACTCCCCAGCTAAATTTTGCGTGACCCGTTTGATGTATAGATTCCACACGGTGATATCCATGTCCAATTTCTCCTCGTGTTGCACCACAAAATTATCACTCTGTACCCACGTCTGTGTTCCAATTGTTAAAAACTTTTCCCTTTCAACTTGCCGCCAGACAACCTGAAATAAAAAGCAGAAAAGTCAACTTTAAACCGAATTCCATTTACCCAAACAACTTTATATACCATGCCGTAAACTGATAATACAAAACATAATGCAAGAGGTAAATCTGCCTTTTGTAGGTCTTTCTTTAGGTCTAGAATGTTGTCTAAATTATTAATTATCCATCTATTAACATATCCAGATAATAACCAACTCTTGATGTCATCGCTAGCCTGTGATATTTACTGGATTAGGATCCGATTTTCTGCTCAACTTAATTCATGATTAAATCATGAAATGGATAATCGAACTAATGCTTTTTTTTTTATCGTACCGACTTTAGTGTTGATAATCGAGGCTAGGCTGAAAATTCACTCGTTAAGTTCTCGGTTCAGAATGATCTAGCTTTTAACTCTTATAGTGACAACTGTCAGCTCTTTATGTAATCTCCCATAATGTATGTTTAACTATTGTAGCGAGAACTGTTGGACACTTAGTAGAAAAATACTGGATTCCCCATCAAACACCCATGGGTCGCACACAGGACAAAATGTAAGGATGAAATAAAACCAAGTACGAATAATCCAAACCATTAGACAGAATTCGAAGTCCTAAAAAAACGGCTTGGCAAAATAGTGTAATCCCCAAATGGCAACTGGCACTGGCAAACTGTCGGCTCGCTTTTTTTTCGAAAAACGTAAGGAGCAACTCGTAGACCACGAAAATATGAAAGAATCAATTTTCTCTGGCGTGTTCGATGATATATTTACAAAAAAAACCCAAGGTATCTTGATGGAATATCGAACAGATTTAACGTAGTGTCCGGTCAAAGTTTTATGGTACGAATAACACTACTACTAATAATAATAAGTCCATTTATATCGCGCCAATTCTACATATTATAGTCGTGCTCATAGCGCTACAAAAACACACAATCACTCTTGAAAAGATTTCTCAAATAAGTATGTTTTGAATCTGGATAAAAATGCGTCTAATGATGGACTGGGTCGAAGTTTTTTAGGTAGTGAGTTCCACAAATAAGCAGCTACACCACTAAATGATCGAGCTCCAAAGAAGATTAGTTTATATTTTGGGACAACAAGGCTGTTCTTAGTACTAGATCTGAGATTTTTCGATGGCATTTAAGGCACCACTAGTTCTATCAGATAAGATAGCATTTCACAGTATATGCATTGATTTGTGAGAGACACCAATTTAACGTCGATTCCAGCATGCATTGGAAGCCAATGAAGTGACCTAAGAACAGGGGTGATACGGTCTCTCAGGGAAGTTCGTGTTACGATTTGCGCTGCTTTGTTTTGTATGCGCCACAGTTTATATATTTATGTTTTATTGATTTCGGCAAGTACACTATTTCAGTAGTCCAAACGGGAAAATACAAGAGAACGAACTAGTGTTGACATCGCAGAGGGGGTTATTAGATTTTAGATGGAACCAACATTTCGGAAATGGAACATACACTTTGAAAGAACATCGTCAACCTGTATATTTATTAAAGCTGGATCAAGAATCACCCCCAGATTTTTCACTGAGGATGAAATACAGATGCTGGAGTCCGCAATTGTAATGGGGCTGGTATTGTAATTAGACACTTTTGTTGTTGTTCCAAATATTATGGCTTGAGTCTTGTTTCGATTTAGCTTGAGCATAGTTCAGTTCATCCAAGTCTTGATCTTGTGTGAACACTCTTCCAGTTGAGACAGTGTTAGATTGTATGCAGATTTATTGGGTGGAAAACTATATAATAACTGGGTATCGTCGGCGTACAGATGTTGTTTCGCTTGTTCATTACTTAAGAGGTTGCCAAACTGTGTAGTATACAGAATTAACAAGATGGGGCCAAGGACGAAATCCTGTGGTACACCACATGTTAATTCAGTTTCTGAGGAATGAGATGCACGGATACGGATAACAACGTATTGATATCGGTCGGTTAAATAAGAGGTGGACCATGAGAGAACCGTACTTTCGACTGGTACTTATGCAAAAGGTTATTCGAGTTTAAATGCTGCAGAAGTTGACGTTTAATCGCCGTTTCAAGGCATTTTGAAAAAAAATGACAAATTGGAAACAGGGCTATACAAAAATTCTGCGAAGAGATTTCAATTAAAATGTCACCATGAATGGACAAAGGGTGTTCGTATGTTGCCTATTGAAATGAAACTTTGTCTAACTATTGTGCAACATCACGCCATGGATATGATTACAAAAAATACAGTAAATTATCACCAGATGATGCACGTCATCTGCGTTCTAAATACGTAAACTTCAAAAGACGAACTCCAATATGTTTGAATGGATTATTTAATTACTGTGTCCTGATGACGAATAACCGTAGAATTTACATTTAACTCATACATGGGAATATTTGTAATAAGTTCAGATTTATTACTGATATCGCGAACCATTTTGTTTTATATAAAGCGAAATGTTTATCTTGGTACTACAGATGTCTAGATTAATTAATAAACATAGATTACTTGTTAAGACAGATGGCGAATAATCTCGTGGGAAATTGATAAAATTTACATGTTCACAAATTCCAGATTCTAAATTAACTCCATAAGGTTATTTTAAAAGTCCGGGGGTTAGTTGCTCAAAACTAAGTTATTTTAACGATCCGTTAAACTCTAACGGACATATCTTGGTAACGGACATAACTTGGTAAATTTACTACAGAAAACACTAAAGAATAATTTATTTTTTTCCTTTAGAAATATTAGCATAAATCTGTAGGAATGTTCGGGGCAACAATCTTTCTCTCTGTTAAAGTTAACGGATCGTTTAAAGATGACGGAGCTTTGAGCATCCGGCCTCAGATAGTAAGGTGAGAGAGAGAGAGTGAGCGAGAGAGGGAGAGATAGAGGTGGGGTTTTACGTCCACTCGTCACAAACTAGGTCATTTCGGGACTAACATAATGGTTTAATTTTATTTCAAAAATTCGCTTGCGACTCTAGGCGACCCTACTCCTTTTCACCTACAGGCCTTTATGATACAGCGCGCACTTGCTAACCATTCAACCATCGACCAAAAGTGCAACAAAGATTTCTAAGGCAGGATAAGATTAAAATGAGAAGTTTTAACAGATAATAGCGAGAGTGTAGGCGCACCCTGCCTCCTGTACAATACTCAACGCCACCTGTAATTAATATCCAGCCGGAAGACGTGTTTATACTACTGTAAATCATTAGGCTTGTTGCCTATGCAATTCGGGGATTTTGTCCCTGACAAGGTGTAAAATGTCCTGCCACATATTCCTGGGTTTTCTACGGGTATTTGGATTTCTTTTCATTGTTATAGGTCGGTGAAAAGCTACCTCAATATTTACAGATATGTCCGCCGGATGACACATACAAACGATTATATTTTATTTGAGACCGGGAGCCAATGTGGTTTAGTGAGTAGGACGCTCGCTCCCTAACCTACAGAGAGAGAAATGAGGTTTAACGTCCACTCAACACAACTAGGTCATTTCGGGACTAAAATATGGTTTAATTTTATTCGCTTTGATTGCGAGTAGGGTTCTTTAGCAGTGGGAGGAACCCGGAGTGCCCGGAGGAAACCCACGAGGTTGAGAAGGCGCCCCTATCTCCATGCCACATACGCTCACACCAGGGCTCGAAACCACAGCCGCAAGCCAGAGGTGGCCGGCCAGCTAGAGGTCGAAGCGCGGCACTCTAGACCACTAGGCCATCCCACCCCACCCCACATACAGTGGAGCTCTCGTGTACAATCCCTGTGTTGGCTAAGAAAGTTCATCAAGATTTCCCTCGTTGCACATTCATTAGGCCAGTAGGGCGTTAAATACCATTTAATGTAATTTCATTTTCTATTTTGAGTCATATTATAGGAATGATAATTATTTAAAATAAAACATATAATATTTTGAGACATATTATAAGAATGACAATAATCTTTAATATCATATTTTGAGACATAAGAAAGAATGATAATATCGTATTTTGAGACATAAGAATGATAATATCGTATTTTGAGACAGAAGAATGATAATATTTCGAGACACGCCCATATCCTAATGATACCCTGTCTTTACAATATAAAGTTTTCTACGCCATACGCGATAACAATACGGCCATTAAAAATAAGTTAATTTCGCCAGCTTGCACTGATTATCTTTGCTGTAAATCAGTGAACAGCGAAACAAAAGAGGAGGGATAAAATAACACAGTCTAGGTATTTCTTGAATGCATAAAGTTGCAGAAATTTGTATTCTTGATCCGTTGCCAAACTCTTAAAGGAGAGATCTGTCTTAATCTTGACGCGAGTAATTCACGTCAACTCCAAGTAAAATATGTTCTGAGTGATGAAGAGCGTAATGATTGAAGGCGATGAAAGAAGGGGGAGGGAATCATTATAGAAGCTATTATGAAAAATTATTTCCTGATGATGAAAAATCAACACACGTGTCAAGGCTTCTGACTGTAATAATAGTGTGCACTATAAAGTAATTGTAAAATGTGTTATTTTTTACTTCTCTTTTTTCGATCTTTATTTCTACTTAAAGGAGCTAAGTCGCTAATATTTGGGATCTAGAAATTGACAAATGGGTCGCAACGCATATAATTCTGTACATGTAACATGATTGTATATAAACTGATTTACTTTCAATCGTTTCCCTTTTTACTCCAATTTCAAATCAGTTATGTTCGGCGAAATGTGTCTAGCTTCGTCCCTCGAGCCTCTTGTTACAATAATTCGTGTTTTCGATGTCGATGATTTTGGAGGATTTAGAGTTACGGAGTTGGGTCCTTTAATCGACATGGGTTTGACAACCTCGATTTAGACTATTCTGAAGACGGAGACGATGCAGGCGTAGAAAAGTGAGAGAATAACAAGGATTTTTTAAAGCTACGATCCTGAGACTCGAAGAGGGTGAATTATAAAGTAACATCTGTTTCATGTTACAAGAAATCTTATAAATACGTAGATTCCGCCCTATATATTATCGTTTGATTCCAATACTCTAATGGAATAAAACAACCCAGCTTCCTAAATCACCCGGACTTGAAAGATTTGTAATCAGTGATACCGGTTATTGGAAAGCGAATTATCACCATTACTTGAGACGGATGACTAAGGGCACTCTGGTTAGTTTTATATTTTGATTTATCAAGATGTCTGACAAGCTGGTGTTTGTTGGGAGTGAACTTGCCGTAGCTCCTGTCTTACAGTTGTCAACAGCATTGTACTATGTACTACACATGCAGTCCTACACACAGTCCTGTACACAATGGAGAGAGAGAGAGATGGGGTTTAACGTCCACTCGTCACAAACCAGGTCATTTTGGTACTAACGTATGGTTTTCAGTTTTTATTTCAATAATTCGCTTGAGCGTAGGGGTCTTTAGCAGTGGGAGGAAACCGGAATGCCCGGAGGAAACCCACGAGGTTGAGAAGGCTCCCCTATCTTTATGTCACATACGCTCACGCTAAGGCTTGAAACCCCAGCCGCAAGACAGAGGTAACCGGCCAGCTAGAGGTCGCAGTGCGACACCCTAGACCACTAGGCCATCCCACCCCCTGCACACAATGGAGAGAGAGAGGGGGGAAAGCGAGAGATGTTGTTTTAGCGCCCACTGGACGCAAACCGCGTCATTTCGGGCCTAGCATATGGTTCAATTTTAGTTCATAAGGTCCATTCTCGTGGTTTTTCTCCGGATCCCCCCCACACACACTGATAAAGACTCCTACGCGCAAGCGATTTATTGAAATAAAAATGAACCATATGTTCGTCCCAAAATGGCTTAGTTTGTGTCGACTGGGCGCTAAACCCCATCTCTCTCTCCCTCTCTCCACTTCTCTCTCTCTCTCCATACGAACGTTATAATAATAATAATAATAATAATCACGTCATTTTACAAGGGTAGCAAATTAGGCCTGAGGCCTTTTTCCAATTTGGCCCTTGGCACAGATCGTGCGAATGATTTCGATCATTACTGCAGGAAGAAACCGAAGAACTCGGGGGAAACCTGCCTGATCGGACGGGAGACCGAAAATCCCTCTCACTTACAACGATAAAGTTTATGCCCAGAGCTGGGATTGAACCCTCGTTGCATTGGTGAGAAGCCGCCTCTCTATCGCCACGGCTATCCGACCAGCTTACGCTTCAGTAGTTGCCCAATTACATTAACAATACCACGGTATTTCATTTTATTTTTGATTGGTTACTCTACCATGTTCATCTGGTGCCATGGCGGTATGATGCGTGTTTAGTCATGCGTGTAATATGATTAGTTGATTCCAGATCAACTTCCCATCAAACCGTTTGAAGTAAGACGTTAAACTCCATCTCATTTTATTTGATTTCATTTCAAAACGTTTCACACGGAAAAGTCAATTAAATCCTTTGAATGATTTCATTATCCAGCCGCAACTAAAACATGAAAGTCCCCAAACAACATGTGAAAGCTTTGATTATCCAGTCAAAAAGAACGCGGAAAATAGTTGTGTCACACGCATGTTTTTGTAAATGGGAGACGTAAACAAATCATGTAAGCAATTAATATATTAATTCTCGGCATTTCGGCGTTTTCAACATTGCGTAAGAACAAAGAATACAAGCCTAAGAGCACAGAGGGGTTTATCGGTTGGTTTATGTCTTTAGTGCCTTTAAATGTATACCACAAAATAAACCAGTACATCCTTAAAAGTCGTGGTAATGCCTAACTCACAAAACGGCGTACATGTTACTCGGACAGTCTACGGGGGATTTTTTTATATAGTAAACCCTTATGAGAGACTTGCGTGTCACTTGTGCGTGTTCGGCACCGCAGAAGATCGCGGCCTGGCCGTAGATACCTTTGGTCCTGCACACACACAATTTTCACACGGTTTCTTGCGGCTGTTCTGCGGACTATCAAATCGCCCGTGGGTTTTGATACCCACGGGTGATTTGGTAGTACGACGGGTTGTTAGCTAGGGTTGGCCAAACATATTAATATTATACCGTCATAGGCACAGGAAACCGGTTTATTAATATGTATTTGGGTGTTAATGTGGTGGAACCCCGAATAAATGGAATACAAATATATAAATTACCTTGTGCTTTAAGCGATTATGCTAATATGGGATTGCATATATACGATTGTCTATATGTGATTGTCTATGCGATTGTCTATATATGTGATTGTGCTTATATGTGATTGTCTATATGCGGCTGTGCTTTTATGCGATTGTCTATATGTGTTTGTGGATATATGCGACTGTGATTGTCTATACGCGATCGTGACTGTCTACATGCCATTGTCTATATGTGCTTGTCTATATGTGCTTGTATGTGATTGTCTATATGTGCTTGTATGTGATTGTCTATATGTGATTGTGCTTGTATGCGATGGTCTATATGTGATTGTCTTTATGCGACTGTGCTTATAGGTGATTGTCTATATGCGACTATGCTTATATGCGATTGTCTATATACGGTTGTGCTTATATGCGATTGTCTATATGTGATTGTGCTTATATGCGATTGTCTACATGTGAATGTGATTATATGTGATTGTCTATATGCGATTGTGTTTTTATATGATTGTCTATATGCGATTGTGCTTATATATGAGTGTCTATATGCGACTGCCTATATGTGATTGTGCCTATATGCGATTGTCTATATGCGGCTTTGCTTATGTCGATTGTCTATATGCGATTGTGCTTTTATGCCATTGTCTATATGCGATTGTACTTTTATATGAATGTCTATTTGTAGAAGGATTGCAAAACATGTGATGATTTTTTGCCAGTTAGCTCAGTAACATTGAATATCGTGCCGAGAAACAATGTAATTAAATAGCAATCAGGTATATTCACACAATCACACAATACACTAACATCTTTATAATTTCACGCATCTTTTCGAACAGCACTTAAACACCCTTTATCCATGGTAAATTCACCATTCTGAATTACATAAATACTTAACCATACATCAGTAGTGTGTGTTAAATCTGAAGTCTACAAATGAACAAGTTTTCTCATTATCTCAGTAATTATGTCGGTAAATTACAGAATTAAAATCCATCTGTAGGCAAAGTATAACGTGCATTTATCACCGTTTGAACATTTAACCATTCACTTGAATACCCTCACCCTTACTTGAGGAGATGTTTAAGTTCAAAACACTTCACTACAAAGCTGAAGATACGTTAAGTGAAGGTTACTATCAAGTAGAGACGGAGAGAGAAATAGGGTTTAACGTCTACTCGACGCAAACTAGGTCATTTCGGGACTAACATATGGCCAAATGATCTGTATCATAACGTCCGTCATTAAGTCAAGAGCCGTGGTTTCGATTCTCCAGTTGCAGGAGACAAGGAGTAAGATTTTCTCCACGTCCCCGGGCGAAAATTTATTTCAATAATTCGTTTGTGCGTAGGGGTCTTTAGCTGTGGGAGGAATCCGGAGGACCTGGAGAAAACCCACGAGATTGGACAGGCGACCATACTCTTTGTTACGTACAACCGGGGAATTCCAAACCACGTTAATTGACTCAATGACAGGCTTAATGATACAGAGTACACAGTCTTCTGGGTTACATCTGTCACCGATAGGCTACTAAACTACTTACTGGGCTGAGGGTTTGGACCCGGATTCATGGTAAAGCTACCCAGAAGATCATTTCATGGTCAGAGTCTAATGACGACACGTCCAGTGCTTTTAAAATCAATTAAAGAATACTCTGTCGTGTACGCTACACCCATCACTGATAATAGGTAACTGGTTGTGGGTATGGACCTGGATTCACCCATCCAATGGTTTTAAAGTTAAATCACAACATATTTTGTAAGCTATGTAAAATCTAAATCGGAGGGGGCGAAAAACTGGCGTCCAGTGTATAGTCTACATTGTCATGCAAAGATCCCTTAACAGTTGGAATTCGATATAAGAGTAGGCCATAGTGTCGCTACCCGGGTAAAATGTTCATCATAGCACAACTGATTGGCGTATGTCCTCCTTAATCAGAACAGTAGAACGTAAATTGAATTCCCAATTCATTTTATTTTACTGGATGCTAGAGACTAAATAATAAATATCATGCCGGATATTATATTGTACTTCCGCTATTTGACCGTCAAATCCAGTAGAAGCCTCCAACCAGTAGCGGATTATCAGTGAGACTTGTCTGATACGATTAAAAACGCATAGACGATGAATGTTAGGGGGGGGAGGGGTAGGTCCAACGGGAATCAACATAGGCCCTGACCCAAAATTAATTAGGCCCACGCCATTTTAAATAGGCCCTCCAGCAACTGCCGCCTCGGGCCTTGGAGGGGCTTAATCCGCCACTGCCTCCACCATTCCACCCCTGGGACTCCTTTTGTTTTTTTTCGCTTAATGAAATGTACCACCCCACCCTAACCCTAACCTAACCTAACCCTAACCCTAACCTCTAAACTCGCTCAATGGAATCCAGTAGAAGCCTCCACCAAATCCTGCCCCTGGGACTCCCTTTGTTTTTATTTTGTTTATTCGCTCAATTGAATCTAGTAGAAGCCTCCACCACCCCCGCTCCTGAGACTTCCTTTGTTTTTATTTTTTTTAATCCGCTGAATGGAATCCAGTAGAAGCCTCCACCACCCCGCACCAGGGACTCCTTTTTTGTCTTTTTCTATTCGCTCAATGGAATCCAGTTGGAGCCTCCACCCCCGCCCCTGTGACTCCCTCCCCTTTGTTTTTAAATTTGTATTCGCTTATAGATAGTGTTATAAACAAACATTGAACTTTTACCTAGCTATTCTCAAAGGCTGTTTCCTAATGGATTATATAATTTGTTTGTGGTGTCTGATCATTTGTGTGGACTATTGATCGTATTCTTCCAGAAAAAAACAAAAATAACCTATTGTAGGGTGCATAATGGATGACGTCGCAACTAATGACGTATCGATTGATGATACACGTTGGCGCCCTTTTTAAGCCAGAGAGAATAATCGATTGTACCGTACTATACACCTTCTGTCTTTCACTCAACATGATTTTAATACAATGCATTGCTATAGGATATTTGATGTTTTGTATGACGTAATGACACCGACTTGTCAAATCGAACACTCAAGATATTCCGTGACATTTCGTTTCTTTTGTCTTGTCATCGGTACACAATGAATAACAACATTTCGTGTCAAGTCCCAAATGCCAATATGGCGCGGTCATGACATTTTTAACTTCTGCACAATCCAATTAACTTTTTGTCAAAGAATATATGTAAATTTTAAAACTGATTAACCGCTTTTATTTACAGGCATGTCGTCCCAGTGCTTTATTTACAAAAAAAGATGGCCACGGTTCCTGAGTGGGTAAGACGTTGGCTCGCTAGCCTGGAGATCGGGTGTTCATACAGATTTTCCGGTGTGGTTTCCACTTGCCAGTGGTGCAGGACGGAGGTCCTGGCGAAGACATGGAGGTCCAGTGGACACATTGGCGTGTACGTAAAAGATCTACTGGGACTGACAGTTGGAATTCAATATACGGGCCGAAGCACAAAATTGCCCTCATAGCACACTAAATGACGTATGCCCGTCTTCATTAACCCAGTTCGGATCTGAACAGTCGGACGTTGAACCGAATTTCATTTCATTTCTATTTATGGGTCTTTAGCAGTGGGAGGACACTGAAGGGCCCGGAGAAAACCCACGATGTTGGACAGGCAACTATACTCCTTGCCACGTACAGCCGGGGATTCGAAACTACGCCAGTTGACTCAAAGACAGGCTTAATGCAGCGTGTACATTGGCAACATTTCTACAACATTTTTTACAACATTTTTACAACATGCCCTGTGTACACTATTATAAGAGTGTTGGGAATTTGTTGCAAATATGTTGGGAATATGTTGGAAGTTTGTTGTAAAAACAGAGCGGGAAATTATTTTTTGGTGGGAAAATCATGGATGCATCCAAGGAGAGCACATGTGTTTTGGTTGCTTCTGCCACAGTTTATCTGTTCTTTCTTGGGTCCAAAGCCCTTTCTGCTCTTTCTGTTCCACCTCAAAGGAGGCTGCCATTTTGTCCATCTAGGGCTCGTCACATGACTTCAGATAGATCACATGATCAATTAGATGTTGTAAGAATGTTGGAAAACTTGTTTTGCTCTGTGCACGCTTAGCAACATTTTTACAACACGACCAAAAACTTGCAACAAAAAATTGACCAGACAATTCTTTTTGCAACAAATTTCCAACAATTCTCCAACATTTTTACAACATTATTTTCTCTGTATAGTCTTGGCAACATTTTTCCAACACGGCGTTGCAACAAGGGAAGTTGGAGAAATGTTGTAAAAATGTTGGTAGTGTACACAGGCCTTTACGATACAGCGCGCGCACGCTAACCATTCAGCCATCCCGCCCACCCCCAAGATGGCTACATATCTATATATAAAAAAACCCGTTTATGTAATTATTTCTCCATCATAATTATTGAAATGGAACGATAAATTTAAACTTTTACCCCATATATACTTCTCAAATTTAGCTACTTGATCGATAAAGCTGATATATATTTGCTGACAAAATCCCACAGAATGATAACTTATCTCTTTCATTAATTATAAACATTAATTCTAAACACATTTATCAAAGCCCGTTGGAAAATATCAATATGCCAATCTTCCCTGCTGAGATAAATACCATATTTATGAAGAAACATGGAGCATTCAATATTTATTTGCCAGCGATTACTTCCACCCAGTCGCATTCTTCAACGAAAAAATGTAAACAGTTATTTTGAGCTCAGCAAATATTTGACGAAATATAACAATATGAAACGTTTTGATTTTATAAGCACTTACTTCCCTCGACCTGGAAGCTTTTATTGTCTTTTTCTTATTTAAGGGCGCTAACCCTATTTTTTTTTAGGTCAAAATAAGTTGATTTTTATGAATTTACTTCCGAAGGGGTTTCTTCTAAAAGCTTAACGGTGTGGGGATGGCCGAATGTGTTGCATCATAAGGTCTTTCATTGAGTCAGCTTGCGTGGTTTCGATTCCTCAGTTGCAGGAGACATGATTTTATCCGGCTCCTACGGTTCCCTCCCACTGCTAAATACCCCTACACACAAGCAAATTATTAAAATAAAATTGAACCATATGTTAGTGCCGAATTCAGCTAATTTGTGTCGAGTGGACATTAAACCCCATTATCTCTCTTTCTATAAGGTTACCAATTTGTTTGTTTTGCTTTGTATTCGTTGGGATGGTCTGTTGGAATTCGAGAGAGAGTACACTGTCTCCATATTATTTTTTTTTTGCATACATAAATACAGAAAATGTGATAATCGCCAGCGAGAAATCAATTGACAGATTGTTGGTCATGAGAGAGAGAGAGGGAGAAAGAGAGAGAGAGAGAGAGATGGTGTCTAACATCCACGAGACACAAACTAGGTCATTTCGGGACTAACAATTGGTTTAATTTAATTCGCTTGGGCATGGGGGTCTTTAGCAGTGGGAGGAATCCGGATGACCCGGAGAAAACCCACGAGGTTGGGCAGACTAACCGGGAATTCGAAACCATGTCAGTTGACTCAATGACAGGCTTTATGATACATCACGCACTTGCTAACCATTCGTTCATCAAACCCTCCTTTGTCCTTTGGTCATTAGAAATTATACTGCCGACAAATAATCGTTGATGTAAGCAGATATTGTACTTTCCATCACCTGTTTCTGTTCAGTCTTTAAAAATAAATAGGTTTATTATAATATATAATCGTTTACCAGACCGGATGGATGGCTAAGTGGTCAGCTAAACTTTGTATGTTCCGTTCTAAGAATAACTTGTTTCAAAATGTATTTCAACGCGCTATGATAATAATAATTATCGTTTTAAAACCCTTTTTTGTTCAGTTCTAAGAATATATTTCAACGTGCTATGATAATTATCATTTTATAACACAGTCGTTTAATCTGTATTTGTGGGTTGTGGTTTGGATCAGTCATCGTTTTATGATTCATAAGATATGATAATTGCTGATATTAGCGCGGAAATGATAATATATGGCTTATCAAAGCTTCTGTAGAAACTTTCTATGCGAACAACGGGATCAGAACCGTATTTTAAAGGGGCTAAATCGCTATTCTTTGACACGTAGAGATGGACAAATGTGAGTTGAAACGCATATAACACTGTAATATGAGAGAGAGAGAGGGAGAGAGAGAGAGAAATAGGATTTAACCTAGGGGTCTTTAGCAGTGGGAGGAAACCGGAGTGCCCGGAGGAAACCCACGAGGTTGAGAAGGCGCCCCTATCTCCATGCCACGTACGCTCACACCAGGACTCGAAACCACAGCCGCAAGCCAGGAGTGGCCGGCAAGCTAGAGGTCGAAGCGCGGCATTCTAGACCACTAGGCCATCCCAACTGCTCACTGTAATATGAATGTATAAAAATTGATTTACATTTGATCGTGTCTGTTTTTACCGTAATTTCTAATCAGTTATTTTCGGCGTAATACGCGAAGAGTCCAAATTGAATGGCGTCTGGTTGTCCCAGTCTATACCGGTAGTATTTTCCCACACGGGATATGTTTAGCCTCATTCATCGAGTTGTTTCATTACAAATGGCGTTCGAAAGCATTCTGGCACACGATTAGAATTTTAATTCTGTATTATATATATTTTCCCGGTAAGGGAAATGTATGGCGTTATACCCCATTTCCTTTCTGTTATTGTAAATTAAGAAACAAAATAATATATATTCTGTGACTTTTGTCAGTTTGATTGCCGAATTAACGAAGTAGAAAAACTTTTAACATTATTAAATACGTGCCGGCGTGATTTCCTTTGTTATTGATGCAGACGGAGGACCTGACAAGGACAGCTGCCTAGTCGTTCGGATGGAACGGAAACCGAGGTCCCGAGTACACATTGGCGTGCACGTAAAAGATCCCTTGGCAGTTGGAAATCAGTTTCTGCCCGTGCAATATTTCTCTCAGAGCACACTGTCAATTAGGCCAGGTAAGGTGCAGAAGCGTAGGACGTTAAACCCCATTTCATTCATTAATTTAAGTCAAGTAACCTTGTACAAACCTATAGACATTTAATACTGATTGACTTATTACTGACGAATGTATTGTAGTTAATCAGATGTGTAAATGATTCCCTGAAACTTCCAGTTCTAAAATGCCGCCCAATAAAGGATGAAAATGTCACTAAAAGCAAATTAATGTAGTTATAAAAAGTAACTCAAAGGTTTTTATTGAATTGTGGCTTCCTTCACGACAGTTTGTTCTTTTTGCGTGTTGTCTGTTTAGGTTTGGTGTTTTGTTGACTGCTCGGGGCAGGACACTCGTTGGTCGGTTTCAACGTTGAGATTCATTGTAAACTGTATAACATCCCGAGTTATAAAAACTAGGTTTTGTTGATAAATGATGAAATTTTTGAAAGATTAAATATGTTTGTATTGTAGGTGATATTTACATAAACTATCATTACACTCCCTGTACACCATTTCTTACTTAGCGGTACGAATAAGGTTGACCCAGAGCCATACTGAACTTGAACTTTATTACAGGCGAAGCAAAGAGAGAGAGAGAGAGAAAGAGAGAGAGAAACGCGGGTGTTTAACGTCCACTCGACGCAAACTAGGTCATTCGGGACTAACACATGGTTCAATTTTATTTCAATAATTCGGTTGCGTGTAAGGCTCTTCAGCAGTAGGAGGACAAGCGAACCTATTCCTTGCCATGCACAGCCGGGAAATCGAAACCACACCAGTTGACTCAACGCCAGACCTTGTGATACATTCGACCAACCGACTCCCAAAACGAAATATAGATCTGTATTTTAATCAGATTGATGAATATGATTCTTTTGATACAATCACGTCGGTCGTTTGGGTATTCTAAAATTTTGATGGAATGGGAGTCATGGTGGCTAAGTAAGTAGACCTACGACGCTGGCTCGCTGGTCTGGAGGTCACGGGTTCGAGCCCGGTGTTGGCTGAGAAAGTTCATCGGGATTTCCGGCGTGGTTTCCCCTTGTGATTGTCGCAGGACGGGGGACTGACAAGTACAACCGTCCAGGTGTTGGGATGGGGGAAACATTGACGTGCAAGTAAAATATTACTTGGCAGTTAGAAATCAATAAAAGAGTTGGTCGTAGCCACCGCCATCCGGGCAAAATTTCCCTCATAGCACACTGTATGACGTATGCTCGTCTTCATTAGCCCAGTTGGAGCAGAACAGTAGAACGTTAAACCCCTATTTCATTTCATTTACAAATTGAACGATTAGATGTTGGTGAATACTGCCCTGGTATGTAGCAAGCAGCCAGTAACAACCATGCTGATAATTATCTTATAATTTGGTATTGAATCCACACCGGAGTTAATAAGTGTGTACTAATCTTACCGAATTACAGTCTACAATCTACAGAACATCAGATTAAATTGTAGACATCTAGAGGAGCTTTACTAATCAGGCACGACATGGAAATCTAGAAATGCTAGCTATTTGTTGTAACATTCTACCGCACCGACGAATTAATAGGTGAAACTTCCTCAGTTTTTAAGTTGTCTCGAACATTTGCAGAAAGGTTCAGATCAGTGCACACCAATTTAGAAACATCAGTATGTATAACAGTGTTCAGTATTGTTCGTGTAATAACACTGTTTTATAGCAAGCTATTTAGTTTGGCACGAGGCTAGTTTATAAAAGTGTAATTAGCGACATTTGGGATTTCAATAGTATATCAGGCAATCCGGGAGCAGTAAGCAATAGCGAGTTACAAAACATTTGAACATAATAGTTTTGAGAGAAAGAGAATTAATAATGCGCTTGTGCGTAAGGGATCTTTAACAATGACAGGACCAGGGGACAACCCTTGATGGCTGGACAGAGGACCCTACTCCTTGTCACGTACAACTGGGAAATCGAAACCACGCCAGATCATTAAATGCCAGACCTTATAATACAGCGCGCACGTGTTGAGTGAGACTTAAAAAGCTCATCCAGATAGTCTCTCTCTCTCTCTCTCTCCCTTCTCTCTCTCTAGTTCTCCCACTGCTAAAGACTCCTACGCGCAAGCGAATTATTGAAATAAAAATTGAAAACCACATGTTAGTCCCAAAATGACCAAATTTGTGTCGAGTGGACGTTAAACCCCATTTCTCTCTCTCCTCTCTCTCTCCCCCTTCCCCTCTCTCTCTAGTTGATTAGTTTGGTTTAACCATCAATGTGATTAATCCATTTGATTTACCCAGTCATTGATCTATATTTACATATACCGTCTATTGACCAACACAAGATAATCACAGACCAACAGATAAGACGCAATCCTATTTATTCCAGCAGGTGACCGCTGACCTTCAGGCGATAGAATAACCAACTGACCAATTTCTTTATTGACCAATTGTCTCCGTCTAGTAGATAAATCGGTGTGATATTGTCGAGGATGTGGTGAATAGTTTTGATTTGATTTAGATCAAGTTGTCAATGTTTACAACCAAACAAACCAGTAATAGTCTTTGTAACTCAATTCTCATTACAGTAGTAGATGTCTGTGTTATTTTGATTCGGTGAGAAGAGAGAAGAAGTAAGAGTAAGGTTTTCGGTTAATATTTAATCTCAATAAAATACAGATCATTATTTTGTTTCGGTTTTTTTTTTATACTTTCTATGGCCTACACGTGTAGTATAGGAGAACGCTAGATCGGAGATGGACATGCGCATTTTATGTGGATTGTGGGTTAGGATAAGGGTTATGTTAAGGACTTAGATCTACATCTGCAAATTTCGTCAGAATCTCGAATTTAGACAGGACTAGCCCTAACCCTATCCCTGGGCCAAGCCCAACCCTTACCCTAACCCATATTATATTATGACGTCACTTTATATTTAATTTGTTCGTTTTCTGACTCGATATTGCGATATGATGCCCCTATGACGTCATAGCAACCATTTGACCCCCATCATTTGATTTAGTGATATCACTTTTATATTGATTCATAATACATTCATGTGGTCTAAAAACCTTCCTTTCGGTTATATTTGACATTTCAGGCCATTTCATGCCGTCGTCCGCCATCTTGGATTGATTATCAATTTTCGCGTAGAACCGCAAATCCGATTTTGGAAGACTTTTGTTATTTTGATAAGCAAGTACCCTAGATACAAAACAGTTGGAATTAGCTCTCTGCAAATTTATTTCAGGTACAAATCTAGATTTACTGGTCTATTAGTAAAGACAAGTAAAACGGACTTTTGAACTATAAAAACGAAACGAAATAGGATCCGTGTTTTAATCATATTCTTGGGTAATATTTAACTACTTTTCATGTAACATTTACCCGATTACTAAACCAGATTTAATCAAAGTATTGGGTTTTATATATTAATAGAGGTCCTAGAGGTAACGGTTTTGATCCTTGTATTGGCACAAAAATTAGTTCGCGATTTTTCTACGCGGTTTCCCCTTGTCAGTGATGCAGGGCGGAGGGTCCGGTGGCAAGGCCAGCGCCTATTCGTTCGGGTCTTTTATACAATAGACAGTTGAAATTCAATTTCTGCCATTTCATTCATTCTGTTCGCTTGGTTTTGGTTTTTGACCACAGTGACGTAATATTGTCACTCTCAGAAAGCAGAGGAACCCAGAGAAATGTCACGAGGTTGGAGGGCGACCCTAATCCTTGTTACGTACAGCCGGGAAATTGAAACCAGGCCAGTTGACTCAATGACATACCTTATGATAAAGCGCGCACGTGCTAACCATTCGCCCCCACCCATGTGACTACGGATGACCAATCCAGTGATTAAGTCCGACTTGACTACACGAGGGGAGGTGGAGTTGACTCAATGACATACCTTATGATAAAGCGCGCACGTGCTAACCATTCGCCCCCACCCATGTGACTACGGATGACCAATCCAGTGATTAAGTCCGACTTGACTACACGAGGGGAGGTGGAGTGAAACGTGGACTTATAAGTTAATTATTTACACAACATCTTCGCCAGTCAACGTTGATCATGAATGCATGAAAAAAGCCATTAATCTTTTATAGAAACTCGTCTGAACAATTTGACCTGTCTTCTCATATCAACACTTCCCCTTAATGAATTGTCTGGAAGAAATATAGCTGATACAATATTGTAGCCCACCATCAGTGCCATTGTGTGAACCAAGATATGGCGGAATATATTTCATTTTATAATCGAAGAAGAGGGTTAACGTCGTAGGCGTTAAAGACGTAAGTTATTTGTTACGTAAAAGTAAGGGGGCTGGGTGGGTTATGATTAGCGTACGTGTATCATAAAGCCTGTCATTGAGTCAACTGACGTGGTTTCGAATCCCCGGTTGTACGTGGCAAGGTGTAGGATCGCCTGTCCAACCTCGTGGGTTTTCTCTGGGTCCCTCCCACTGCTGAAGACCCCTACGCGCAATCGAATTATTGAAATAAAATTAAACCATATTTTAGTCTAGAAATGACCTAGTTTGTGTCGAATGGACGTTAAACCCCATTTCAATCTCTCTCTCCCGTAAAAAACAATCTATATAATTATCTAGAGAGTGGTAATTTTCAGGGAACTCATCGTGTTACTAGCTATAGACTGTTTCAAACAAACTATAAAAAAGAAAGAAATTGAGTTTGAGTTTAATGTCCTGCTGTTGTGCTCCGAACAAGGCTTAAGGTTGAGTCACACTAGTGGATTTTTCCTTTAAGACAAATCCTAGCGAACATCTTAAAGGATAAATCCTCTGGGTTTTTATGATCATATATTAAGTAAAATCCTATAGGTTTTGGTCATGTGATCAGTAATACCAGAAATGTAAATATGAAGGAAACTACAAAGATTATCCTTTCTCTCGTTTATGGTATTCTTCGGACTGAATAGACCACAGCACGCTTTGGCGATTGAAAAAAAAATAAAATTCTCTATCTCGGCCCGTATGAGTAAGACGTCTGCCATTTTGATTGGTCAATTCACAGTACAAATCCTACGAAAATAGGACTTGTTCTAAACCTAAGGATTTGTCCGTAGGTCAGAAAATCTATAGCCTATAGAACAAATTTTCCCGTTCACATGAAAGGATTTAGCTTATGGATATAAAACCTCAGGATAAATCCACTAGTGTGACTAAGCCTTAATGAAGATGGGCATGCGCCATACACTGTACTACGAGGAAAATTTTGTTCGGGCAGCGGCTCTACGGTCTATTCGATTCGAATTCTAAATGGCAAGGATCTTTTACGTGCACGCCAATGTGTACACGGGATCTCGGTTTTTCGTCGTATCCGAAAGAGGGGACAGCTCTCCTTGTCATGCCCGCCGTCCTGCATCACTGACAAGGGCGAACCACGCCGGAAAATCCTTCTCGGCCAATTCAGGGATCGAACACCCGGTCGTCTGGCTAGCGAGCCAGCGTCTTACCCAGCGTCTTTAGATGGGAAGGAAAGTCGAGGTCTCATGTACACATTGGAGGGCAAAAAAGATCCCTTGGTTGAAATTCATAAGTGTCCGGACAAAAGTACCCTCATAGCACATACTCGTATGTCCGCTTTCATTAGTCCAGTGGCAGAACAACAGTAGAACGTAAAACTCTTATTTCATTTCATTTCCTATTTTAAAAAACACAGACGCTGAGTAATCCTTTTTTTAATTAGAACTCAAACATGTAAAGACCGTGTGAACACTAAGTAAGAAAAGTTGTCAAGCTGGGGTGAAATTAGTTCATCTAAATATCATTTTATAATTATAAACATATATTACTTCAATAAATATTTAATCAAGTGAAAATTTGTTTTTACAGGTTTTTTCCTCTTTTTTTACGAATACTTAATCACGAAGAATTAGAAGCAAAGAAAGAGATGATTAAAACCAATATGGGGTTCTTGGTGCCCTAGGCTATAACAGGATACATCGAGACACAGATAAAATCGCGACCGTTGTTAGAAGAGGCGAAATTCAATAAATGCTCGTAATAAAAATATCTTTCTTTTTATTAAAAGAATGTTTTTACACTGGTTTGCTTTTAGCGGTTTCGTTTTAACTTTAATTACTTTATTTTAAACATAAAGGGAAGCTTATTTTATTAATTATAACAAGAATATCATTTTGCCATCCCATTATCCTTACTCCTTGGAGGTAATTAGGAATCGTGGAGCATGCCACTAGTTTACTGACAAGGAAGTTGGTGGATGGCAGAATGGGTGCTGGATCATAAAGCCTGTCATTGAATAACAGGCGTGGTTTCGAATCCACGGCTGTACGTGGCAAGGAGTAGGGTCGCCTGTCAAACCTCGTGGGTTTTCTCCGGGTTCTCCGGTTTCCTCAAACTGCTTAAGACCCCTACGCCTAAGAGAATTATTTAAAAAAAATTAAGCTATGTGTTAGTCCCAAAATTACCTAGTAAGTTCACTCTCTCTGTCTCTGACCAGTAGGTGACGGGTTCGATCCCAGTATTGGCCTAAAAATTTTCCCACGATTTTCTGGCACGGAAAGGCGTTTAATCGGATTTGACAAAACATTGAGTGCGTGGGCGTTCACGTAAAATAATGAATGAATGCATAAAATTTGGTTTAATGGCCCGTCAGCTCCAACCGGGCTATATTGCACTAAACATATGATGATGTTACGAGACAAATCACGTAAATTAACCCTTGACAGTTGGAGTTGGTGCAGACAAAAAAGAAATCGCGTTAATCCTAGTTTGATAAAGGCAATGGGTGTGATTGGGAGAGAGAGGGGGAGAAAGAAAGAGAGGGGGAGAGAGAGAGGGGAGAAAAGAAAGAAAGAGAGAGAGAGAAGAGAGAGAGAGAGAGAGAGAGAGTGTCTCACGTAAGTCCACTCGACACAAACTTGGTCATTTCGGGACTAACACATTGTTCAATTTTATTCAATAATTCGCTTGCGCATAGGAGTCTGTAGTGGTGAGAGGAAACCAGATGGACGGGAGAAAACCCACGAGGTTGACCAGGCGACCCCTACTTCTTGTCACGTACAGCCTTGGAATCGAAACCTCAGACAGTATGATCCAGAAAGTGTGATTGATACCAAAGATCCAACTATAGGCGAGACAATCCCATGTGGATTTCTTTTATCCTTTTAAAAAACTTCAAAATCGAACAAAAAGGAGCTAATTTCCATTTTATAAACCCCCAGGTTCTTAAACTTAACCGATCAATTAAAATATATATAGGTTCGACATCTACATGTGGAATTGGTTTATGCTTTAAAACGTCATAATAATTCATAAAGGACGTTAATCCCCATTTCATAAAGGCAAATAATTGGTTTTGTTACCGAGGTTAAATGACAAAAGTCGGTCGCAAGGCATATGATAATGTAATTTGAATGTAAACTGATTTACATTCAATGGTTTCTGCTTTTACTCAAATTTCAAATCAGTTATGTTCGGCGAAATAAGCCAGAAGTCTCAATCGAGTGCAAATTTCTAGCGTCTGGTTAAACCAGTCTACATACGCCGTTCAATTTGGTGCAATGTGTCTAGCCTCGTGTCTCGAGTATCTTGTTTCAACTGGGACTGAAGCACATTATGGTACACTAACATTAACGCCCGACACGACAACCCCTTGTGGAATTGGTTCATCCTGACAACAACAAAACTTTATATAACCAGCCATCAATATCTAATTTGATTATATCTGTTTTTGAAATTCCATAAATACAAAACACCGATAGAAATTATCTTGGGAATTAAAGTTAATTCAGATCAACTCGTATGTAATGGGTCGATAATCTTAAAAACAGAAACATCTTCAAAAGAACCAACCATTAACTCTTAAAGGGGTATTAGGTAAGATTAGATAAGAGCTGACAGTTTAAAATACAAAATAAATAGTCATTTAAAGGAACATTATGGGAGATTAAATAAAGAACTTACAGTGGGCGCTATACTAGTTCATAATAGATAATACAAACATAATTTCAGCCACATTGCTTTACTCTGAACTGAGATATTTGCGATTGCATTTAGAGCTAGCTTCGAACGTTATTGCTAACTTTGGTGCGATAATAAACGAAGTCTTGAATATCCATTTTTACACTTAATCACAAAATGTATTCAGAATTAAGTAAAGATCGCCGGCTAACGATGGAATCGAGTATAGATTAAAGCCCATCATTCAAGTTTGTGAAATCGTGGATCTTTTCCACACTACACTATTGTGACAGCTGAATCTCTGAAAAGAAAAACTGAAATGAAATGAGGTTTAACGTCCTACTTTTCTGCCTGAAAGCAATTCTGCTCAATACATATCGTGATAGCTGAAATTAATTACTTGTTAATTAATGATCAATTCCAAATTTCGCAACACTCTTTGTGCCCTGTAGACTGTAATGTTATTTTTAGTCCCAAAATGACCTAGTTTGTGTCTAGTGGACGTTAAACCCCATTTCTCTCTGTAATGTCTTTACAAATTAGTATTAGTATGTCATCTTAACCAACAGGGGGGTTGGATGGCTGAATGGTTAGCGTGTGCGCGCTGTATCATAAAGCCTATCATCGACATATGTTAGTCCCGAAATGACCTCTAGTTTTTGTCGAGTTAACGTTAAACCCATGTCTCGCTGTGTGTGTCTCTCTCTCTATCTCTGTATCATAAAGCCTGTCAATGAAATAATATAAACCCTATGTTAGTCCCGAGTGAACGTTAAACCAATGTCTTTCTCTCTCTCTCTTTCTCTCTATCTCTGGTAAAAATAATTTGACGATCTTGTTTTTAATCCGATTAAATACAATCTGGGATATATATACCGTTGCTCATTTGGCAAGGTTTTTATTTCGTTGTCTTTGATTTATGTTCAAGATAAATTATGTAATATTTAGATAAAGAGCTGACCGTTCTCGCTATAACATTTCAAAAATAGGTAATACAGAAAAATTCAAACAAATTACTTTATTTTGAGCGAAGATATCAATGGTTGTAGTACTGACAACATGTGTGCATTTATCATAACTACATTGGTCATTTAACATAACATAACATCCAAATTTATATAGCGCAATAAATACTCGTATTAAGAGTTCCAAATGCGCTCGCAGTTCAACAAATTGGTTCCATTTCATCCATAGTGTTGTATGAACAGGTGCGTTTTCAGTCTTGTTTTAAAAATGCAGACAGACTTTGATGTTTTTATTTGAAGGGGTAGTGAATTCCACAAAAGAGCTGAAGAGTACTGGAATGAACGTTTGGTCATTTCTAAGCTCGTGGATGGTACTATTAAAAGATGTTTGGAAGAAGATCGTAGACATTTTCCTGGAATATATGTGAGGATGAGATTTTTGATGTAGGATGGAGCAGAGTTGTTAAAATAGCTTTGTAGGTCAGCAAGAGTATTTTAAATATTATTCTTTGATGTACAGGAAGCCAGTGAAGGGTTTTCAGTATTTTGGTGATATGGGCCATTTTCCGAGTTCCAGTAAGTAAACGTGCAGCCGAATTCTGAGCATGTTCCAGACGTTGAATTTGTGATTTGTGAAGTCCGTACAGTAGAGCATTATGATAATCCAATTTAGTGGTTATTAAAGCATGAATCAAAAGTTCAAGGTTTTCAGAGATTAAATACGTTTTAATTTTTCCTAGTTTATAAAGTTGATAATATGATGAGGAACAGACGGCAGTTATATGGTTATCAAAAGAGAGGCACGAGTCTATAATGGCGCCAATATTTTTAGCTTTGCTAGTGGGATTAATGATCTCGCCATACAGATGAAAGGTGGTTTGTTTAATTTTGTTACGTTGGTGTTTACTTCCTAGAAAGAGAATCTCTGTTTTGTCAGGGTTTAGCTTTAAAAAATGAAGTGTCATCCAGTCATGAATTTCTTGCAGACATGTCTCCAAATTGGCGAATGTGTGCGATTGGGATTGTTCTTCGAAGCTAATATAAAGCTGTGTGTCGTCGGCAAAAAAGGTGGATACTAAGGCCATATTCTGTGCGATTTATTCAGTGGTTTAGTGAAGATAATGAATAACACCGGTCCCAAAACTGAACCCTGTGGGACACCACAGAGCAGGGGAACATCCTTGGAGTATTCATCTCCTATGCCAACTCGCTGTTTTCTATCTGTTAGATGGGACTTGAACCAGCCGAAAACAACCACGTAGCCCGATTTGAGTCTAAGTCCCCATTTTTAAATTAAATAATTAAATGACCGAACCTTACTAACCTGCTTAACTTAATATCGGGCCAATCCGATGACAGTAATAGTTGATAATGGTCTTGTCTTATTAATAATTTATCTAACATTTGAATCCCAAGGGAAGATTGGGCTCTTACATAATGCCGGATTAATTAAATTTTAATTAATCAATTCGTATACATTTATAATGGATTGCACCGTGAATAATTGGATATTGTTTTGTTTAGAAATTAAAGGTACATTATGAGAGATTGGATAAAGAACTGGCAGTGCCCACTATAATAGACAAAAACTTGATACTGTAAGGGACTTTGACGAAAATATCAGTTAAATTGATCCAATTAAATTTTCAGCCTAGCTTCGATCCTCATTACTAATGTCGGTACGATATAAAAAAACTCCATAGTCTCGATTATCCATTCCATAGTTAAATCATGTATGAAAGTTGAGAAGAAAATCAGATCCTTATCCAGCACATTTTAAATAATTTAGATAACATTTCAGGTCCAAACAAAGACCTTCTAATAGGCAGATTTAGTTCTTGCATCATGTAAGTTTAATAGTTTATATAACATATCAGACCCAAATAAAGACCTGCAATAGGTAGATTTAACTCTTGCATAATGTAAGTTTAATCTTGCTCTACTTACTAGTATTACATGTAGTGAAATAAACCATGATGCCCGAGTTCGGATATACTATTTATTATTAGTTGAATCAGGCTGTTTTCTAATTTATCTCTACATGACAGATGTCCAACACACCCTGCCATTATTGACGAAGGTATATCACATACCAGTCAAAACCATTTGGTATCGAGGTTATTAATGTCTTCTAAATTCGCTGTGTATTAAAGCCCCAATACCATTCTTGTTGTAACTGAATACTATGCCCCTATTATCATTCTGATGAACAAATTGTACTATTTTACAATATTCCAATTAATTGATGATACAAATTTTATCTTAACACACCGAATTTTAAAAAATTGGAAAAATTCAACTTCATGGTAACAGCATGGTTTGAAAAGCTTTACGTAAACACTTTCAAATGCAGCTTGGATTTAAACATATTTTCGAACCCTCTGGACAAGTAAAATAGGATGTAATGGATAATTTACACAACAGGTAGGACACTTAAACATCTAGTAGTTAGAATAAGGCTATTTCTTGTTCTGGACCTGTCAAGCCAGCCAGAGTGGTATTGTCCCTTTAACGCGTACTGGTTATTATGTTGAAACTATAACAAAGTTTCAGCAATGTTTACAGATTATTTCAATAGTTATCGGTCTTGTGTCAAAACCACGTGGTAACGGAAATCACGTGCAGTGAAATGATGCAGCTGTACCACCCCTTTTTGTGAAAGAGGATCCGAACCGTTCTCACACAACGACTTCAGTAACCAAATTTTATGGATACACAATTACTGATTTTAAAAGCTTAGTATCTTAACTCAGTAATTGTGTATCCATAAAATTGTACCTTGTGTTAATATGTTCAATTACTAAATGCCAATCCCTGAAGGAAGACTACGTAGTAGAAATTTGTACGATATAGAATCCGAATAAAATGTAACAAAATGTTTATGCACATGCCGAGACGAGATAAAAGAGACAGTTGCTGATATAACCACGTGTGCAAAGGGTATATATTGAGTTGTTCACTGACAGTTAGAAGCGCGGAGCCGGGGGAGAAGAAAGGCTTGGACGAGTGTAGGAACTCACCTGAGTCCAGCCGCAGCCTTGGCAGAGGGGCAGAATTGTAAATGTTGTATTGTGTAGATGTGTTCCTGTAGAAAACTAGTAGATTTTATATTATGTGAATGTGTTCGTGTCGTAGCTTAGTTCTTATAGTTTAAGTACCTGTATTACAGTATTATGTTGATGTGCTCTTGATGTAAATAAATCCTTTATATTTACTAAACCGATCTCCTGTTTTACACTTGATTTGATAATTGTTTAGTTTTTGCAATGTCTATTTTCTGTCTTGTCCGCAGGTTTATCTTGTAGATTTTTTGTTTTTTTGTTTTGCGTGTAGTGCAGTCCTCCTGCATTTACTATTATAGTGTAACAAAAAAGTTCGATTGTATACAATCCTGAATCGAATTTGTGGGGAGGGGTGGGGTTTGAATGAGTCTGTCATTGAATCAGCAAGCGTGGTTTCGATTCTCCGGCTGTAAGTGATAAGGACAAGGGCTACCTGTCCAGCCTCGTGGGTTTTTGCCCGGTCGCCTGATTTCCTCCTCTGCTAAGGATCCCTACGCGCAAGCGAATTATTTAAATAAAATTGAAACATATAAGATAACCAATGATGTTCGGGTGATGGTCTATAACTCTAGAAGTAATTTACAGAGACGGCTAAAATTGGTTACGCCCCTGTCTCGCACGAATCTGAGTAACAAATATAAATTTTAAATAAATAAAACTAAAACCTTTTGCCGTTCGTAGTGGCCAACATTTGTGCCAAAATTCATACTTTAAAGGGCCAATCAAAACCATATATTTGGGAATAAAACTGCTTAATTTTGTGTTAAAATCCTCTACCTCGGGGCCGAGCAACTAACTCTATATATATGTAATACGTTTTCAAACAACTTAAACCCGTCAGTCTTCATCTGTGAATGGAGACCGGTGTCCTAAGCTGTAATATGCGGTGTCTGGATTAAACCAGACTTTATTTTATAAAAATAATGTGTAGGTGAATTTTCCTTTTGTTTTCAAGTACAGCACATGGGTCATTCACTGCATAGACCTCTAAAGGGACGGGAGTGGATTATAAGCTCACGCAAACCCACAAATTGAACAGAAATCTTAAAAGGGTTACGTGTTCGGATAAGCAGTTTTGACGTTCACGTCCAAACGACCCAAATATTCTGAGTTGAAATTTTGAGCCACAGTAAATATACCGCTCCTCTATATTTTGGCGTTTAAATTTCAAACGTACTCGTACTTTATTTTCTTAGACCCTGTTTAAATCGGGATAGTCCCTTTAATGCAATCGCAAAATTCACAATATTTTCTTCAAAGGCGAACGTATTATTAACGTTTGACTTCTTTGTCTCACTAACGTAAACAGCATATATATATTTCAAAATGGATGCTCAATGTACACTATTCATGAGATATTGTGGATGACGGACGGACAGGTACACACAACCACTTTACAATGTGTGTATAAAAAAATCAAATAATGAACAAAGTCTACAGAAGCATTAAACCAAGATAAACATGTGCTATTTACAGATTTCTGTAAAATAGACAAACGTGGAATTAACGAACGTAGATTTATATCTGGTTGTCGACTAGGAATAGACATTAAGACTTTATTTATAAAGTGTCGATGGATATAAAGCAGAACATGGCCGTGGTTTATAGTTCTCGGTGTTATTGGCTGTTTAATTTCCTCCTTAACAAATTTACATGTAAAGTATGTTAGTTATTTGTTAGTTATCAGGGCCGGATCTAGCGGGGACGCAGGGGGTACATTGCATCCCCAGAAAATAAGGCACCCTGAGAAATGCCCCCCTCCACAACAAAATTTGGTAGTGTTCTATTATAAAATGATAAACGTGATTATGATCAGCATCAGTAACTTGGGCATTTAATTGGCGCCCCAACACTCTGCTGCACCTCCACTTTTAAAATCTAACATACGGCCCTGATCGGAACACCAGTTTTTTGCTAGTTATTTGCACCAGACAGAAGTACACGTAGAACATATTTCGGGCCTGTTTCACGAAATTTTGACCAAGATAAAATTCAAATTATAGTAATTTGATCGGATAATATTAGATTGATTTCAGTGCTTAGCCAATCAAAATTAAAGTATCTACTAAAATTTGGATTTTATCTTTAGTTAAAATTTCGTGAAACAGGGCCCTATCTTGCTTTGTTGTAACCTCCTATGCAATATATTAAATGAAATGAAATTGGGTTTAACGTCCACTCGACACAAATCGGGTCATTCAGGACTAACATATTGACATGATTGAGATGTGCCACACCAGAGTTAGCTACTGCATGCTATATAAGTCGAGACGTACTGCACCGTGATTCATGACAATAAAAGAATCCTCTCTAAAACATAGTTTAGATTAATGCATTGTGTATTTTTTTCAAGAGTACATTTATCACGCTACATGTTTCAGTTAATTTATTATTAGCCCGCCATATTGCGTGCCTTCATGCATCTATGTTACATATATGGATTGACATCAAACAGAATTTATTTGATTACCTGTGGAGGTAAACTACTAGGAGTGTATAGCCATCCTCCATGGACTATTTTATTTATCGCGGTTTAAATTAATCGCGGCGAAGAAATGCAATGAAGTAAAGTGAAATAGGGGTAGAGGGATTATGTAGGCTTAGAAATATTGTTTAGAAAAAAACTAGGGTTTAACGTACTATTGTTCTGCTCCGATTGAGCTATTCATATATCGAATTCCAACTGTATACACGGGACTTCGGGTTTCGTCCCATCCGAACGACTAGACAGCTGTCCCTGTCAGGCCATCCGTCCTTCACCACTGATAAGGGGAAACCAATTCGGAAAAAAAATCCCGATGAACTTCCTGTTGGCCAATTCAGGGGTCGAACACGCGACCTCGCACGAAGAAGGTGATCACAGGATTTCTATGGTGGGGATCAGTAATGCACGGGTTTACTGGCTGACTCCATACCTACTCGTCACAGCTCCCGACTTCATACCAACCTACTCATCAACGCTCGTGTCACGGAAAACTCCGCGGGATCTTTGCAGTAGCTTTGATTATCCCGAAATTAGATTGAATGTCCAGCCAAAGTCAAACACACTGTTATGCAGGACCCGGGACATACCAACTGTGTGAGGGCCCAATTGTGGTTTGTTCAAATTGTTAGTACTGACCGCGGATCGTACGATATGTACTCCGCCCCCTTGAGTGCCCGGAGTGTTTTCCTCCATGCCTTTTTTTAAAAAAAAATTAGGATTAATTTCAGTGCATCTGAGACAATTTAGTCAACTCTACTTACACCTTCAGCCCAATGAGCTGAAAATGCGGTTTCCATAATACCAAGGCAACGTGAAGGATGTTTTGACCATTTCCCGTGTATTTTTGACGATACGCACGAAACAATCAACAGTGAAGAGAATTCAACCAATTTTCTAACTGAGCATAGGATAAATCAAGACATAAAATTCAAAAAAAGACAAGGAGAAAAAATACGTAAAATGTAGGCAGGGAACTTGTTCAGATTATACATTTGTCTGAACTACTATATTATAATTACATTAATTTCCTTGGATTGGTTGGGCCCCAGTAATCAGATCACAGGATGGGGTCCCCGGTTAGGACCTATTGATTGGTATAATTATGTAATTTAGTTAATTTAAGGGCCTAATCGATCTCTTGGCCCTCAAAAATCTGTTGGTACCTATCAGTACCGGGGCCCCCAATATCCCTTACTGCCCAGGGCCCAAATACCGCCCCTCAGCCACGGTAATGGTTGGCTCGGTCCGGGATAAAATATTAGTATGACCTAGAATTTTCGGGGCCCCCTAAATGTTGGGGGGGGGGGACATTTGTCTCACTTGGCCCGTACTGCTGTTATGTTGTTAGTAATGCGGAATCTTTTCAGTAGCCTTGATTATTGAGAACTTGACTGTGTTACTTAACATTCCTCGAAATTCTTTCAGTAGCTTTGATGATTCAGAACTTTCATTGGCTGTTCAGTCAAAGTCAAAGGTGCTATTATGTTTTTTTTTTTAAACAATACTTTTTTCAGATTGTCTGAAAGGGATTAGTGAACAGACTTAGCCTATGTAAGACCATCTGCTGTTATGTTGTCAGCATAGGTCTTCAGCGCAGGTCTTAAACATATACTTGGTCTATTATAGCAGTGGGAGGAAACCGGAGGACCCGGAGAACACCCACGAGGTTGGACATGCGACTCTACCCCTTGTCACGTACAACCGGGGATTCGAAACCACATCAGTTGACTCTATGGCAGTCCTTATGACACAGCGCGCGTGCTAACCATTCGGCCATCCACCTCCAGTAAACATAATCTTCCTACCATCTAAAGTCCTTCAATAAATATAATCTAAGTTGACTTCCTTCAATAAACAGAATGCCCCCATTAGTTGACTACCTTCAATAAACAGAATGCCCCTCTCAGTTGGCTCCCTTCAATAAACATAATGCCCCTCTCAGTTGACTACTTTAAACAGAATGCCCCCCTTAGTTGACCACCTTCAGTAAACATAATGCCTATCTTAATTGGCTCCCTTCATAAAACAGAATGCCCCCCTCAGTTGACCACCTTTAATAAACATAATGCCCTATTAGTTGGCTCCCTTCAATAAACAGAATGCCCCTATCAGTTGACTACCTTCAATAAACAGAATGCCTATCTTAATTAACTACCATCTTCCAACGTCAATAATGGTGACATAACTTCAATATTTTATTTAATCAATTCCATACATCAGATATTTATCTTGCTGGAAGTTGAAGTTGGTGACATTTTGTCTCAAGATATGAAACAGAAGATGAACCACGACGAACCCAGAAAAAAAACCGTTTAATATAAATATTGGTACAGACTGGATATATAAATGAAGGTTAATGTCACTCTTCAGCTTTGTAATTTATCAGGAACATCAAGTGTATCTAGAAATTCCAACGCCGACATTTCATTTTAAGATAGTTTTCAAGTGTTATTAATCACTTCGGTTTTAATATGGGAAGGCGACTAACAGACCCGGGTGAATCTGTAAAAAGTTTAACAAATAAATATTGTGTTCGAGTCGTTTTATAAATGATCAGTTATATATAGAGGCTTTGTATATAGAATAGACATTAGTTGCAATATTAAGTCATCTCTTTTTTACAGAGTTAGTTCAATGAAAAGGGGGGAGCACTTTGTTATTTTAATCATCTCTTTTTTACAGAGTTAGTTCAATGAAAAGGGGGGAGCACTTTGTTGTTTTAATATATCTGTGTCATCGTGCAGTACTAGCGAATCGATATGATTTGTCCAGCCGGAACCGATGTCGCCAAGTATTCTCCTATCTGTCTAAGGTTTGGTTTTGGTTAAATATACATTATTATGGGACACTAGATAACGAGCTGATTAGATAATGTAAAGGAAATTTCAGTCAAATTGATCCACTCTAAACCGAGAATTAAACGATTGAATTTTGGGCCTAGTCTCGATCATCATTACTAAAGTCGGTACGATAAAAGACATAGTCTCGATTATCCAGTTTCTGATTTAATCAGAAGCATCATACCGTGTTCTAATCCAGTAAATATCACAGGCTAGCGATGACTTCGTGAGTTGATTATGGTCAGGATAGGTTAATTAATGTCTAATTAACAATTTAGATAACATTTTAGAGCTTAAGAAAGACCTTCAATCTGACCCCTCAAGGTACTATGGCTGAAAAATGCCGAAATTATCTAGTTTGTGGCCAGTGGACGTTAAACCCCATTTCTCTCTCTCTATCTCTATAAAAATTAGGGTCGTAGACGCATAGTCTTAAAGATTCCCCTCGAATTATCAGAGCGTTACACACACAGACTACCTCGAAACTATAAAAGACATGTAGTCAGACATGTAGTCCAAATCTGTTTCACATGTGGGGTCAATTATTGACTCTATAACGCACCCATTGTTTACATGAGACGTTTCTAGTTCGGGCAGAATGGCGCCTTTTATTCATTTTAATACCCATTTAAACCAAAAAAGGAACTAATTTTTACCTACAAATACTCCAAACGTCTTTATTTATTTTTCTAAAGCATCCCAAAAAAGTTTTAGAGTTTAATTTGTCGGAGGATAAAATTCTCATCGATGTCATCCTTCTCGGTGATTATAGCGGCCTAGCGAATATTCACTGCTGATCAGTGTGATCTGGTCCACTAAGTACCGTACATATAATTCCATGGTTAGAAAATGTCCATTTTATGCATCAGTATCCAAACAAAATTAATATTTAATCAATATATTATAAACCCCTATCATCACTAAAGTTTGAAGTGAGGCAGTATACATGACATTTTGAGCAAACAAAACTTGCTTTATGTTCCTTTTTATATCCCACATTCTATATGTAACTACAATATTTTTAATCTTGTTCTTCTAGCCCTAAGGTCTTTCAGACGTGTCCGTTTCATATGATTAAATCGTGGAACTTACGTCATACAAAGGAAGAATGTCGTAAAAACTGACACGGAGTCTTAGTCGGGACTATGATATTGGGCAATATCAGGATTATATTGAAAGGATTAAGGCGCCGTTCCATGTGATTAGACACTTTTCTTCATACATCATAAAGTCTGACAGGTTGATTCTCTCTGTTCTAGTTTTAAAAGGAGTAGAAACGCTGATGAAAGATCTGACAAGACAAAAATTGCGAATATTGGTGTAGAATCAATAAATTGGTGATGTGAATAAAGCCTTTTGTTCATTATAGCATATCCATGGTGGTGTACAAGAGAGAGGGAAAGAGAGAGAGATAGAGAGAGAGATGGTTTAACGTCCACTCAAAACAAACTAGGTATTTTCGGGACTAACATTTGGTTTAATTTTTTTTCAATAATTCGCTTGCGCGTGAGGATCTTTAGCAGTGGGAGAAAACTGGAGGACCCGGAGAAAACCCACGAGGTTGCACATGCGACCCTACTCCTTGCCACGTACAACCGGGAATTCGTAAATTATACGAGAGTTTTGGCTTTGTTATAGTATACGACAACTTCCTCGACAGCTGGTCATTCTTTGTAAAAATCTAATCTTACTCGATCACAAACAGACCAAAACAACTAATTGAACAGCCAGTCTTTGCTTAAAACATCAGATGATGTTGATATCCAGACAATACTTCCTGGCACGAATCAGACGAATTAGCTGAGTATTCTTAGTGAATCGCGATGGCTCAGTAAGTATGGCTCTGGCTCACTCATAAAATTAAAAAGGGTTTAACGCCCACTGTTCCGCTCCGGACTGGGCTAATGGAGACGGGTACATGCCATACAGAGGACCTACTCTTATATCGAATTCCAACTGCTAAATAATTTCTTACGTGAACACTAGTGTGTAAACGGGATCTCGGTTGTGCGCCTGATCCTAACGCCTAAACAGCTGTCCTTGCCATGCCCTCCGTCCTGCACCACTGACAAGGAAAACCACGCCGGAAATACCGATGAAATTTCTCGGCCAGCATCTGGAGCGAACCCGCGACCACAAGACTAGCGAGCTTGCATCTTTCCCACTTTGTTACCGTGGCTCCCACTAAACAGGAGGATGAAGATTCAATCCCTATTTTGGCCGAGAACACGCATCGGAATGTTCTAGCCTGTGTTCTGCTTGTTGCTGGTACGGGACGGAGGGCCTGACAAATAAGTGTCTTAATTTTTGTGTGCGCCAACAAACCGGGATCAACTCGTGCATTCGTTTGTCTGCACGTAATGCTATCCAAGACAGTTGTAATTTGTTGATCATGTTGAGGTCGGGTTTTCAATCCCTACATTGGCCGAGAAAGTTCATCTAGATTTCCCCTGTCAGTGATGCAGGATGGAGGGCCTGGAAAGGACGGATGTCTAGTCGTTCGGATGGGACGTTAAACCGAGGTCCCGTGTGCACGTAAAAGATCCCTTGGCAGTTGGAATTCGATATAAGAGTAGGCCGTAGCCCCGCTGCCTGAGTAAAATGTACCTCATAGCACACTGTATGGCGTATGCATTAGCCTTGGTCGGAGCAGAACAATAGGACGATAAACCCCATTTCATTTAGTAGAAACCATAACAGTTGTAATTCATTAATTAGTCATTATTATTTCTAGAATCTAAAACCTATTATTAGTTGAAACTCAATAGGAAGATTTAGCTCTTAAATAATGACTGTTTAATTAATTTTTGCTAGAACCCATTTTTAGTTGAAATTCAATAGTCATCATTAGTCCTCTAATCCATCATTAGTTGACAATCCTTGATAATTATCATTTTGTTACGTTGTATTTGTTTACCAAACATATCCAAACTTTCTTCTCGAGTCAGCATGGACCAAGTTTGCATGAAAACAAGGCATTAAACTTTAATACACTGTCGTCTGAACAATTTCTCAACGCTTCCCCATATTGAATTGTCTGGGACAACTGTAGCTAATACTTTATGGACTCAGACTAGTAATTATTTGCCCATTGACTTCAATGTTAAATGGGTGTAACATTACAGGCTGTAGCCTTTTGCTTAACATTCCGTTGGTTCCAATCTTTTTAGGCACAATGGGGACCACATTTAGTAATCTCCCCACCATTTAATTTGTAGGGGGGGGGGGGGTTTGCTACGGGGATTTGAAGTTGACTGGGGTGAAAATCTCACTTCCGGTACATTTCATTGCTCCACAGAAAGACATTTCACACCCCATCCCTCCGCTGTAATATCACCAGTATTACCCAAAACTGCTATAAATTTTCACATTTGATCCCTTTTCTCCTATTCTAGACCAAAAAGTCAACCCAAAAATGCAGGAAGAGGGGAGAAAAAAATTAAGGGAAAAATTGTCTATTAATAACTCGCACTACATTTCATCATGAAAAATAGGCAAACAATTACTAGTCTTAATCCATATACGGTGGTGGCTACGATAGACAATGGCGGGTGGTATACCCAAAGGATAAACGAATTAAAAATTAACTTGACAAGAGTGTTGTATTGACACTGAATTCTTAAAATAGCATCAGCGTAATACAGCAGCTAATGACTCGTGATATCATTGTATTTCTTCATACAATTGGACGTTAAACCCCCATTTTTTTCCGTTTGGTACAAAAAGATAAGACGTTAAACTTCATGCTACTCTATTTCTAGTTTGTATCAAAACAGAAGATGATCCCCATTATTTATTTATTATTCAGTTACTACTTAAAGCCCCAATACCACTCTTGTTGTAACTGACTAATATGTTCCAATCTTTATTCTGGTCAACAATTTGTACTATTTTACAATATTTCAATTTAAAAATGATACAAATTTCATCTTAACACACCTAATTTTAAAAATTGGAAAAATTCCACTACATGCCGTAACATAGTTTGAAAAGCCTTACGTAAGCACTTTCAAATGCAACTTGGATTTAAACATATGTTCGAACCCTCGGGACAAGTAAGATAGGTTGTAATGGATAATTTACACAACACGTAGGACACTGAAACATTATGTAGTTAGAAAAAAACTAAAAAAAATTGCTTGACCTGTCAAGCCAGCACGAGTGTTATTGTCCCTTTAACGTGTCTGGTTGATGTGGGGGATAAGCCAATGGTGCAGTGAGCTCCGTGACGCCCCACATGAACATCAACGCTGATTGGTTAATCTTAAGTCAAAAGTCTGTATTTTAATCAGATTGTTTCAGTGTCCACATATCCTACGTAAAACTCCACTGAAACCCCGCCCCCACCCGAATATTATGCGTTCGCCACAATTAGTCGTTCGCAACATATAAGCGTATCCTGTAGTATGCCCATAAAAAACAAGTGAGGTACTTGTGTTATTATTTCCGGCCTCAATGATTGTTAAGTGTTCGAAAAAATGCCTATGACTTATAATAGTAAGTTGACAACTTATTGAAAAAAAGACATAAATAATTATGTTTTGATTTTCTTAGAAAATATGAAATTCTCGCTTTAAAATGCTTTGGTATCTGAATTTTTTTTTTATTAAAAATATGCCCATAATCTCTTGTATACCCAGTTGTGGTATCTGCTTTCTATAACTCTAAATCTTTGAAACACAGAATAATTCGACAGATTTGTTTGTATCTTTGCATTGTAAAATTAACTAAATCAGGGAGATTTAATGCGTTTGAAGTTTTAAGACAAACAACGACTTCCCCATCCCACCCCCATTGACGAATGACAAGATATATAAGTCAATTTGTGGGGTTGGGATTGCCTAATGGTCTAGAGTGCCACGCTTCGACCTCTTACTGGCTGGCCACCTCTGGCTTGCGGCTGTGGTTTCGAGCCCTAGTGTGAGCGTTAGCTACATGGAGATATGAGCGCCTTCTCAACCTCGTGGGTTTCCTCCGGGCACTCCGGTTTCCTCCCACTGCTAGGGACTCCTACGCACAAGCGAATTATTGAAATAAAAATTGAAAATCATCCGTTAGCCCCAAAATTTTAAACCCCATTTCTCTCTCTAAATAAGTCAATTTACTTATAAACAGCATAAGCGTTAGAACATTCCACCCTGTCCTCGCATTGTATGTATTTCTAATATACAACTAGCAAACATACTTGGACTATAAAAATAATTAATACTAAAAAATGATAGTATTTGAATCAGAAACTGGTCCCCAAATCCTTACTCATCTTGTTGCTATAGTCTTCTTCTTGGTACACTTTAATTTTTGAAATGACGTCATATCACAAGTCCCAGTTTCCTGCGTTGATGTCATGCTCGGTTGCTAGGTTGAATGGCACTGTTTATCATACATGTATATATATATATGAATCTGCTATTGTTCAAGAGTGAAATGAGTTTTTAATTACCTCGTTATATGAATATAATTTTTTATAGATTGATTACAAAATAACAGAATTACATTTCAAAATCTAAAATAAAAGTTTTCTTAATAGAATGTTTTTTTTTTAGCCAAGTAGCGATGAAATCGGGTCATTTATATTCGGCTTGAAAAAAAACCCGATTAAACATACCTTATGTAATAGCTAAATCTGCCCATTGCAGGTCTAACTTGAGGCCATAAAGGTTACCTTAATTATTAATTAGATATGAATTAACTGATCCAGACCATACACAACTCTCGATAACATCGGGTTTATCCAATGTAACATACATGCAGATAAGAACGGTTCAGCCATATTTTGATTTCATTTAAAATAAGAGGAGCGAGCCATCGAACAAGCAGTATGGTGGTTAAAATTATTGCACACGTCTTGTCAAACTTTCAAAGGGTAATATCTTCGCAATAGAGTAATTTGAATGAACTTTTCAAATTATTCATTTTATATTATCTATTGTCGAATAGCAAGAATTGCTTTAACAAGTATGTTGCCGGCTACACCAAGTTGCAATTAGAGTCAAATACAGTTCCAGATAGGCAATGACAAAGGCACGGAGAAGTTGTATTATAAAAGTATTGCAGAAATTGGAAGGCGATTTAGCCTAATACACCGGAGCTGTATACTAAAAGAAAATAATTTTGGACAGTACACTGAATGAACATTTTTTTATTGGCCATGTTTAAATTTTTCAACATTTATTTCATTTGTATACCTTTGTCATCGTGCTTTCCATTCCAGTCCGTCATTAAAATCCAAATTGCAGATCAATTTTCACAAAAAAAACGTACCATTGATAGAACTTTTGACAAATCGAATTTTCCGTCAAGAAAAAAATACCCGGGTGTTTTCAGGATTCAATGTTTATTTGGTGGAATCTGAAACAAATTCGTCTGATTCACGTCAGAAGCATCTATGTGAAAGTCAAGCATACATATCTAATAAAATCGTAGAATTGAACTGATTTTTATCAAACGCTTTCTCGTCAATTACCTTTTTGAAGATTTTGATTAAGTTAAATCAGAAATCGCAGGCAAATTTACCAATTATGGCAAGAGAGAAAGAGAGGGAGAAATGGGGTTTAACGTCCACTCAACGCAACTAGGTCATTTCGGGTCTAACACATGGTGTAATTTTATTTCAATAATTCGCTTGCGCGTAGAAGAAACCCGGAGTGCCCGGAGGAAACCCACGAGGTTGAGAAGGCGCCCTATCTACATGCCACAAACGCTCACACAAGGGCTCGAAATCCACAGCCGCAAGCCAGAGGTGCTCGGTCAGCTAGAGGTCGAAGCGGGGTACTCTAGACCTCTAGGTCATCCTAAGCCCCGGCAAGAGAGAGAGAGAGAGAGAGAGAAATGAGGTTTAACGACCACTCGACACAACTAGGTCATTTCGGGACTAACATATGGCTTAATTTTATTTCAATAATTCGCTTGCGAGTAGGGGTCTTTAGCAGTGGGAGGAAACCGGAGGACCCAGATAAGACCCACAGGCGACCCTACTCCTTCCCACGTACAACCGGGGATTCGAAACCATGCCAGTTGACTCAATGACAGGCTTTATGATACAGCACGCACACGCAAACCATTCAGCCATCGAACACGCCTAAATCTGTAAGGAAGCCAATAAACTTCTCATTTGTTTTGATATTGATATAATACATATTCAGGTCAAAGATATATTGATCTTTCTTTTAATAATTGATAAAATCCAATTTAAGTCTGGACTGAGCGTCCCCGCCATCTACGTATACAAAACATTTTCTGATACAAAACTTACAGCATAGAATCAGACTGTCGAACTTCACGATGTGGAATGAGAAGTCGTTCCGTGTCTAATCATATGGAATGATGATTTGATACACATTTCAACTTGAACATTAATCCTTTCAGTAAACTCCCCACATTAACCCCAATAATTATACCAGGCTAAAAAACCAAGGGTGTAATTTCCACCTCGACTATTAGTTTTTACGACAAAGTTCCATTGTATTACGGAATGTTCCGCGATTTACGATTTAATCATATGAAACGGATTAGTCTGAAAGGACCGGGAGCCAGATGATCATGATTAAAAATATTGATGTTACAGAATGTGGAAAATAAAAATGACCATTTCTATGCTTTGGTGTATGCATTGCCGCAGCCCGAAATAGGTTGATAGAAACCAATGAATGTCATTAATATTGTCATAGCTATAGGGGCTAAATTGCTAATATTTGGAACCTAGAAATTGACACAAATTGGTCGTAACGCATATACTAATGTAATAATCAGTTATGTTCGGCGAAATACGCCAGAACTCTCAATCGAATGGCAATCTGTAACGTCTGGTTATTCCACACTACACCATTAGTATTTATTGCGCATACTCTCCAGATGGGAGAATCCAGTTCACATGACTTGTGGAATATGTCTAGTCTCGTTCTTGTTACGAATGGCGCTGGAACATATTATGGTACACGAGTCGTTTATTATGTCTTAAATATCGGATATCAGAAGCCCATCTTTTCATGGTAATATAACAACATCAATGTTGATTAAAATTGGCAAATAATTCGTGTTTTGGATGTTGAATTCCAACCCTAGAGTGGCGGCGAGCGTTATTTCGTCTCAGTGGGGTGAAGTTTCGTGATACCCGACTTCAAACATAATACATGTAGTGTTTATTATAATACGTAATATTGAAAAATCAATTGCTCAGTCACACTTCAGTCAAGTAGCAAAATAGTCGAGATCGAAATTAGCTTTCTTTAGAAGATAATAGTTTTTTTCTTTTACGCAGTTGTCATTCTCCAATGACAACCATTTGAACTGCGATAATTGCTGCCTTCTACTTTTTTTTATCACCAGCCAGTTGAAAATAAATAGTTAAACGGGTGGATTATTGTGTCTTACACAGATTTAGGGTTACATAAAACAGATGCGACAAATGAATCTACGAATTATTAGCCTATAGTGTAATGAAAACTTGAACATGACAGCGGGGATTTACTTAGACGCGGGCTCACGGAAATTCAAATCGAGGAAGCTAACGTGTATTTAATTGGATTACGACTAATCTTATTCCGCCCCCCCCCCCCCCCCACTGCTAACGACCCATACGCGCTAGCGAATTATTGAAATTCATATCGAACCATATGTTAGTTTTGAAACGACCTAGTTTGTGTCGAGTGGACGTTAAACCCAATCCCTCTCTTACATTGCCAATGTGATATATAACTTGTTCATTACGTAACAAAAAAATGTCCATTTTTTATGTCTAGGAATTCCTTTGGGTATAAAACGCTTCATTAGGTGGCTTTACCATTTATTCTTTTGGTAGCTACAATATTGTATCAGCTATATTTCTTCCAGACAATTCATTAAGGGGAAGTGTTGATATGAGAAGACAGGTCAAATTGTTCAGACGAGTTTCTATAAAAGATTAATGGCTTTTTTTCATTCAATCAGGATCAACGTTGACTGGCGAAGAACGTTCGAATATGTTAGATAAATAATTACTTATATTATGAACAAACAAGCGACTGCATTACAAGATAGGCTGCCATGTTGCAATGGATGGACGGAGAACTAGGAATAGCGTTCATCCTCTCATTGTCCCAATGTTAAAAACTGTAGCCTGTAACGCATTCAGAACGTTTTCGGATAAAAATATGTGTGTGTGTGGGGGGGGGGGGGGTACCTCTGGAACAATAGGTCGCGGAACACTGATTATCGATAGCGGGCGTCCAATCATGACCCCAATGCTTCAAACCAAATTTGAAAAAAAGAAATCTGTTTAGAAATCTAGCCTTTCATCCCTTCACACGGTTTTTGTAAAAGGGTCATAGCTCAGGATCAAACGCCCTCGCATCTGTTCCTTCTTAAAATTTATTTTAAGTTTCAACTGAATCGGGGAACAATTGCGTAAACAGGGGACATAACTCCAAAAGTGAAGGTCTGATTGTCAACAAAATCGAACTCATCCAAGAGCTTTTGGGTTTCATGTAACATGTGTCCTTTTGGGCGTTTACAACCCGTGTACATATTTCAAATCTTGCGTAGGGGGTAGAGGCTGAATGCGTAGGGGGAAGAGGCTGAACTCCAGAACGGAAAACCCACATGATATTATGAGCGTATTTAAAACCCAACATTATCTGTTCCCCAGCGAGTGAAGCAGGTTTGGTGAGCATTTTGCTCTCAAAGTGCTTAGAGTGTATTTCCCATATATTCATCCGTACGACAAATTATCAGTACTGTAAAACATGCACAAAGCCTGTCATGCTAAATAGGGTCATAGTTAAGAATTTTAGGGGGCAAAATTATGGTTCCAAAATTTACTGGAATTGATTGCGTCAGATTTAATTACAAAATACAAAATATCAACGGTCGATACACTCGGAAACCCCAGCAGACACCAGTACCCTAAATCTAGCCTCGACTGTATGGCGAAGTCCGCCAGTGGAACTACTTGCAGTTCCGGCATTATTAACTCAATATTAAACCGATAGTCTCTATACAAAAAGGTCGCAGCAACCCGAAGACAACGACAAGACAAACGTTTCGAATGCCGTTGGGGCCACAACACAGACTGTTTTCAAATTTGTCATGCAACTGTGGTCTAACTTTAATATATTCTTCACACGGATTCAACTAAGCTTCTGAGCAATGTCATTGATCTTTGTATATTTAATTATTGTTTGTGAACTTCAATGTCGTTTTTTTTGGACTCGTGTATTATGTACTTTTAGCGCAAGGTCTTAAGCAGTGGGAGGAAATCGGAGGGCCTGGTTGGAAAGGCGACCCTACTCCTTGTCACGTACAATCGGGAATTCGAAACCACGCCAGTTGACTCAATGACAGTTTTTTTGATACAGCGTTTACGTGCTTACAATTCCAACCCCACAAATGAAACAAACTAAAGTATTTTAAAACTAATCAACAGTTTCATAAGTTTTATTAAGTCCTAATTTAAATTGTACCCCATAACCTTACTCTAGTTACTTCTCGCCCAATCAAAATAACGCCGCCATCTTGTGTAATGAGAATTGAGTTACAAAGACAATTACTGGTTTGTTTGATTGTAAACATTGACAACTTGATCTAAATCAAATCAAAACTATTCACCACATCCTCGACAATATCACACCGATTTATCTACTAGACGGAGACAATTGGTCAATAAAGAAATTGGTCAGTTGGTTATTCTATCGCCTGAAGGTCAGCGGTCACCTGGTGGAATAAATAGGATTGCGTTTTATCTAACTATTTGTTATAATCATTTGGGTTGGTCAATAGAGATTAGTTTAATGGAACTGACCAATCAGATTTGAGTGATTAAATCAGACATACCATTCAGAGAAATTTCGTGCCGATTCCGTGGAAGTCACTCTGCTTATAGACAATAGTCTGATTGGTGTTCCGCGATATTAAATAGGTTCAAGGATAATTTCAGCCTATAGTTAAAATTAAAGCCCCATTTACACAACCGGGGCAACATGAATGCATCTAAAATAGTATTTAGTCGCAGACAAGTTTACTAATCTGATTAAAATACAGATCCTATTACGTTTCGTTTTATTGATCTGGAAACGTCAACGTTGTGTGACGTCATAGGGTCAAAAGCCACGCGTTTGATACCTGACGTGAATTCCTACGATAACTTGCCAGATATTCACGTCGAAAGTATAAAAAACGAAACGAAATGTAGATCTGTATTTTAACCAGACTGACAAGTTTACCCCATGAATCGCGACCTGTCGCAGACAGCTCACCCAAATTCAGGTGACCGAAGTTTATCGATGACATTCAGGTTTAATCACAGACAGATAAAGCCAATGGAAACTGGTTTACAGGTCACGTAATACATATTCGCAACGGGGGAAAAATTACAATCTTGAAAGATCATGTGACTTATGACGTCGGTTCAGTCGACGATATTTTTCGGCCGTACAACTGGCGATGTGAGCGGTTTTAAGATTCAACCCAATCGGTTGTTTCTTCAGTTTGAGCAGTTTTTACCTATATCTGACATAAACAAGCAGAATGTGCTGGTTCCGTATCTTCAAGAGAAGGCTTGATCTTGCTTTTTTTAAAACTACGCATTAATCAAGGCCTTTACGTAATACCCTACATATTTTTGAACTAATTTCGATTGGGTATTCACCGATCTTGGAAGCCTATCATATTGCCCGATCATCCCGAATACCAAGTCTCTCGCTTTCTAGCTTAAATGTCTACCTGTTATAATCGAGTTGCAGAGTTAAAGATTCGTTCAATGTCAAGATTTTCGTGGAGGTCGCTATGTCACAACCTCTGATTGGACGCTAATGTTCACGTGTCTGCAGATAACGTAGCTATAAGTTCGGGAATTGTAAAGCAATCTAGCAAACGTCAAGATGTTGTATAACATGTGGTTTACGTATCATAGTGCAACATAGAATGATAAAGTAGAACGACGTAGACTATCGAACTCGACATATTTTAATATATACAATCAGTTTGTTTAAATTGGGCCCGGAGCTGTAACTAACTGTAGGTTTATGTGTACTATAAGATTAACTGTTCAGATAGATAATAATAGGTCAATAAATACCCGTAAAATAATGGTAGATATCACAGGGATTCGTCTAATAAATAGAGTTAACATTCGCACCACGAGACAGCCATGGTTTACAGACCCATAATAGATAACTTCATTTCACATTTAGATAACTTTATTGGTTATTTTCTGGGTCGTTGGTTTGTAATACTAACGTTGCTTATTGATATTAACTTCATAAAAAAATAAATTTCACGCCATTGGGGATATAAATATTGGTGGACAATCTAATCGTCAAGAAATCAGCGTTGCTGCTGCCGTGACAGTATTTCTAAAACTGGCGCCATTTGGTACGTGATTATATTATTAAATACATAGTTTCAGTTTGATATTGAACATTACGGATCTTTACTATCAAGTACAAGTGAAATGAAAGGAAATGGGGGTTTAACATCTGTTCTGCTCCTAAACTGGGCTAATGAAGACTGGCATGCACCATACTTGCCGAGTTCATGACAATCTGATTAAAATACAGATCTATGCTTCGTTTCGTTTCTTTATACTTTCGATGGTCAACTCTACACGAAGATTTGACCGGTTGTAGCGATAGGTCGTAGCAGAGGTCATACGAGAGGCTGTTGATCCTATGACGTCAGATAATTGTTTAACCGATCAGCATTGATGTTTCTAGTGGATTAACCGCAGTTCCGAAACATACCGTTTCATTGGCTAATCCCTTTCCACTTAGGACACATAAGAACGAAACGAAATAGGATCTATGACTTAATCAGATTGGGTTCTTAACTGTTAGTCTGACTCCTGACGTGAACTCCCACTATAACTTGTCAGATCTACACATAGTGTAGGCCAGTGAAAGTATAAAAATATGAAACGAAGTATAGATCTGTATTTAAATCAGATTGATCTTAAAACTGTAATCATCATCATGTGGTGATATATATATATATAGAAATAAAATGGGGTTTAACGTCCGCTCGACACAAACTAGGTCATTTCGTGACTAACATATGGTATTATTTTATTTCAATTATTCGCTTGCGCGTAGGGGTATGTAGCAGTCGGAGAGAAACCGGAGGACCAGGAGAAAACCTACGAGGCTGGGCAGGCAACCCTACTCCTTGTCACGTACAACCGGGGATTCGAAACCAGCCAGAGGACTCAATGACAGGCTTTATGATACAGCACGCACGTGCTAACCATTCGGCCATACCCCCCCCCCCTATCATTTGGTGAACATACTTGTGTGTCGAAGACTCATATAATTTCCATAAAGTCGGTAATTCACCAACCCATCCAATTCTCTGAGACATAGTTTACGAGGGTTTATGACTATAAAACTAGATTTTAATCTCCTGTTACGGTTTGATCTTTAATTTATAATTACGAGCCTCTACTCTGACAGATTTGATTGTTCACAATAACTAGTACCATTGATCTGTCTTGGTATGGTGTAATGTACTACTCATCATGATATAAATTTGATACGATCTCGTCTCGTGTGGTCGTCCAATAAGAATTACGTGACCGTTTTAATGGTTTTGGTATTTTAAAGTAGACAAGTCTCTAACTCAGTATCATAAACAGTCCCGGACATTGTAAACCCGATGTATTTAAGACAAAATGATACATTTATAAAAAAGCACACGAATCACCCACCAAAAGACTCCTCCCCCCCCCCCTCTCCCCCCCCCCTCTCTCTCCCTCTCTTTCTCTTTGATATTGAGATTTTCAAGACGTCCATTAAACCATTTTTATTGGAGAGATGGGTTTTAACGTCCACGCTAGGTCATTTTGGGACTAACCTATGGTTTAATTTTATTTCAATAATTGCTCTTGCGCATAGGGGTCTTTGGCAGTGGGAGGAAACCGAGGGACCAAGATAAAACCCACGATGTTGGACAGGCAACCCTTCTCCTTGTCACGTACAACCGGGGATTTGATTGGTATCACGAAAGGCGGTTTGTCATAGCATTTATCTTTCGTTTCGTTTTTATACATTCGATAGCCATGATAATCTGACCGGTTGTAGTGCAAGGTCTCGTCATGGATCATACGAGCGGCTTTTGACTTTATGCGGTTTGCTGCTAGCCTTTTAAGAATTGTCTCGTGCTTTATGAACCATAAAAAGATAATTGAAATTAAATTGGCCTTGTGATTCAGGCATGTGATGATGGCTGCTATTTATGGATGTTTAATTGTTCTGAAAACTATGCAACTCTAATCGCTGTTGCTTCAAGACAGAAAATTCAAATCAAGCAGACAAAACAAAAAAATGCAAGTAGCTGAACCTGAAAGCCAGTAAAGCCAGGCGGAAAATTGAATCCATTTCTGACAAACAAAAACCGACGAGCCAATTATATTCCAAAAAGGAAAATCATGTTTTCTAAGAAGTATGGAAGAGCTACCAGAACAAATCGACATTAATTCTTTGTTTTATTGCATTGGGTCAAGTTTTTCTCCCTTGTAGTTGCACCAAAGATGAATGTAAAACGTCAAGACAGTAGAAGAGAACACGGTATCCCATAAACAAGAAGAGACAGAATCTATTTCATTTTTTGTTTCTTGTTTCCTGATTGGCCTTTTTTTTTTAACTTGGTGGATCAATCAGAGACTTTGTTTTAATGACACAGATGAATTTTAACCAATACATTTGTTTACTGGAGATAAATAGAATAATCAAATATGCGAGAGAGAGAAATGGAGTTTAACGTCCACTCGACACAAACTATGTCATTTTGGGACTAACATATGGTTTAATTTTTGGGGTTTTGTTTCAATAATTCGCTTGCGCATAGGGGTCTTTAGCAATGGGGTGGGGGGACCGGAGGACCCTGTGAAAACCCACGACAGACGACTCTACCCCTTGCCACGTACATCCTGGAATTCGAAACCCCGCCAGCTGACTCAATGAGAGGCTTTATGATACAGCGCGCGCACTATACCATTCAGCCATAAGGCATGCATTTGAATCACTCCATGAAATGCTTATCATCACCATATACAAAGGGATACCACTTCTTGTCTGGACGAAATAAGTATTTGGGGAAAAGAGAATGGGGGGGGGGGGGTACAGTTCAAAATGAGATTTGCTAATGATTAGAAACGCCCCACCCCACCCCCGTTCGTGTCCTGTTCTAACGTATAAGTTGGGGCGCATAACGGCTGTTTGATGTACTACACTAATAAAAAGTAATTAAAAATTGTTGTTTATACGTTTTGTTTAATACAAAGATTACCCAGAGTGGCACATACTCTAGCTACGTCCAAAGAGATTGTATTTTGACCATACAGACAACAGAGATGATGAAATGAAATGAAATAGGTTTAATATCCCTACTTTTCTGCACCGACTGGGCTAAGACAGACAGGGGTACGTCATGCAGTGTGATGTGTGTTGGTCTAGTGCTGCAGACGGAGAGCCTGGCAAGGACAGCTGCCTAGTCGTTCGGATGTGACGAAAACCCGAGGTCCCGTGTACAATGATCCCAAGGCAGTTGGAATTCATTTGCTGCCCGGGCAAAAATTTACTTCATAGGACAGTGTATGGCGTATGCCCGTCTTCAATTAGCCCAGGTTAGGTGTAGAAGTGTAGGACGTTAATTCCCATTTCATTCATTCATGTATCGACTTCTAACTGGTTCTTTTCATGCACACGTCAACGTCACATCTGTTCTTTATTCTTTATCATCAGATGGTGGAATGAGATTGACATTTAAAACGTGACGTAATGATATAGACATATTTGATATCACAATTAATGCTTTGTACCAATGAAATTGAATCACAATGTGATCCTATTATTTCATTATAAAAGTTGACGTTAAACGGGGTGTTGGATTTCTCTCTTTAAAACGTTTAGTCTGTATGTTCATGTTGGATTTCTCTCTTTATAACGTTTAGTGTGTATGTTCATGTTGGATTTCTCTCTTTAAAACGTTTAGTGTGTATGTTCATGTTGGATTTCTCTCTTTAAAACGTTTAGTGTGTATGTTCATGTTGGATTTCTCTCTTTAAAACGTTTAGTGTGTATGTTCATGTTGGATTACTCACTTTAAAACGTTTAGTGTGTATGTTCATGTTGGATTTCTCACTTTAAAACGTTTAGTTTGTATGTTCATGTTGGATTTCTCACTTTAAAACGTTTAGTTTGTATGTTCATGTTGGATTTCTCACTTTAAAAGTTAAGTGTGTATTTTCATGTATGTTTGCGTAATTTAGAGACAATGATGACATCATGCATTGTTTATTGTCAAATATCTTTAACAGATGACTGACAAACCGCCTCCTTCAAAAATTCCTGACCCCTCCCTTGGTGGGGTAAAACTTAACAACTATTAGTCCTAGATTAGTGAGTACGGTTTAACGAGGAGTTTAGTCATTATTACCTTGTTATTGAGTTACACATCCCTAGACTGTGATCTCATATGATCGGTTCGTATACCCCAGGGAATGGTATAGTCTTAATATAATGAACGTATATCCCAGGGAATGGCATAGTCTTTATATAATGAACGTATATCCCAGGGAATGGTATAGTCTTAATATAATGAACGTATATAGGTAAAGTTAATAACTCTTGGGGAATGTATATAGTACCAAATAAACGATACCGGCGTAGTAATCTCTATTCTAGGTAGTTCACAAGGCAATCAAGTCATTCTATCGCCTCAATTATTAAAGATCGGCATCTCCTGGGACTAACACGGATTCTTCGTCTATGAGGTACATTTCTATCTTATCTAATTAGGACTAGGAGATCAGGACTATGACATTTAGCTTTGGATATCCAATACAAATATTGTCTATCAATAATTGATAGGCTTGATCGCCACGCGCCTTTCAATTCTATTAGAGTAATGAGTATTTAGCTAATATAATAAGTTTATAGTGTGATGGTCTCTAGCACTATTATTATCACATACAAATAAAATATAATAGATTAAACTGAACCACACAAATGTTTCATTAATATGCTTGCGTGTAGGGGTCTTAAGAAGTGGAGGGGGAGGGGGCGGGGATCCCGGAGAAAACCTACGAGTTTGGACAGCGACACTACTCCTTTTCTTGTCACGCACAAGGGGGAAATCGAAACCACACCACCTGAATCAATGACAGACCTTCTGATCCAATTATTGATTCGACATTTATTCACATGATAAGCCTATAATTAACTCGCTAGCCTGGAAGTCGGGTGTTCGATCCCTACATTGGCCGCGAAAGTTCATCTAGATTGTCCGGTGTGGTTTTCCCTTGTCAGCGATGCAGGACGAAGGGCCTGACAAGTACAATTGTCTAGTCGTTCGGATTGGACGAAAAAACCTAAGTCCCGTGTACACATTGGAGTGCACGTAAAAGATCCCTTGGCAGTTGGAATTCGATAAAAGAGTAGACCGTAGCGCCGCTGCCTGGGCAAAATTCCCCAAATAGCGCAAGGTATGGCGTATGCCCGTCTCCATTAGCCCAGTTTAGGAGCAGAACAGTAGGTCGTTATTTTATGACCTTGTACAACTTTCAGAAATGAAATAATAAAAAACCCAAAGCCAAAAATAAAACCCGCCATCAGTGTACAAGTAGATTAGAAACATGTACGAGGTGAAATAACTTAAAGAACACAGACGCAAAATACAAACATCTTTTAGGAAAAAAATTCATCTAGGATTTAAAAAAAATAGACAGATTCCCATATACTCTAAAAATGTTTCTTACATTTAAAAGAAACCTCAATTAAGTAAACAAACTCGACAAAAAAGACACCGAATTTAAATAGTAATACTGGTTTCCCGAAAATTATTGATCTTTTCTAGTCAGTGTCTAACTTTTTAAACAATGCGGTCTACATTCATTAAAACTTTGTGTGTTTAACATTTGTCATTTAGTTCATCCATTTAAAAATGTTAGGATTGTGCCAGACTCAATATTTGTGTTAGAATGTCAAGATCCGACCATCACGCAACCAATAGTGAAACCCTATAGACAAATTAAAACATATTTTAGACGAAAAGATGTTTTGAAGTTATCTAAACTAGAGCTAAGCTTCTCTGACAAATTTCCGTATCTTGTATTCTTAAGCGATTATGATCCTATTTGTTTTGACCAAATCGTTAAACTAAAACAAAAACTGTAATTTTTTACACGAATAGGATAGAAAAGATGAACTGAAGTAATTGGTTATAATAGAAGTCGATGTGGTTGTCTGGTGGGAAATATTACAATTAGAGGGAACTCTTAATTGCTTCAATCTATCAAGAGAGAGACAAATGGGGTTTAAGGTCCACTCGACACAAACTAGGTCATTTCGGGACTAACATATGGTTTAATTTTATTTCAGTAATTCGCTTGCACGTAGGGGTCTTTGGCAGTGGGAGGAAACCGAGCGGGGGGGGGCGGTGATAATACACGAGGCTGGACAGGCGACCCTACTCCTTGTCATGTACAACCGGGGATTCGGAACGAAGCCAGTTGACTCAATGACAGACTTTATGATACAACATAGTTTTGTATTCTTTCTAAGCTGTGTAAAAATAATATATGCGGTATCATACTAAACTTAGACTAGCTGTCCCGCTTGAGAACAGACTCTAAGCTAGTTAACCGACATTGTGAGTCACAAATCGGCGATTTTTGTCGAAGATGCTGTGTATATTTAGTATTTATTCCGTGTTTATTAAATCAAATTTAAAATGAAACGAAAATGTTTATTTAATCATCGTATGTATGACAAATGTGATACGGAGTAAAAATGGCGGCAATTCAGGACAGGGATCAATTCTCGATGTATTAAGAAGACGGATCTGTGTGTGCAGAATGGGACCGTATTTGCCTAAGCTTGCCGAAATGTGTAAAGATTAATACCATATTGGGTTGTATGTCTTGACAATTAGCGCGATAAAGGAGAAGAATTCGGGGTGGGTAGGTGGGGGTAACTTCCGCTTCCTCTGAAGGTAATATCGCAGACAAATGATTGATATGAAACTTGATGGAAAAACAAATCGTCTTTGAGAAGATTGTTCAGCATAGAGTGGGAGAGGCAGAACCAAACAATAATTCCTCACTGAGTAGGTCGCTGGCTCACTGTACTGGAGAGCTCGGGTTCCCCCATAGCATACTGCATGGCGTACATCAGTCTTCATAAGCCCAGTCGGAACAGAACAATAGGACATTAAATCCCCTTGCATTTCGTTTAAGGAATTAATAACTACGAAATCGGTTTATCCAAGTGTGACATCAGTCCGTATAATATACGGAACATCCAAACCAACAGAATAATGATAATAATAATAATAGTCTATTTATATTGCGCAATGTCCATGCATGAACATGCTCAAAGCGCAGCCAAAAATGATCGCAACTGTCATAAAGTGAATGTTTTCTTAAATACAAAGATTTTAAGTCTGGATCTAAACACAGCAATATCTGGAGAGTTCTTTATTTCCAGTGGCAGATCATTCCACTTTTTTGGGGCTGAGTAGGAAAAGTACTTAAACCAAAACGGGCTGTTTTAGGCTTAGGCACTACAAGGAGTTTCTTATCTACTGATCTTAAGGTCCTTACAGCACTAGGGGTACAGAGAGGGATAAAGAAAAGGGGTTTAATGTCATTTCGGGACTAACATACGGTTTTAATTTTATTTCGCTTGTGCGTAGGGGTCTTTAGCAGTTGGAGGCCACCTGAGGACCAGCAAAAACCCCACGTACGACCGGGGATTCAAAACCAAGCCAGTTGACTAAATGACAGTCTTTATGATACAGCGCGCACGTGCTAACCATTCGGCCATCCAACCCCCTTACAGGAGAATAGGATTAGATACTTAACCAGCCATTTTGTGGTTAATATAGTTGTTTTAAATTTCATATCCCAGTCCTTTGCTCTGTAAATTGAATTATTCTCACAGACCCCCTTTAAATTGCAATGACAATGAAACACGACTTCAAATATAATCAGATTATACGAAACTCTATAAATCAATAATTGACAAGAACTCAACTTTATCTCAAATAAATCAAAACCTTTAAACGGTTTTAACTGACAGTTTTAAATTTTCTACGTTTCTTGTTTTTATAAAGGTTATCTGCTTCAATCCCCCTATTTCTAACAAACGTCGATACAAAAATCGCAGGATAATAAAAAAAGCTATAATAACCAAACAAACATTCCTTCAAAAACAACTTTGATTTCATATTCGAAAAAAAATGAGCTCGTTAAAAAAGTTGAATCACCTTCCCGATTCAGATTCAATGTAATAAAAAATAACATTGCATGTAAAAGTTCTCAAAAAAAATAAAGAAAAATGTTTAATAAAAACCAGAATAACACTTAGAGAAGATGGGGATTTCTATCGTCTTCAACACAATGTAGAAATGGAATCGATTTTTAAGCACTATAAAGTTTAAATTATAGATTTCGTTTATAGAATACATTTGTAGGGTTGTCAGAATTAAGTATCGTCCGTGACAAAACCATTTGGGTAATATCATACGTCACAAAGAAATTGGTGAAAAAATATGCCACAAAGGAATTGGTGAAAAAATATTAGTCTATATATAGTGTCTTCTAGCTGTTCTGAATTTTAGATTATAAAGTTTAAAACTGAATTATGGATTATAAAGTTTATAACTGAATTATGGATTATACAGTTTAAACTGAATTATATGTGTCTTCTTTTAAGATTGTCACTCGAAGAATCAACGAACTTTTAATCATCTTAAATCCGCACTAAAGACTTTCCTGTTTTGACAGTTTTACCAATGTAGAGCCATTACTAAAAGTTGACTCAATGACAGGCTTTGTGATACAGCGTGCGCGCTTACCATTTAGCAAAATGAAATTAAATAGGTTTAATGTCCCACTTTTTTGCACCGACTCGGCTAACAGAAAGAAGACGAGGGTACGCCATTGAGTCGGTTATGCGGTGGTCTATTGTTGTATCGAATTCTAACTGGTTCTTTTCATGCACACGTCAACGTCGCATCTGTTTTTTATTCTTTATCATCAGATGATGGAATGAGATTGACATTCAAAATGCGACGTAATAATATAGACATAATCTGATATCACAATTAAAACGCGATGTAATGATATAGACATATGTTTTATCACAATTAATGCTTTGCATCAATGAAACTGAATCACACTTCCGATCCTATTATTTCATTATAAAAATTGACGTCAAACGGGGTGTTGGATTTCTCTCTTTATAACGTTTGGTGTGTATTTTTATGTTAGATTTCTCTTTTTATAACGTTTAGTGTGTATGTTCATGTTGGATTTCTCTCTTTATAACGTTAAGTGTGTATGTTCATGTTGGATTTCTCTCTTTAAAACGTTTAGTGTGTATGTTCATGTTGGATTTCTCTCTTCAAATATCTTTAACAGAAGACTGGCAAACCGCCCCCTGCAAAAATTCCTGACCCCTCCCTTGGTGGGGTAAAACCTAACAACTATTAGTCCTAGATTAGTGAGTACGGTTTAACGAGGAGTTTAGTCATTATTGCCTTGTTATTGAGTTACACATCCATAGACTGTAATCTCATATAATCGGGTCGTATATCCCAGGGAATGGTATAGTCTTAATATAATGAACGTATAGCCCAGGGAATGGTATAGTCTAAATATAATGAACGTATATAGGTAAAGTTAATAACTCTTGGGGAATGTATATAGTACCAAATAAACGAAACTGGCGTAGTAATCTCTATTCTAGGTAGTTCACAAGGCAATCAAGTCATTCTATCGCCTCAATTATTTAAGATCGGGTTCTCCCGGGACTAACACGATCTCTTCGTCTATGAGGTACATTTCTATCTCATCTGAGTAGGACTAGAGACCAGGGCTATGACCTTTAGCTTTGGATATCCAATACAAATATTGTCTATCAATAATTGATAGGCTTGAGCGTCATGCGCCTTCTAATCCTATTAGAGTAATGAGTATTTAGCTAATATAATAAGTTTATAGTGTGATGGTCTCTAGCACTATTATTATCACATACAAATAAAATATAATAACTGAACCACACAAATGTTTCATTAAAGCCCCAATACCACTCTTGTTGTAACTGAATAATAAGTTCCAATCATTATTCTGGTCAACAATTTGTACTATTTTACAATATTTCGATTAAAAAATGATACAAATTTCACCTTAACACACCTAATTTTAAAAATTGGAAAAATTCAACTACATGCCGTAACATGGTTTGAAAAGCCTTACGTAAGCACTTTCAAATGCAACTTGAATTTAAACATATTTTCGAACCCTCGGGACAAGTAAGATAGGTTGTAATGGTTAATTTACACAACAGGTAGGACACTTAAACATCTTGTAGTTAGAATAAGGCTAATTTTTTTTTCTGGATCTGCCAAGCCAGCAAGAGTGTTATTGTCCCTTTAATATGCTTAGGTGTAGGGGTCTTAAGAAGTGGAGGGGGAGGGGGCGGAGACAGGCGACACTACTCCTTGTCACGCACAAGTGGGAAATTGAAACCACACCACGTCACTTAAAGACAGACCTTCTGATCCAATTATTGATTCGACATTTATTCACATGATAATCATATAACCCACACGCTAACCTGGAGGTCGCGTGTTCGATCCCTGCATCGGTCGAGAAAGGTCATCCAGATTTTCCGGCATGGCTTACAAGGACAGTTGTCTAGTCGTTCGCATGGGACGAAAAACCTAGGTCCCGTGTACACATGGGCGTGCACGTAAAAGATCACTTGGCAGTTGGAATTCGATAAAAGAGTAGGCCATAGTCACTGTATAGCCTATGCTCGTCTTCAATAGGAGCAGAACAGTACGGCTTTTTAACCCCATTTCATTTCATTTCATGTTATTAAGTTTGTGCAACATTTTATGACCCTGCACAACTTTCAAAAATTCAAATAAAAAAACCAAACCCTACCCGCCAAAAACAACATAAGTGTACAAGTAGATAACAAACATGACACTGTACAAGGTGAAATAACTGAAAGAACACAGACGCAAAATACAAACATCTTTTAGAAGAATAAAATCATCTGGGATTAATTGGACAGATTCCCAAATACTCTAGAAAAGGTCTCTTCCGTTTAAAAGAAACCTGAATTAAGAAAAGAAACTCGACAAAAAAGACACCGAATTTAAATAGTAATACTGGTAGGGTTGGGCAGAGAAGTGTAAAAACAAGGTTTCCTGAAAATTATTGATCTTCTCGAGTCGGTGTCTAACTTATTAAACAATGTGGTCTACATTCATTAAAACTTTGTGTGTTTACCATTTGTCATTTAGTTCGTCCATTTAAAAATGTTAGGATTGTGCCAGACTCAATATTTGTGTTAGAATGTCAAGATCCGACCATCACGCAACCAATAGTGAAACCCTATAGACATATTAAAACAAATTTTAGACGAAAAGATGTTTTGAAGTTATCTAAACTGGAGCTAAGATTCTCTAATAAATTTCCGTATCTTGTATTCTTAAGCGATTATGCCCCTTTTTGTTTTGACCAAATCGTTAAACTAAAACAAAAACTGTAATTTTTTACACGAATATGATAGACATGATGAAATGAAGTAAATGGTTATAGTATAAGTCGATGTGGTTGTCTGGTGGGAAATGGGGTTTCAATCAATCAAAACAATTTCAACAAATTTATATGAGAGAGAGAGAGAGAAATTGGGTTTAACGTCCACTCGACACAAACTAGGTCATTTCGCGACTAAGATATGGTTTTAATTTTATTTCAATATTTCGCTCGTGCGTAGGGGTCTTTAGCAGTTGGGGGAAACCGGAGAACAACCGTGGATTCGAAACCAAGCCAGTTGGCTCAATGGCAGGCTGAATGATACAGCGCGCACGTACTAACCATTCGGCCAACCAACCCCCCCTTAAAGGAGTATATGATTAGCTACTTAACCAGCCTTTTTATGGTTGATATAGTTGTTTTAAACTTCACATCACAGTATTTTGCTCTGTAAATTGAATTATTTTCACAGACCCCCTTTAAATTGCAATGACAATGAAAAACGACTTCAAATATTATCAGATTTAAACGAAACTTTTTAAATCAATAATTGACAAGAACTTAACTTTATCTCAAATAAATCAAAACCTTTAAACTGTTTTAACTGGCAGTTTTACAGTTTCTACGTTTCTTGTTTTTATAAAGGTTATCTGCTTCAATCCCTCTATTTCTAACAAACGTCAATACAAAAATCGCGGGATAATAAAAAAAAAAAAAGCTATAAAAACCAAACAAACATTCCTTCAAAAACAACTTTGATTTCATATTCGAAAAAAAATGAGCTCGTTAAAAAAGTTGAATCACCTTTCCGATTCTGGTTCAATGGAATAAAAGATAACATTGCATGTAAAAGTTCGCAAAAAAGAAAATGGTGAATAAAAACCAGAATAACACTTAGAGAAGATGGGGATTTCTATCGTCTTCAACACAATGTAGAAATGGAATCGATTTTTAAGCACTATAAAGTTTAAATTATAGATTTCGTTTATTGAATACATTTGTAGGGTTGTCAGAATTAAGTATCGTCCGTGACAAAACCATTTGGGTAATAACATACGCCACAAAGAAATTGGTGAAAAAATACGCCAGAAAGAAATTGGTGAAAAAATACGTCGCAAAGAAAATGGTGAAAAAATAAGCCACAAAGGAATCGGTGAAAAAATACGCCACAAAGGACTTGGTGAAAAATGTCTTCTAGCTGTTCTGAATTTTAGATTATAAAGTTTAAAACTGAATTATGGATTATAAAGTTTATAACTGAATTATATGTGTCTTCTTTTAAGATTGCCATTCAAAGAAGCAACGAAATTTTTATCAACTTAAATCCACACTAAAGACCTTCCTGTTTTGACAGTTTTACCAGTGTAGAGCCATTACTTAAAGCGTCTTGAGCATGTGTCAACATGGAGAAGACGCTATATAAAACCTCATTATTATTATTATAGCCACATGGGGATATATCATACTTTACAAAGAAATTTGGACAAATTATGTGGATATGCGCTGAAATGACGTGTCACGTGTTACGTAACTGGCTCCCATTGGCTAGATCTGATACTAACCTAACGTTCCAAGCTGTCCTTATAATCTAGATTTGTGGCAAAAACATAATACAATGCAAAAGGTAAAAAAACAAAATAACGAACTTTATAGAACAGAAGGTAAGAAACATAACAATGAACTTTGTGGAATAAAGTAAGTATGTTTAAACAAGAAGTGTCGGCCAAGTATATTTTCTGATCTACGAAGGCTAGGTTCCCAAAATTTGTTGCAGTAACCCCACATTTCAGACTGACGTCTCGTTGACCGAGACTTGTTTGACGAATACACCATTAAAAGCAACAGATAAACAATAACAAACTTGCTGGATGATAGTGACTATGTTTAATACAAAAGCGTATGTCGTGTATATTTGTCTGAATTGCGCTTGGTTGTTATTTTGATTGGTGCGAATGTTCTGCATGCACTCTTTTCTGGCGCACTTATTATTGTAATAATGGGGTTTCTTTATTTATTTCGATCCCTGCATTGGCCGAGAAAGTTCATCTCGATTTTCCGGCGTGGTTTCCCCTTGTCAATGATGCAGACGGAGGACCTGACATGGACAGCTGTCTAGTTGTTCGGATGGGACGAAAAACCGAGGTCCCATGTACACATTGGCGTGCACGTAAACGACTCCTTGGAAGTTGGAATTCAGTTGCTGCCCGGGCAAAATTGCCCTCATACCACACTGTATGGCGTATGTCCGTCTTCATTTAGCCCAGGTGCAGAAGCGTAGGACGTTAAACCCAATTTCATTCATTCTTCACTTATTTTTGTCATAATATAACTAGAGTTTAACGCCTCGTCGACACATGATTTAAATCAATAATTGACAAGAACTTAACTTTATCTCAAATAAATCAAAACCTTTAAACTGTTTTAACTGGCAGTTTTACAGTTTCTACGTTTCTTGTTTTTATAAAGGTTATCTGCTTCAATCCCTCTATTTCTAACAAACGTCAATACAAAAATCGCGGGATAATAAAAAAAAAAAAAGCTATAAAAACCAAACAAACATTCCTTCAAAAACAACTTTGATTTCATATTCGAAAAAAAATGAGCTCGTTAAAAAGTTGAATCACCTTTCCGATTCTGGTTCAATGGAATAAAAGATAACATTGCATGTAAAAGTTCGCAAAAAAGAAAATGGTGAATAAAAACCAGAATAACACTTAGAGAAGATGGGGATTTCTATCGTCTTCAACACAATGTAGAAATGGAATCGATTTTTAAGCACTATAAAGTTTAAATTATAGATTTCGTTTATAGAATACATTTGTAGGGTTGTCAGAATTAAGTATCGTCCGTGACAAAACCATTTGGGTAGTAACATACGCCACAAAGAAATTGGTGAAAAACTACGCCAGAAAGAAATTGGTGAAAAAATACGTCGCAAAGAAAATGGTGAAAAAATAAGCCACAAAGGAATCGGTGAAAAAATACGCCACAAAGGACTTGGTGAAAAATGTCTTCTAGCTGTTCTGAATTTTAGATTATAAAGTTTAAAACTGAATTATGGATTATAAAGTTTATAACTGAATTATATGTGTCTTCTTTTAAGATTGCCATTCAAAGAAGCAACGAAATTTTTATCAACTTAAATCCACACTAAAGACCTTCCTGTTTTGACAGTTTTACCAGTGTAGAGCCATTACTTAAAGCGTCTTGAGCATGTGTCAACATGGAGAAGACGCTATATAAAACCTCATTATTATTATTATAGCCACATGGGGATATATCATACTTTACAAAGAAATTTGGACAAATTATGTGGATATGCGCTGAAATGACGTGTCACGTGTTACGTAACTGGCTCCCATTGGCTAGATCTGATACTAACCTAACGTTCCAAGCTGTCCTTATAATCTAGATTTGTGGCAAAAACATAATACAATGCAAAAGGTAAAAAAACAAAATAACGAACTTTATAGAACAGAAGGTAAGAAACATAACAATGAACTTAGTGGAATAAAGTAAGTATGTTTAAACAAGAAGTGTCGGCCAAGTATATTTTCTGATCTACGAAGGCTAGGTTCCCAAAATGTGTTGCAGTAACCCCACATTTCAGACTGACGTCTCGTTGACCGAGACTTGTTTGACGAATACACCATTAAAAGCAACAGATAAACAATAACAAACTTGCTGGATGATAGTGACTATGTTTAATACAAAAGCGTATGTCGTGTATATTTGTCTGAATTGCGCTTGGTTGTTATTTTGATTGGTGCGAATGTTCTGCATGCACTCTTTTCTGGCGCACTTATTATTGTAATAATGGGGTTTCTTTATTTATTTCGATCCCTGCATTGGCCGAGAAAGTTCATCTCGATTTTCCGGCGTGGTTTCCCCTTGTCAATGATGCAGACGGAGGACCTGACATGGACAGCTGTCTAGTTGTTCGGATGGGACGAAAAACCGAGGTCCCATGTACACATTGGCGTGCACGTAAACGACTCCTTGGAAGTTGGAATTCAGTTGCTGCCCGGGCAAAATTGCCCTCATACCACACTGTATGGCGTATGTCCGTCTTCATTTAGCCCAGGTGCAGAAGCGTAGGACGTTAAACCCAATTTCATTCATTCTTCACTTATTTTTGTCATAATATAACTAGAGTTTAACGCCTCGTCGACACATGATTTAGTTCATAGGCGAGTTCATAGAGAGAGATGGTGGTAACATATGATTAAATTTTATTTCAATAATTCGCTTGCGCGTAGTTGTCTTTAGCAGAAAACAGAGGAACCGGAGAAACCCCACGAAGTTGTTCAGGCGACCCTACTCCTTGTCACGTATTACTGGGGAATCGAAACCGCGCCAGTTGACCCAATAACCGAGTCTATGATACAACGCGCTCGTGCTAACCATTCGGTCATCCAACCTCCCTGGAATTCTATTAAGTGTCCGGGCCACATTTACCCCATTGCACACTACATGATGTATATACCCGCCATTATTATAGCCCGTTAAACCCCATTTCATGGCATTTGATTGTAAATTGTAAAGCAGTTTTGATTTTAAATATTGGTTTTTCAATTTACGTGATGATGTAACCTTCAATATATACTGTACATTGCCATCTGTCTCATCATATTATGTATTTAAATATATTTATGTATGACGTGTTGCCATTTTAACTGTGTGTTTACATGCACCCATTGTGTTCCCTAGGTTTAATATTATGTATGTATACTATTTAGGGAGAGGGGTTTGCATAGGCTAAGCCTGTTCCCCAATCCCATTCAGACATCCTGAATAAAATATTGTTTATAATAACAAAAAAGGTGTCTTACCCGTTTAGTACCCAGATGCTGTATGGAGCAGGGTAAAATGACACTGTCTCCTGGCCGTACTGTGAAGTTGGTTGGTGTACTGACGAACCGTGGGGGAGGAACGTTAGAGTAAGGCGAGTCGGGATCACTGCTATCTGTAACGAAAAAAAAACAACGTTATATATCAACAACTTTAGGTCCGTCTTCATTAGCCCTGTTTATTAGAGCAGAACAGTAGGACGTTAAACCACATTTCATTTCATTTCACAGCTTTAGGTACACGATCTAACCTATAAACACTCTGATTAAAAATACGGATTCAATGTCGTTTCATTTTTTTTCAAAATTTTGTTTTATTTGTCTTTAATACACTGGCATCCGGAGGAGTTGTTGTATAACTTGCGTTCTGGATACTGGGAGGGATTAGCCAATGAAACGTTCTGTTACTTCAAGGTTTTGACGTTACTTGCAGGAACTGAGGATAAACCACTAGAAACATCAACGCTGATTGGTTAATAAAATGGCTGACGCCATGTGGTCAAAAGTCGCTCGTATGACCTCTGAAGCTACCTTCCACTACAACTGCTGGTCAGATTTTCATGTAATAGAAGCCATCGAAAGTAAACAAACTCAACGAATTATAGATCTTTATTTTAATCAAACTGATCCTAAAACAGCCATTTCCGATATTTTTGATATTTAGTTTCAAAGTATTTTCAATTCGGTTTTATCATCTCAGTTTCATCCCAGGAATTTTAGTTCTCACTTTATCACGGGAAAGACTTTCCCCTTTGCACAATTCTGGCATTTTCCGTCCAGATTTAGACGAAACTATACCGTTGGTTGCTTATGTGTTACTAACACAGGGAATAGCTTTAGTTGCGATGATACTGGAAGTGACTGCTAAGGAAAATAGTCTACGAAGGAACGACAAAGAGACCGATCAAACTAACACGTATTTCATAAACTGTGCACCATGTTTCCACGGTACCGGTTTTATTAGAGTTGACGGGAGAAGGATATCGTACGCTTAACAGAATTTGGATAGTGCATTATAAACTTGCTATAACCCCTGACGTCCCCCGATACCATGCAATATGTATTCATTGTATTTCTGGCAGGGGGTTGCATGGCTGAATTGTTAGCGAGCGCGCGCCGTATTTTGAAGCCTGTCATTGAGTCAACTGGCGTGGTTTCGAAATCACGTGGGTTTTCTCCGGGTCCTCCGGTTTCCCCCAACTGGTAAAGACCCCTACGCGCAAATAAAATTAAAACCATACGTTAGTCCCGAAATAACTTAGTTTGTGTCGAGTAGACGTTAAACCCCATCTCTCTCTCTCTCTCTCTCTTGCATTTCTGTACAATATATTTAATAAACAACGTTACCATCTACCGTGTATATATACTACAGAATATAAACATATACCAAATATAACTTTAATGTAAACAAAAAAATCGTATTTTAAAAACCAGCCAATATAACAGGCTACGTTTACAACAAGAGTTCGAGAGTTGATTATTGTCTGGATAAGTTAATTAATGTCTAATTAATAATTTAGATAATATTTAAGGTATATTTAGCTCTTGTAAAATTGTGAAGGAAAGTTGTGCAATAAATCGGCCCAACTAGCGATGCCATCCAGTAGACATGGTACAAGGGTTAATCAGCGAAATGGATGCATGAGATTTTTGTTGACGTTTGGGAAAGTAGACGAGGGGAAATGTGTAGGGAGTGATAGTTAGATGTATTATGAATGGTTAGAGTGGCGGTGGTGTTACGGTGAAATACTATGCCGCCATAGTAAACTAATTTGTCATTAATTGACTAACCCATTGCAATTTAGAAATAATATAATTGAAAATGGAGCCCCCCCCCCCTGATGATGTTGATTGTTATTAAACTAATAGTCATTAAATCATTAACCCATAGTAATTTAGCAAATGTTACATAAACCTTTTATGAACATGGATGGTATGAATCCTGAATTAAATTATAAAGAGAGGAGAGAGAAAGAGAGAGAGAAAGAGAGAGAGAGAGAGGTGGTTAAACGTCGACTCGACACAAAGTTGGTCATTTAAGGGATAACATGTGGTTCATTTTCATTTTCATTTCGTTAATTCGCTTGCGCGTAGGGGTCTTTAACATTGGGAGGAATACAGAGGACACGTACAATACCCACGAGGTTGGACAGGCGACCCTAATTCTTGTCAGGTACAACCGAGAATCAAAACTACATCAGCTGACCCAATGGCAGACCTTATGATGCAACGTGCATGTGCTAGCCATCAAGACACCCAGCCCCGCTTTGAATTAAAAAAAAAGATGTAGAAGTTTAAAGATTTTGGCCGCCTAGGTAAAGAAGAATAAATTCGTTTTAGACCTGTTGTTTTTTATGATCATATTCTACAATGGATTAGCCAATAAAACGGTATGTTACGGCGACTGGTTGATTAATCAAAGTAAAGCGTCATAGGGTCAAAAGCCACTCGTGTGACCCCTGGCCATCAAAAATATAGATCTGTATTTTAAACAGATTAAAATTCCATTGACATTCGACACCATTCAGTTTCTTATTAAAAGGTTGAACAACCCTTTAAAGTCCTAATTTCAAATTTTTAAGTTATTTTTTTTTTAAATGTATTAAATAAAAGCCTTAAAATAGATGGTATCCATAAACAGTCCTATTAATCCTATAATTCACTATTGCTAACTTCATATTACAACGTACGTTTGGTGTTTGCGAATGCATGGACGCAATGAAGAAAACAAGGGAGGTTATTGTGTAATTATTTCCCGTGTCATTGATTTTTGAGGTTGGGGAATAATGCCCATGGTCGTATAATAGCGAGTCGATAACCTATTGAGCAAAAGACATATAAATAATTATGTTTCGACTTTTTAGAAAATATGAAATTCTCGCTTTAAATATTATTGGCAGGCTTCATGGGAGATTTTCCAGTTTCCCATTATTGCTGGAGGGTTGGGTTATCTCACTATATGATCAGTCGGTGACCGTCTGTAATAACTGCTTGGGGGTAGCATTTGAAAGTTCAGGTCCAAACTCGCATCCTGATAAAATATATCTTCTATTAACGTTATGCGTGGTGTCTGAACCCGGCTGAAATCATTATTTTAACAAAAGATTCTTTTTTTCTATTGGGGTTTATCCTGTTTATCAGTAACACATTTTTTTATTAAGGTTTTGCAATTTTTATTGGGTTAGGAAGACTTGAACAAGACAACAATCTTATTAAAACACAGATCCTATTTCGTTTTGTTTTTTTAATGTTTAAAATTTCGATTTATTTGTCTTTACTACAGTGGGACCTGAAAGAGTTGTTAAATTACCGATGTTTCGGTTAAATTGAGGGGTTAGCCAATGCAACGGTTTGTTACGGCAACTGTGGGTAAACCACTAGAAACGTCAACGCTAGGGTCAAAAGTCGCTCGTGCGATCCATTACACGACCTTCGAGTACAACTCGTCAGATCTTCATGTAGTGTAGGTCATCGAAAGTATAAATACGAAGCGAAATAAAGATCTGTATTTTAATCAGATAGCCAGTACAATTTAACCATATTCCTTATGAAGTACTACAGCACATCACACCCTTTTTTATTACCAGAAAGCGATTACAGATTCCTTTTACCAAAGTATCCGACAATATATAATCGACTCAGTAACGTTCATCCATGCAAAAAAATATGCAGGCATTTATTCTTTTAGTTGGCATTACCAGTAATTACTTAACTCTACCTAATGGTATCTGGATATACAACATATAAACCACTACACCCAAACGGCACCCAAGCCTATAAAGATAGAGAGGATGATTTTACTGCAGGTTGGCTGCTTGCTTTGAAGTCTGATCAAAAGCGGTTTATTTTCTGCAGCTATATGTACGGGTTGTGGTTAGTATCAGAAGTTAGCCGACATCACAAGAAACGGGATAAGAGGGATTCAATACACGATTTACCAAGTAACAAACACCGGCATGCAGCCCATTAAGATTTAACAACTGTGTAGCTGTAAAATTCTTACCGCAAAAATGCAGAGAAAATAGGCTTTAAAATGAGCTAAGAATAATCCCTTTACAAGCCTTATTTTCGTGAAGTTGCTGTCTGAGAGCTCAATACCGTTGATTACAAAGGTTTGGGGGTTTTATAATTAAATGGAACGTATTAAACGTAAAATGCGATAGACTAGTTTACAACCTATTTTTCAAATGGGCTTTAAAAAGTGAAAAGCGAAAGTCAGTCTAAATCTGTGATCGAAAATACCATTTGCTGATAAATAAGTGCAAACATAGAACGAAAGAGAGAGAGAGAGAGAGAGAGGGAGAGGGATAACGTTCACTCAACACGAACCAGGTCACCGTGGTACTAACATATACAATTTTATTTCAATAATACGCTTGCGCGTAGGAGTCTTTAGATGTAGAAGGAAGCCGGAGGACCCAGAGAAAACCCACGAGGTTAGAGTACCGATTCAAATAACATGTACACTATGAGTTCTACAGTGACATTGATATGACCATGCGACACAAGCTAGGTCATTTCGGGACTAACACATGGTTCAATTGTATTTCAATAATTCGCTTGCGCTTAGTGGTCTTTAGTATGGGGGCGGACACGACCGAGATGAACAAAATTGGCACAACTTGGTGCCAAAACAGTAGAATACAAATTAAACCAACATTTATTCCCGTTTTACTATCAGAGGAATGTGATTGGTCGAGGCCCAGCTTATCCAACTATTCAAAATCGAGGTAACAGAAAAGTCTGCGAAATCTTTTAACACACGTTAATAATGAAGAAATTTCATTGGCTGTTTAGTCAAGGCCAAAGGTCAAATATAATATTACGCTGTCGTCACGTACAGATGACACGTACAGAATGCATAGTTCGTAAGCACGTCGTTAGATAAAAATCACGTAACGTAAATCGCATCTAGATCTAGTTTTAATTCAATTTGGGTGTAAAAGATGATCGCCAGGGTGGAACACGATTCTTAAATCTCAATATGGTTCCCTACTTCATCAGCCAGGATCTATTTGATAAGGCCAACTTCAGGATTGGTCAAAGGTCACGAGAAGTAAACAAGGCTAGCGCTAATCCCAACCCTAGCCCGAACCCTGAACTAAGCCCTAATGCTTACACTAATGCTTACCCTAAACGTAGCCTGCAATCTTGCCAAAAATTACGGGTCCTAACTTTATTTACATTTCAGTGACCTCAGTGCTGTGCAATGGGGAATACTAAACATAAGTTGATGTCTGTCAGTGAGCTCCTAACAAACACTAAGCTAGTTAACCGACATCAATTATGTCCTAAATAGACGGTTTTAGTCTAAAACACTAAGTATACATTAAGATTTTTAATAAGTATTTATATTTATTCTGCTTCTTTTTAAAAAAACTGAAAAAGCTTTTTTGTCTTTGTTTGATGTGAAACTGGGTAGAATCGCATTACAAAACAATGTACTAAATTTGGGATATGGCTATCATTTAGCGCAGAGATCTATTCTCGAAGAATGTAGTAGATGGACCTCTGTTTGCAGAATGGTTATGGGGAGAAAAGGGGAGGTTTGTTTAGTATTTGGATTGTATGCACTGAGAGGAAGTTTCGCTGTCATTGTTGAGATAGAGAAGAATAGTACAAATATTGAAACCTAGTTTAACGCTGGTGACAAATGTATTTGTTCTTGGTCAGTTAGTAATTCGATTTTGGATAATAGTTCAATATGATAAATTATGAGTAACCTTTGACGCAAGTTAGATCCCAGTATTGAGGTTTTTCAGGCTGTTTTCCGCTTGCCAATGTACATGAAAGAGAACTTAGCGAGGACGAGTCGTGTACTTATTGCCACATTATTAAGAGTAGGGGGAAGCGATTAAGAGTAGGCGGAAACGACGATATCCGAAAAAAAAAGTCCGTTGTAGCAAACTGCGTCACTTTTGCCGGTCATTATCAATTCGGTTCGTCCATAAAACGCGGGCGTTAAACACATTTTCCTTTTACACCACTTCTTCGTGAGAGTGACAGTGCCCCTTTACGTTTCGTCTAGAGCACATACTAATCAAGGAAAGTCCGTCCATTTATCATCTTGTCTGGACAATTTACATAATATAATGAGCTGGTGGGCGATGCTACACTTGAACAAGGTGATATATATAATAATAATAATAATAACGTTAAGAGTTCAAATAATAATTGTTGATATCGTCTGGAGGATTAAGTCACACGGTACTCATATCTACTAAGATCGGAAGACCAGGACGTGTGGAATCGATGATAAATACAATTAGAGATGATAAATTACCCACACGAGCTTAAAGACAGACAGCTTTATTCTATCTACAGCTAATTATAGACACGTTTAGAAGTTACAGCTTGAAAAACAGACACTTTATAATATGCAAGTAACTTAATAATATTACGAAATTTTTAGTTCATTATGGTCAAATGGATAAGTTCTTAACGCAAACACCGCCCATACAGACGATCAGGTTCACCATTCGCTGATATGACGCACAAGAGACCCTTTAGCTAAACAGAAATAAATGAAATGGGGTTTAATTTCCCTACTGTTCTGTCCCGAACTGGGTTAATAGAGACGGGCATACTCCACACATTGTCCTATGAGGGACATTTTGCCTGGACAGCGGCACTACGGCCTACACTTATATCGAAATACAACTGTCAAGGGATCTTTTATATGCACACCAATGGAAACATGGTACCTCGGATTTTTGTCCCATTCGCACGACTAGATCACTGCCCTTGTCAGGTACCCCGCCCTGCATCACTGACAAGGCAGAACCACGCCGAAAAATCGGGATAAACTTCTTCATTCAAGGTTTGTCCAACATCGTGGGTGATCACGTGGCTAAGTGGGTAAGGTGCTGGATCGCTAGCCTGGAGGTCGGGTGTTCGATCCCTGCATTGACCAAGGTAGTTCATTTCGATTTTACGGCGTGGTTTCCCCTTGTCAGTGATGCAGAGGGAGGGCCTGACAAGGATAGCTGCGTAGTCGTTCGGATGGGACGAAAAACCGAGGTCCCGTGTATACATTGGCGTGCACGTAAGATCCTTTGGCCCGGGCAAAAATTTCCCTCATAGCAAACTGTATGGCGTATAACCGTTTTCAATCAGCTCAGAGTAGGACATTAAACCCCATTTTATTCATCCAATCCAACCTCGTTGGTTTTCTTCATGTCCTCCGATTTCTTCTTACTGCTAAGGATCCCTACGCGCAAGCGAATTTTTGGAATAGATTGAACCATGTAATTCATGTCGAGTAGACGTTAAACTCAGTCTTTCTCTCCCTCTCTCGTTCCCCCTCTCTCTTTCTTTCTCTCTCTCTTTGATAGATCGAACGATTTTATAGAGTAGGAGGGACATGTTAAAATTTAGAACTCATGTACTAAATATGTTCCCTCAGAAAATCAAGTCATTATTAATATTATTATTATTATTATTGTTATTATTATACGTGTTTATAACTTGTACCACTTAAAGAAGCTCACTTTACTCCTTGTAAATTAAATAAACCTTTGAAAAGATTCCAACAATCCCAGACCGTGTGTAATATATTTGTATGCAAATAGCGATAATTACATTCCAGGGGTAGTTATACACCAATTAGTTATAAATGACCGCTAATGATTAAAGCAGGAAATGTTTCATTCATGAAAATGAAAACTATTTTAAAATTTTGCGTTAAAGGGTTTAAAGAAATAATCACACATGGATACGCTAGAAGACATTGTTGCTTCGCGTACACACCCGCACATTAAATATGACCATTACATCATATGTAGAGGGTACGTGACAAGGCGTAGGTTCTTCTGCCTAATCTTGTGGGTTTTCTTCGAGTCCCCCGGTTTCATCCCACAGCTAAAGACCCCATACGTGCAAGCGAATTAATAAAATAAAATTGAGCCAACTATTTGTCGCCTAAATGGCCTTGTTTGTATCGAGTGGACGCCCCCCCCCCCTGCCCCTATGCTCTCCATTATACATAAAATACACAATATCTTTATATACGCCAACGTATATTGTCGTTACCTGCTTCCGTCGTCAGTCGCTCCTTCATAGCTTGTTTTCGAATGTGCAGTGCTCATTCAAGAATCAAAAGGTAGAACTAGACGAGAATGTTTCGGTCGCAAAACACAGAGTTATCTCCCCGTTTACTAAAGTCCTTGTTAGACATTTTTGTAAAACATCGGTGGGACTGTTGATTCGCTCCTCAATTTCGGATTTAGTTCCGGATTGGGTTCAAATTTAAGAAATACAGAACGGGGTTCTTTATGAAACTGTTTGAAACTCGATGGGAATATTCATTAGAGCATATTATATGCAAAACAAATTCTTTAAATTTGGCGAGATTATTTGTTGTGTTTTGGGGGCTGGGATGTCATAGTGGTCTAGAATCCCGCGCTTCGACCTCTAGCTGGCCGGTCACCTCTGGCTTGCGGCTGTGGTTTCGAGCCCTTGTGTGAGCGTATGTGACATGGAGATAGGGGCGCCTTCTCAACCGCGTGGGTTTCCTCGGAGAAAACCCACGAGGGTGGACAGGCGACCATACTCCGTGTCACGTACAACCGAGGATTCGAAACCACGCCAGTTAACTCAATGACAGTCTTTTATGATACAGCGCGCACATGCTAACCATTCAGCCATCCTACACCCCCTCAATGGCTGGTACCTGACGTTTACATCACTGAGCGCAGCTGGTAAGTGCGATAACTCTTGTTGAAAGCCTAATTATCTGTACAAATAAAACAGCACGTGAGATGGGTGTTGGCACAGTATTCACGCAATTATTTCCAGTAATTGCATAAACAATTATATCTGTCTTTATTGACGATATATCGTGCATCTGGTCTCGTCAAAATACCGCTAACCTTATCACATGGTAACGCTGGTCTAATGGTGTTAACACGTAAATAGTCGTTATAGGATAGTGTTTAAAGAGAACGAGGCCACACGACCAGGCCTGGAGTTCACAAAGCAATCTCAGACTCAAAATCCTCCAAAATCTTCGACATCTAAACACGAATTATTGGTCAATTTAAATCAACATTGATGTTGTGATCTTACCTGGAAACGGTAGGCCTCTGATATCCAACAATTAAAACGAATAAATATTTACTATTGGTACACGAATCGTGAACCCTAGTGCGTTTTAGCGTCAATTGTAACAAGCGAATTATAGAAATAAAATCGAACCATATGTTAGTTTGTGTCGAGTAGAAGTTCAAGCCCACCCCCCCTCTCTCTCTCTCCCCCTCTCTCTGCCGCATGTCAATCTGGTTCTGACAGGAGAGTGAGACGTTTAATATCATTGTGTAAATACCACCTATAAAGTATTTAAGGAGATTAGTTCGACCGACCAATGTATGCTACAAGACGATATTTGATCTAACATTTTTAACTCTGAAACCAGACACATGGAAATTATGCTGACCAAGAACAATTAGTGCAATGTCTTGTCTGGGTCGTTTATACTTGAACCAATTAAAATCACAAATCAAGTTACACAGACACGAAATGAATTTTGGTTGAACGTCTTACTGTTCTGAACCGACTGGGCTAACAAAGATGGGTGTACGACATACATTGTGCTACGGCTTATTCTTGTTTCCATCTGTCAAGGGTTCCTTTGCGTGCCACGGCCATTCGGTTTTGGTCCCATACGAAAGACTAGATCGTGCTGCACCACGCTGGAAAATCCGAAAATCCCGGGGGAATGAAATGATATGTGGTTTAACGTCCTACTGTTCTTCTCAGAACTGGGGTAATGAGGAAGGGCATACACTATAAGTGTGCTATGGTGCTATGGTGCTATGGGGGAAATTGGGCCCGACAGCAGCACTACGGCCTACTCTTATATCGAATTCGAGCTGTCAAGGTATCTTTTACGTGCACGCCAATGTGTACACGGGACGTCGGTTGTTCATGCACTCCGAACGGCTAGATAGGTGTGCTCGTCAGGCCCTAAGTCCCGCGAACTATCTCGGCTAAAATTTTGCTGAATATGAAACTGGTGATCTTGGTATGTAATTGCATTTCAGGCGTTTGTCAGGGTTGCGTTTTAAGCCCTCTCCTTTTTGGATTTTACATAAATCAGCTAATCGAAATGCTAGAGAACTCTGATGTGCGGGGCATATATTTACAATACAAGAAGTGTCTGACATTCTAGCACTGCTATATGCTGATGATTTATGCTTAATATCAGATAGCATAGGTGACTTGCAAAAGAAAATGAAAGTTCTAGAAACGTTCTGTGTGCTATTTAATCTAAAGGTAAACATGGGTAAAACGAAGGTTATTGTGTTCAGAAACGGTGGCCCTCTGAGAAAGAATGAGAAATGGTTCCTGGACGGTAATACAGTAGAATGTGTAACGTACTACAATTACTTGGGGTTACTTTTCTCCTCTAGGTTAAAATGGAGCAAATGTTTGCAAAATCTGTCACTAAAAGTAGAAAAGGCTTTAATCTCTATAAAATCACTAATGACAAAAATTGGTCATCCATCATTAATTTAAAGTACTTCGTTTAAAATGTTTGATAGTATTATAAAATTAATTTTACTGTATGGTTCCCAAGTTTGGGGTTTTCAGTATGGGACTGACATAGAAAAAGTACACACCAATTATTGTAAATTTATATTAGGAATTCACAAATATTCATTCAATGCTGGTGCTTTGGGGGAATGCGGTAGATTCAACCTTAATGTTTACTATATGTCATCTTGTGTAAAATATTGGTGCAATCTTATTAACATGCCATTAACAAGGTACCACCCTAAACAAACCTACCTAATGCTGAAAAAACTAGACGAAGTTGGCCGCATAACTTGGGTAACTAATGCCAGATTGCTATTATTTCTCTTAAATTCGTGTTCGTCTTCCAAAACGAAAGTATTGGAATTGTTAAACTTTTCATAGTGTCCTTTAAACAACGTTTTTAAGATGTAAATATCCAAGAATGGTCGAGTAAACTGGCATTGAGTGAAAGTTTGAAAGCCTATGGTAATTTTAAGTTAGAGCTGTGTCAATTGAAAGTGTCGTGTCGGAGTAATATTACCCGACTTAGATTAAATCTTTTACCACTATCTGTAAATTTCTACAGAAGACACCTAAGTAGCTCACCACGTTGTCCATTATGTAAAGTGGGACATGAAGATTCATATCATTTTTTATTTGTCTGTGAATGTCTCAATGAAGTTAGAACAAAGTTTATTCCAAAAAGATATGTAAGGTATTATGATATCAGAAATATGATTGATCTATGTACATCAAGGGATAAAACACTTCTAATAGTAAATGCAGGAGGACTGCACTACACGCAAAACAAAAAATCTACAAGATAAACCTGCGGACAAGACAGAAAATAGACCATGTCCTCGTTCATAAACTATGCTTTATTAATAAGAAATATATATAAGATCCTCCACGGGCATCTTAATTTAATTAATACACCTACTAAAATTGTGTTCAATTATGTTATGTATTGTACTATGGGTCTGTGACCTTCCATACTGAATAAAGATTATTTATTTAAGGAGAGAAAGAGAGACAGGGGCCAGAGAGAGAGAAAGAGAAAGAGAGAGGGAACTAACATATGGTTTAATTTTATTTCAATAATTCGCTTGCACGCAGGGGTCTTTAGAAGTAGGAGGAAACCGGTGGACTCGGAGAAAACCCACGAGGTTCGACAGGCGACCCTTCTCCTTGTCCGGTTAGAACATAGGAAATGATGACAAACGTATCCCAAAAGTTTTATTTAGGCAGAAGCTCCGATGACATGTCCCTTTAACTGAAATAACTAACAGATTGTGTATCTAGATTAGTTCAACACCCATTCTATCGTTTCTATATGACACCGGAAGTTCATTGTTTAACATTTGCACACAGAACGTGCCGTATAATATGTTATTGGTCGCGACTGTGTGTAGGCGATTCATGTTAATTTCTAAACGCGGTCTGCAATAGCTGAATTATTATATCATTAACTGGAACATATGTGCCCGTACAGTAGCCGAGTGTAAGGAAAGGAAGCTGACACAATTGGTCTGCAGAAAAAAAGAATAAAGCAAACAGCTTTGCACATGGCTATAGCTACCGGCAGCAACTAACATGTTTCTTATCCTGCTGTCTGTGATAATAACGACAGCGGATGCAAATCCACTTTAAAAATGTGACACCTGGCCCAAAGTTCAAAATTGTTTACCTTATTTTAATTCAAATATAGCCCTTTATAAAACGTTTGTTGTTTTAGTTATTAAAAACATCAATAAGAAAATATGTGCAAAGTTTTGTGTTTTCTGCATCAAAGGGTATTTCTTATAAACAGTTATTGAAAGTTGAGTAAATTCTTAACTTAATTCTGAGAATGCTTTGTGAACGAATACCATATACACAGGCTTATACTTCAATAGTTGAAAGTCATAACTGTTATGCTTCTTCATACTTGTTTAACTCATTAACAACTCATACAAGTTCCATGTTTATTTTTTGATCAGACAAGTATTACAATGAGATGTTGACCGAAGCGTGTCTATGCGAAGAGTGAGATATACCAAGATAAGTGGACCCGAGGTCACATGTTAAATAAATTAATTACCACTTGAGTATCTCATTATACTATGAGTAATAATATACCACCCGAATAACTCATTATACTATGAGTAATAATATACATATTATGACAATAACTGCATTTCTTTCGATCCTAATAATAATTGAAAATCGATTAGGTACACGCTAAATGCCGTTTAAGTTAATGAGAGAATTTTGCCGGCGGTGTCACGGGCAACATCGGATTAAAATCTGATATCGTTTCGTTTTGTTTTTTATTTGATTTATAATCTCAAAGTGAGATATACCATCTTCGTTAAAGCAGTTGGGGCAGCAAAGAAGCACGTTAAACCCATTTGATTCCATTTCATTTCGTCTCAAAATAAGATAATCGTATTGCCACTAGTATTGATGATGTGAGGGGTTAGCAAATGAAAAGGTCTGTTATGGCGAGTTCTAGGCCTTATGATGCACGGAACTCTGGGTAAACCACAAGGAACGCCAACGCCATTTGATTATTCAATGTCTGACATCATAGGGTCAACATCATAGGGTGAAGCGTACTAAAATGACGTCACTTTCTATAGATTCCTTTGATCGGGCCAACCTCTTTCAATATTTGTAGAATATGAATGAGACATGGTATGACAATATGTGTGCTTATACACGTTAAGATCATCATAATGTTCCAATAAGGGTCATAGATCATGGAGGAAGTCACGGTGGCTAAGTGAGTAAGTAGACGCTGGCTTAATAACCTGGAGGTCGCGTTTTCGATCCCGGTGTTGGCTGAGGGCTTTCATCAGAAATTTCGCCTTGTCAGTGGTGCAGGATGGAGGGATGACAAGGACAACAGTCTAGTCGTTCAGATAGGACGAAAACCATAGTCACGTTTATACATAAGCGTGCACGTAAAATATCCATTGTCAGTTGGAATTCGATAGCTAGTCGGAACAGAAGGAGATAAACCCCATTTCATTTCATTTTGTTATAGGTCTTGCATTTAACATGAAAGTCAATGGAGATTTAGTTACTTGTCTGACTCCATTAATACACGGTAGTATAAAAAATAAGATATACATGTATAAACGAAAAGAAATTATAATGTAATTTTAATTACATCAGTAGTAGTGTCAAATATTTATTTATTGTTTAAATAATTGTTTTGTTCTTCCTAAATACTCACAACTTTTCTTCGTGTTTGCAAACATTATATATACGCAAATACAAGTTTTTTTTTCGGTTTTTTTAAACGAAAAAAACAACAACTCTACTTCACATCTTGAGACTTTGTACACCATTTCTTTATTTTTGTTGTTCTTAATTACTCGCAGCATTAAAATATATTTCTCTTAAAGCCCCAATACCACTCTTGTTGTAAATGAATAATTTGTCCCAATCTTTATTCTGGTCAACAAATTGGTCTATTTACAATATTCCAATTAATTAATGATACAAATCTCACCTTAACACACCTCATTTTAAAAATTGAAATATTTCAACTACATGCCGTAACATGGTTTGAAAAGCCTTACGTAAGCCTTTTCAAATGTAACTTAGATTAAAACATATTTTCAAACCCTCTGGACAATTTATAATGGATAATTTACACAACAGGTAGGACACTGAAACATCTAGTCGTTAGAATAAGGCTATTTTTTTTTCGGAACCTGTCAAGCCAGGTTATTGTCCCTTTAAAGATGCATTAAGTAGGTTCATTCTCACCCAGCTCAAAACTTAAATAAACATGTTTGCGTGACTAAGGTGTTAATTGGAATTTCTAAAGAAGGATTAGCTGTAGTCTGTTTCACATTGGGCACTGTTTATTTCACTAGGTTAAACCTAATATTAAAACAAATTCACTTGATAGTGTATTATTCAAAAGTTATTATATAAAACATGTTTATTGTAATACTTTTAATGTTAATGAATAAACTTAATATAAGAAATAAATAACTAAATAGCACTATGAAATGAGCATCAACATTAAAAATATATATTTGATTATGGGCAAGTATAAACGACCTTTTCATAACATTAATATTAATAACATTAACAATATCCATCAACATTTCATTCTTTTTTGTCTAAATGGACAAGATGGGATATATACCGCATCTACATAAAGCATGGTGTCTCTTTGACCATTTTGGAACTGATCTTTTAATGCTTTAAGTCTCTCTTCTAGTTGACGATAGACTTTCTTCGTTGGCCTGGAAATGCCGTTTGCTCTCTTATCAGCACAGTAACTAGTTTATAGATATTTGGATGGGGATGGCCAACAAGCCTATTTAATTTGCTGTGCCAGCCCTCTACAGTCCACGTGAGACTTATTAAACACAGTTCACAGTTATTGAACCAAATTGATTCATTACTTTGTAAAAAATCACTCATAAAACAGTTTACATGACACTTATTAAACGGTTAATCCAGGTGAACACATTTCAGATACAGACCATAATCCCCCAGCCCTTAACCCTTAATCCCCCTAATCAATATTTTGAGCTGGATGAGAACACCCCATTAAGTAAGAGATAAATCTGTCTTTTGCGGGTCTTTTGCTGTAGCTGGCTTTAAATGTTATATATACATTATTATGTAGACACTTCGCCACATTATTTGACTCTCTAGACCAGGTGTGCAAACATACGGCCCGGGGGTCAGATCCGGTCGGTCAAGGGTTTAAATATTGCCCGCGGAACAAGTTATAACAAACTGAGGTGTCGGTAATTCTTAGAAACTATAGCGGGGCAAATAAGTCATTAGTGTTTTCCGGTTTCAGTAAAACTCCGACGTCTGTACTGTATGTCATAAATATCTAAGTTGACTAATTTGGTCCATTTCCAAGTATTGTATTCCATTATATTATGTAACGACTTTAGTCAAATAAATTAGTCAACTGTTCTTTTCTTCACATTTTTATTTCTCTTACCGGCCCACTTAATGTGACCCCTGAATCGAAATAGGTTTTACAACCTTTCTCTAGGCCATCATATTTTTAAAATTACATTCCCGGGTACAAACTTTGTGATTTGATGATATATTTGGACTAAACACGTCATATTCAAAGTAACCAATCTATCAAACATTTGCTTTAATTCCCTCTTAAAATTTTGTATTCGCCGGGGATACCTATAGCAATGTCTTCCAACTTAGCTTCAGTGTGGGAGGGTCCATTTTCAGAATGTATTTATCATTATTTACTGTAAAATATTTACAATACATATTGAGGCCTACACAAATTCTTAATTAATTCTGTCAACTTCTTTTGTCACCGTTTATTTGTGGAGTCTTTTGTACGTTGACACCCCTCAATGTTCCCAAAGTCGCCTAACCATTCGATCTAGAAATAAAATACGCTCCCCACTTAAACTGGCAGATAACGGTCGGGTTGCCAGTTACGGACACCCCGACAATTTTGCCCAGTGCTTGCCCAATGGATGTTTTTCGGGTAATCCAGTTTTTTTCCAGTACGACTGAGTGTCTATATTTACTTTTATTGCCCCCCCCCCCTGATAAATACTTTTCTTGGAACCTTTCTTTAATATGGATGAAATTTCATCATCTTCTTTAAAACTATAATACAAAGACGCCAAGCACTTTATCCACATTTTAAAAAATGCACCTTTAATTACATACACAATTAAATTATACTCTTCTTAAGGACATTGTTCGGGGGTTGGGTGGATGGCTGAATGGTTAGCGTGCGCGCGCTGTATCATAAAGCCTGTCATGTAGTCAACTGGCGTAGTTTCGAATCCCCGGTTGTATGTTGCAAGGAGTGGGGTCGCCTGTCCAACCTCGTAGGTTTTCCTCGGGTCCTCTCGTTTCCTCCCACTACTAAAGACCCCTAAGCGCAATCGAATTATTGAAATAGAACTAAACCATTTTAGTCCCGAAATGACCTGGTCTGTATCGAGTGGACGTTAAACCCCTTCTCTCCCCCCCCTCTCTCTCTCTTAAGGACATTGTGCTACTGGTATGTGTATCAACATTGTGCAATTATTCTGTAGGTATTTTGTACAATGCACAAGCATGTACAATTTATTACTCGATGCTAAATGTAATTATGACATATGTTATTTGTTTATTCTAGGTGAAAGATAAGCTAACATAGAGTTTGTTATTAAATGCATGAACAATATTCTAAATAACAATTTGGGTGGTAATATAATATGGCATGGAAGTAGTTTTTTCTGGATTTGTATTTAGTTATGTCAGAGAAAGAAAGGGTAACTGTAGACGACGCCTACATGTAAGCAAATCACACGTGCATGTAGGTTTTCTTATAAGATAAATTCTGTAACTGACACACTTCCATTCATTCAGGAAAAAACGTTTTTAAAGCCACGGGGCGATGATTTGAAAGTAAATTAAATTACGTGCATGTCTCGGCAACCGCATGATTAATAATGACATTAAGATGTATTACTTACATTAAATGCAGGTATGATTTACACTGACTTAAGATAAGATTAATTACCCCTTCCAGACGTACTGTACTGACTCTATTTATATTTGTTAGTTCTTATAGTATTTTGACATTTCAAATCCAACAATACAATATTGTTTTCATAATTAAAATAATCATAATTTTGAGTTTATGTGAGATAAAATGAAATGAAATAAAGCGAGAATTACATATATTTTTAAGTTATATTTTTAAATGTTTTAAATCAAAGCTCCATCCCTCTCTCTCTCTTATTTAAATCTTGTATAATGCATCTTTCAGAAGACTTGTGGGCCAAGAAAATTCATCGGCATTTTCCGGTGTGGTTTCCCCATGTCAGGAGTGCAGGATCGATGACCTGACAAGGAAAGCTGTCTAGTCGTTCGGATTGGTAGAAAAACCGCGGGCCCGTGTACACATTGACGTGCACGTAAAAGATCCCTTGACAGTTGGAATTCTATATAAGAGTAGGCCGTAGCGCCGCTGTCCGGCAAAATGTCCCTCGTTGGACACTGTATGCCCGTCTTTATTAGCCAAGTCGGAGCAGAACATTTGCCTTCATTGGTACAGGAACGTAAGACGTATAAACACCATTTAATTTCATTTCATTTTTAACGTAAAATAAAGTGAAAGTTGTCAAATAAAGTATTTTTTTCACGAACACACCAAATGGATATAATCCTTGGCTCTAAGCTCCAGGGTCAAGCTATGTTTTCTTAATGTATTCAATAGAATATATAATGTGACCGTTTTTCTTATATTTTGCATGGATTCCGGTTTCTAACCTTGGCCTTAAGGAGTCTCTCGAGGTACTCTCGTCCTCATCATCAAATTATCGAGTCTCAGTGGACGTATCAACTTCCCAATAAATTCACTTTAAGCTCACTACCATTAAAGAATATTGAATTTAGAGTAGTGTTTTATCATCGGATGTATCATACAGTTTATTGTCAAATTCCTCCGGTTATTGAGAGAGAGAGAGAGAGAGAGAGAGAGAGAGAGAGAGGAGGTTAACGTCCACTCGAAACAAACTAGGTAATTTCAGGACTAACATACGTTTTTAATTTTATTTCAATAATTCTCTTGCGCGTAAGGGTCTTTAGACGTGGGCGGAAACTGGAGAACTCGGAGAAAACCCACAGGCGACCCTAGATATTGTTTTGTATATTGTTTTTACTAAGTACACAAAGATGAATGAAATGGAGTTCAACGTCCTACCTTTCAGAACCCACTGGGGTAGTGACGACGGGCAGAAGTCATTCAGTGGGCTAGTAGGTAGATTTTGCCCGGACAGCGGCGCTACGGTCTACTTTTTTTCCGAATTCAAACTGTCAAGGGTTTTCGTACGTGCACGCCGCGGTTTTTTGTTCCATCGAACGACTATATTTTGTCCCTCGTCATGCCTGACAAGGGGGAATCACGCCGGAAAAATCCAATTAACACGGGGCCGCCAGATTAACGAGCCAACGTCTTACTCTCCCGCTAAATACACACATGTTGTTATTCATTCGCTTTCTGCTTTCAATTTGACATTTGCATTAATTGTCACGAACGACCAAGAACTGATAGGAAGCATGCAGCCATACTATAACCCCAACCAATCGAGCCGTTTCTTAAAGGAAAATATTGGTGTCAGTCATTGTCATATATGGGATAGAACTGTTTCAACACGTTCCAAATATAATGTTAACACAAAGATCATGCGTAATAAAGGTTTCATGAATCGGAAGTCACGAACGCAAAAGGAAAACACGAGTTATCACTCTATATAACTGACTAAAGTGACGAGTGATAACAGATACACGGCCGAATTTCTGCTCCTTCGAAGACCAAAAGCTTTATACCGCCTATACCTTATAAAACATGGTAATTAATGCACGGACTTTTTCTGACTTTCGTACTCTCTTATCTAGTGGCAGTCAATTCTTTTGATGAATTGTTAGATATGCGCTCACATTCTCACACAACAACATTTGGTGATGCTGAAGTACGTATTGGTATATTGTCACATGCCGCCCGATACAATTTCTCATTTCTTGAAACACTCAGATTGCTGCCAAAAATATCGCTGAATGTAACTCCGGGGAAAATGGACATCGGTTTATCGGGTTTTACATATTATAATAGCTGACTAGTAAGATGCATTACATATTCTCTGGGGATATAAAAGCTCTTATAAATATATATAATGACCTTTTCCTGAACTTCTTCTGTACCCTATGGATTCTAAATTGGTCGCCTGTCTATCACAGAAGCAATCAAGGTACAACAGCTTGGCATGTCAAACACAGGTTTACGTATTACAGATACATTATGGGGGATTAGATAAAGAGCTATCAGCTCTCACTATAATAGTTTTTTTTTTAAAAAAAAGAAAAAGAAAACTAGATAGTGTATAGACAATTTGATTAAAATTTCAGTCAAATGGATCCACTATGATCCGAAAATTAAGTTTCGATTATCAATTAAATCATGAAATCGTGAAGGAAAGTTATGAAGTAAATCGAATCATAATCCATTAAATATTACGAGCTATCAATGCCACCGAGAGTTGATTATGGTATGAATAAGATAATTACTGTCTAATTTATAATTTAGATAACATTTCAGACTTAAAGAAAGACCAGCAATAGGCAGATTTATTTCTTGCATAATGTATTTTTACGTAAATCATTTATGTTACAAATGTTGCCAGTTACATACAGAGCACCCGGTGTGGCAATTTAACTTTCCTACAGGACTTGTGACAAAATCAACAGTAATTAGATACCCGCTGTCTTCCTGTTGCACATATCATTTTTTAATTTTCGTTTCGTTTTATTTTTGTAGTTCAAAATTTCGTTTTACTTGTCTTCACAACACTAGGATCTGTAAGAGTTGTTATATAACAGGCGTTCTAGTTGATGTGAGGAATTAGCCAATGAAACGGTCTGTTACGGCGAGTTCTTGGTGTGCCTGCACGGAACTGTGGGTAAACCCCAAGGAACGTCAACGCTGGTTGATTAATCAATGTCTGACGACATAGGGTCAAAAACGCTCTGATGACACCCGACGCGACTGTCCACTACAACCGGTCAGATCGAATTGTAGTTTAGGCCATCAATAGTTAAAAAACGAAACGAAATATAGATCTACAGTGACGTTTCTGGCTACTCTTCTTTGAATTCTCAAAGTCAAGTTCTTTTTCCGTTCCTAGTTTTATCATTCATTCTACTAGCCGCTAACCCATTACATTTGGGAACATGTTGAACATTCCTAGAGATGTTTGCAGGCAGTTACCAGGAACCAGGGACAGTATAGTCAAGTACCATTACCGTGCGGGTATTACGACCCTGGGGTTACAAAGGGACTATGTTTCTTAGTTAAGCTCCACGCTATGTGATTATAGTAGACATCGTATTGCAGTTCTGAAACCATTAATGCTGTCCAACCAAGACGAATAACTCTTCCCCTCTTACACATGGCCGCTTCCCACAGCAATAATACGACTGAACGGTCAAGGTAAAGTCGCCTAAAGACGGGATTAACATCGAGATATATTGATACCATAGATTACAGAACGTGACAGTGGGTCAAATATACGCTGCCATATCTCATCTGCTGGAATATGGTGGATCAAAAGGGTTACAACAACATCTATAGGTTCAATTGAAAGACCAAAGGGTTAAAACCGATTGAATGCTTCTAGACGAGAGGATCAGTTGACCTCGAGGTCACTATCTACATGCAACGGATAATAAATAGAGTCCGTCTGATGACGTTGACGTCGGCTTAATTAATAAATTATTACGACCCAATGACTTCATACAGGGAATTATTGAATGAATAAACGAGATATATAATAGACAGTCTATGTCCGACTCTCGACCGACTCTCGACCCGATATCGCTTAATTTTCAACCTAAGCTGATCAGTTTCTTCCCATTTATCATATTTCTGTTGGTTTATTGGCATCTTATTGGGATTTCATGGCTCAGTTTCAGCCATCTATTTCCTCTCCCTGTTAATCAAATAGACATCCATTCCAGTATGTTAAAGGGATCCGACTTGGTATCATATTCTGCATTTGTTTTAGAAAATAGTGGGTATAACCTCCTACTGATCTGCTCCTATTTGTTAAAGGGATCCGACTTGGTATCATATTCTTGAAATGTAATGACATGAAATTGAGTTTAACGTCCTACTGTTTGGCTTCCATTCCAGTTTGTTAATGGGATCCGATTTGGTATCATATTCTGGAAATGTAATGCAATGAAATTGGGTTTAACGTCCTACTGTTCGGCTCTTAAACTGGGCTAGTGAAGACGGGCATACGTCATGCAGTGTGCTATGAGGGGTCGAACACACGACCCCCTGGATAGGGAGCCAGCGCCTTACCCACCGTGATCCCCGTATCTTATTCTGGTCACCATAAACTAAAAGCATACCCACAGTTGTGTTATCAACAGCTACCAGTGCCAATATCTAAATGAAGTTAGTCGATAAGACATGACACTGGCAAAGTGGCTGGTCAAGTTGGGTATTAATATGATAAGAATAAGTTTTTCTTGACAACTAAGCATTTGTTTTAGAACTTAGTGAGGGGGAGAGGGGTTGGATGGCCGAATGGTTAGCGTGTGTGCGCTGTAAAATAATATATGTCAATGAGTCAACTGGCGGGGTTTCGATTGCAGGTTGCGCGTGACAAGTAGCAGGGTCACCTCGTTGATTTTCTCCGAGCCCTCCTGTTTCCTTCCACTGCTAAAGACCCCTTCGCACAAGGGAATTATTGTGTCGAATGGCCGCTAAACCATATTTCTGTCTGTCTCTCTGTTTTAAATGTATAATTCCTCCAAGGCCGAGTGCCTAAATACACAGTCATTTATTGGTAAAATGTTTTCAAAGCTACCGAGGGAAATGTAATTAGAGCTTAAAATATTAGTTTTACACTTAAAAATATTAGTTTTACACTTAAAAATATTAGTTTTACACTTAAAAACATTAGTTTTACACTTAAAATTATTAGCTTTACATCTTAAATTAACGCCATTGCGACTACGGTCGTCATTAGAAATGCTATAATCAAATCAAATAGCACTTAGCACTTAATCTATGCCACAAGTGTTATGACTTGCCCCGTGCCTGGTACTGCTGTGTAATAGCATGTTAAAGCGACGGAGGGAAGGTCATGTTTTCACTTTCAATACAGAATTCGGGGGGGGGGGGGAGTTATTTTTTTTATCTGGAAGCATATAACCCATCGACTACTCAAACCGGACATGACGCAGCAAAATATTTCCTAGAAACTAAGGATAATTAGTCTCATGCACAGCACGGGGGTAGAATTTAAACAATATTATATATAATCCCTTTAAAATCAGCTCCACCGGTGGAGTTAAATTAAATATAATCCTTTTCAATTCAGAACTCGCTTGAGTTAAATTAAATATAATCCCTTTAAATTCGGTCCTCATCGGCGGAGTTAAATTAGATAGCCACTTTAAATTTAGAACTCATCGATTGAGTTAAATTAAATATAAACCCTTTAAATTCAGCCCTCATGGGCGGAGTTAAATTAAATAACCACCTAAATTCAGAACTAATCGATTGAGTTAAATTAAATATAATCCCTTTAAATTCGGCCCTCATCGATGGAGTTAAATAAAATATAACCCCTTTAAATTCAGCCCTCATCCGTGGAGTTAAATTAAATATAACCCCTTTAAATTCAGCACTCATCGGTTGCTTTAAATTAAATATAGTCCCTTCAAATCAAACCCTCGTCGGTTGCTTAAATTACATATAACCCCTTTAAGTTCAGAACTCATAGGTTGAGTTAAATCAAGTATAACCCCATAAAATTCATTACTCATCGGTTGAGTTAAGGTAAATATAACTTTACATTCCGAACTCATCTGTTGAGTTAAATTAAATATAATCCCTTCAAATTAAAAACTCGGTCGAGTTAATTAAATATGATCCCTTTAAATTCAGAACTCGGTTGAGTTAAATTAAATATAACTCCTTTAAATTCCGAGTTAAAATTAAATATAATCCCTTCAAATTAAAAACTCGGTCGAGTTAAATTAAATATGACCCCTTTAAATTCGGAACTCATCGGTCGAGTTAAATTAAATATAACCCCTTTAAATTTAGCACTCATCTTTGGAGTTAAATTAAATAATATAATCCCTTTAAATTCGGAACTCATCGGTGGAGTTAAATTAAATATAATCCCTTTAATTTCAGTCCCAATCAGTTGAGTTATATTAAACATAATCCTTTTAAATTCAGAGCTCGCTTGAGTTAAATTAAATATAATCCCTTTAAATTCAGAACTCATCAGTTAAATTAAATCAAATATGATCCCTTTAAATTCAGCACTCCTCTGTGAAGTTAAATTAAATACAACCTCTTTAAATTCAGCACTCATCTTTGGAATTAAATTAAATAATATAGTCCCTTTAAATTCGGCACTCATCGGTGGAGTTAAATTAAATATAATCCCTTTAAATTCAGAACTCATCTGTTGAGTTAAATTAAATATAATCCCTTTAAATTCAGCCCCCATCGGTGGAGTTAAAGTAAATATAACCCTTTTAAATTCAGAACTCGCTTGAGTTAAATTAAATATAATCCCTTTAAATTCAGAACCCATCAGTTAAATTAAATCAAATATGATCCCTTTAAATTCAGAACTCATCAGTTAAATTAAATCAAATATGATCCCTTTAAATTCAGAACTCATCTGTGGAGTTAAATTAAATACAACCTCTTTAAATTCAGCACTCATCTTTGGAGTTAAATTAAATAATATAATCCCTTTAAATTCGGCACTCGTAGGTGGAGTTATATTAAATATAATCCCTTTAAATTCATAACTCATCTGTTGAGTTAAATTAAATATAATCCCTGTTAAATTCAGAACTCATCTGTTGAGTGAAATTTAATCTATATTAAAACTGTCATTACGTCTGGTATCGACTCAATCCTGATGAAAAGCATCATTTATCAATTTCTTCAGTTCAAATCGTTCCATCCTTTGTCATTTAAACATGCCAACCTGATATATGGGAATTATGTAAAAATGTGCATAAGAAATAAATAAATATACGAATTCTTCCAGGCGTTAAATTTGAATTGTATTTAATATGGAAGCACAGCCAATTGTATTTAATATAGAAATACATCCAATTGATTTATTCGTTTCGTCTTATTGGTAATTTGTTTTATTTTTTGATCAAAAAGTAATATCTTATCAAGATATACAATAATATCCACAGATGATGAAAAACGTCTCTTCGGTTTTCAATTGGAGACTCGAACGCAAAAAAAGGCTATTTAATTTGCAAATATTGTCAACATTGGTCAGCGTTTGCGGTAAGAAAACGAAATAAAATGGGGTTTAACGTTCTACTGTTCTGCTGCAAACTGGGCTAATGAAGATGGACATACGGCATAGTGTGCTATGAGGGGAATTTTAGCCCGAACAGCAGCGATACGGCATGCTCTTATATCGAATTCTAACCGCCAATGTGTACACGGGACCCAGTTTTTCGTACCATTCGAAAGATTAGACAGCTGTTCTTGTCAGGCCCTCTGTCCTGCATCACTAACAAGGGGTAACTACACCGGAAAATCGGGATGAACTCTTCTGGTCAATGCAGGGATGGAACACCCGACCAGGCTAGAGAGCCAGCATCTTACCCACTTAACCACCGTGGCGCCATAGCGGGAAGTTATAGTCGTGCAATCTGGACCGTGTTAAGGTGGAGTCTGGTAACCCACTCTTTACCGTCTCGTGTATTGTGCCTCTTGGGGTCAATGGGTGTTGTTTTAGCTACCTAGCTCCCGAAATTACCTTCGCCATTGGTAACATTAAATTATAGTTATCACTTTGGAGTTGCGAAGCTATTAAAGAAAAACACATGCTTCAAATACTGAGAAACTAAATTATAAGTCAAGAAGAAGAATATTATAATTAGAAGACCAATTTAGAAGGGGCACGATCTGTGAGAAGACGCCTGGAGCAGTGAGCTCTGATTGAACATTTATGGTACAAAATAGTTGATGAGAGCAATTTGGAGTGTCTGGTGAATGCAATTAGATAAAAAAAATATAAATTATGGTGAAATTTCACAAAATACCGAAGTCAATAAGATCTAAAGCGTCTGATTAAACGGTCATCGAACATTATTTCGTTTTTTCTCTCTTTTTCTGGAAATTCTATGGAATGCTCTTTGTAGCACTGCATCCTTTGGTTCTGTCTTCGTTGTGCTCCGCAGTTCTTCTCCCTTGCTTATAATACATTCATTTAATAGAGAGAGAGAGAGCGAAACATGGGGTTTAACGTCCACTCGACTCAAAGGTCATTGCGGAACTAACATATGGTTTAATTTTATTTCAATAATTCGCTTGCGCGTAGGGGTCTTTAGCAGTGGGAGGAAACCGGAGGACCCGTAGAAAATCCACGAGGTTGGACAGGCGACGTCATCCAATAGACTATGTCACATACCCCTTCGATAAAAGGGTACCAATGAAATGGGTTTAACGTCCTACTGTTCTGCTCCGACTGGGCTAATGAAGGCGGGCATTCATCATACAGTGTGCTTGAAGGGAAATTTTGCCCGGGAAGCGCGATAAAAATCAAGAAAAAGGTCAGCAGTGGCCCCAAATTAACACAAGCCATCGGTTTATCATTAGCACTTTGATACCAGTTGCATGTGTTGTGTTTTAAAAGATATTATTGAACTTGCAACTAAATCTGTTGATTCTCGAAAAAAAATGCAGCAGTTGTTCGAAAGATCGGGTTTCTTTTTACAGCCGGCTTAACAAGTTATATTTTAAAACAAACCCAGGAAAATAAACATCTAAATTTCTCTATCAAAACTTTCCGATCGTGTAACATTTGTCTACAGGCAGAACATATCGTGTACAGTCTGTTATCATGCGTGGCAGTAGTTAAGAGGAATTATGCTTTGACTGGGAATTTTTGTCATTCCGGCTTAATTGCTGTGTTTAATACGTTGTTTATATACAGAAGATAGGATGGGGGAAGGTTTTATTTCTTTTTTAGGATAGCAACACCTTTTTTTTCTATTTTGAAAAAGAATTGGCGTTTACCTGTTTAAGTAATTGCTAAGGTGAAAGTTGTGTCAACAACAGGGCAGGATGTGCATTTTGGATTAAAGGGTCAATCCCGATAATGTTTTTGAGTATAAAACTGCTTAATTTTGTGTTAAAATCCCTTCAAATCCCCTACCTTAGGGCTGAGCAACTAACTCAATATATGTGATGCGTTTTCAAACACATTAAACCCACCAGTCTTCATCTTGAAATTGAGTCCGGTGTCCCAAGCTGTATTATGCGGTGATTTGATAAAACAAGACTTTTATTTTATAAAAATAATGTGTTGGTTAAATTTACCTTTTGTTATCAAGTACATCACATGGACCATTCACTGTGTAGACCTCTAAATGAACGGGAATCGATTATTGGGTCACCCAACGAAAGAATTGACCCGAAATCTTAAAATGGTTACGTGTCCGGATAAGCTGTTTTAACGCTCACGTCCAAACAACGCAATATTTTGAGCTGAAATTTTGAGTCAGGGCATATACACCAATCTTCTATATTTTGGCGTTTAAATTTCATACGTACTCGGACTTTTATTTTTGATGCTCTGCTTAATTCGGGACAGTCCCTTTAAGAACAATTAGAGAGAGAGAGAAAGAGAGTGAGAGAGAGAGGGACAGAGAAATGGGTTTTAACGTCCACTCGGCACAAATCAAGCTATTTCAGAACTAACACATGGTTTCAATATTATTTCAATAAATCGCTTGTGCGTCGGGTCTTTAGCAGTGGGAGGAACTCGGAGGACCCGGAGAAAACCCACGAGGCTTGACAGGCGACTCTATACTTCTTCTCACTTTCAACCAGTTGACTCAATGACAGGTCTTTGGTACAGCGCACATGTGCTAATGATTCGGCCTCCCAACCCCCAAAGGAAAATCAACGCTGTCGTCTTGTTTTAAATACAACCAATTAAAGATACATTATGGGAGATAATATAAAGAGCTGGCAGTTCTCACTATAATCGTTGAAAACTAGATAATGTAAAGATAATTTACTCAACTGAGATTTAAGAGATCATCATTACTAAAGTCGGTACGATAAAAAACATAGTCTTGATTATCCACGTTATGATTAAATCATGCATGAAAGTTGAGCAGCAAATGACACCCTAATCCAGTAAATATCGCAGACTAATTATGACATCGAGAGTTGACCATGGTCAGGATAAGTAAATTAATGTCTACGTAATAATTTAGATAATATTTAAGGCCTAAACAAAGACATACAATAGCCCGATTTAGCTCTTTTATAAAGACATTAACTAGACATTTGTCATAAAAACAAACTTCCTGCGCCAGGTAACGAAACATAGGCCGTTAGCTAAATCATTCCAGCAGTCCATAAATCTTGCCGAGTTGTCAATTTTAGGGTAAATAAATAAAGATAGGTTGCCAGACACCGAAACATACGTCCACAGCAGCTAAATCGTCCGGACAGTCAACAAGAGATGTCGCATATTTAACTTGTTTCGGTAATGGAACATTTATTATACACCAAAATATGATTAAGAGTAACAACTCATCAAGTAATTATCAGAAAATCATTAGAATTTGTTTTGCTTTTACATAGTTCTCCTCCATGCTAACGTTTAGTATACAAAACATTTTTAAAATATCATGGATTTAGCTGTTCTAGTTATCAAAATTCATTTTTAAAGTGATCAAGGGCCATAGCCCTGGCTTCTTCGTCGTATGACCCTAAACACTGTGTATGAATTTAAAGTCAACCGGATATTAATTTTAGCCTCTAGTCTAGAGCGATCACAAGATTTTTTTAAGCTATCAAGGATCGACGCACGGACGGTGGCGACGACAATAAACGACCACATTTCAATGTGGGCGTATAATAAAAAGCAAATGTGTTATACTGTATAACCTCTTTGATAACAACTCTGTCATAATTATGTAATTATCTGAAATTACTCTGATGCGTATTCATCGGAATATTGGGATTTACATAAATAAACCTGCCAACGGGAAGGACAATTAATGATCCGTTTCCGGTATTTGTCCGGTGATATGATTTGAGAGATATATGATTTAAAATATATATTTCTTAGGATATACGGTTTTATTTACTTTAAACAGAAAAAAAGTGTATCTAACATAAATGAACAATTTCTACGTGTCTTTTATTAATATCTGTGTTATATCATCTAAGTGTATTCGATAGATAAATATATTGCAATTGGTCAATTACTTTTTCAGAAAAAATTCTACAAGGACCGTATCTAGCGGGGGTACAGGGGGTACATTCTACCCCAATAAAAATAAGGTGCCCTGGGAAATGGCGCCCCCAAACTACGCAAAAAAAAATTGACATTCTATCAATTATAAAATGATACGCTTAATTATGATCAATATCAGTAACTTGTGTATTATATTGGCGCCCCCCCCCCCCCCGCACTTTTAAAATCCTGATTTCTACATATCTTTTTTTGCTATATCATGTGAGTGTACTCGATTATAGATAAATATACCAATTACTATTTCATACAAATTTCTTCACATCTCCATCATTCAGTGTTTAAAAGCAGGGAATTAAAGTAATAAATTGAATCTGTCATTTTATAAAGAGGAAGGCGTCCGTCAGTTTTATATAATACAATAATAATATACAGTTTCTCGGGTTCCAGACGTTAAATATAGGAATTATTCTTATCCATATAGGTGCGGAATAACATCTGTTTATAAATTTATATAAATGAAATAAAATAGGGTTTAACGTCCTACTGTTCTGCTCCGACAGGGCTAATGAAAGCAGGCATACACTATACAGTGTGCTCTAAGGGAAATTTTTACCCGGGCAGCGACAATATGGCTACTTTTATACAAAATTCAATCTGCCAAGGGATCTTTCACATGCGCCGGACCTCGGTTTTGCCCGGACAGTGGCGCTACGGCATACTCTTATATCGAATGAATGAAATGGAGTCTGATACGTCCTACGTCTCAGACTCTAACCTAAGCTAATTGAAGACGGGCATACCCATTACAGTGCGCTATGAGGGAATTTTTTGGCCAAGGGATCTTTTACGTGCACGTCAAGGTGTACACGGGACCTCGGTTTTTCGTCTGCATCACTGCCAGGGGAAACAACGCCGGAAAATCGAGATGAACTTTCTCGGCCAATGCAGGGATCGAACACCCGACCTCCAGGCTAGCTAGCCAGCATCTTACCCACACAACCACGCGATCCCCCTCTCTTATATCGAATTCTAACTTCCAATGGATCTTTACGTGCACGCCAATGTGTACATGCGACCACAGTTCCTCGATTTTATGCACCGCTGACACGGGGAAACCACGCCGGAAAATCCCGATGAATTTTATCGGACAATCGAACACTCGACCTCCCGACTAGCTAACAAGCGTCTTACCCACTTAGCCACCGTGGTTCCCGATTGTTTATAAGTTGTTAGCTATGATAACCCATTACAGAATAAATAATAATAAGTATTTTAGCAATATAACGCATTTTAGCAATACTTTCGTTGGCCACTAAATATGAAATGAAATGGTGTTCAACCTCCTACGATTTTGCACCAAACGGGATCTCTCTCTCTCTCTGCCTCCCTCTCTCTCTCTCTATCTCTTCCCTAAATCTTTCATTCTTATTGTTTGTTATAAATGTGTGTGTGGGGGTACTAATGTGTGTTTTATTGTCAACTAGATTTTGTAGATTGGTGGATTACTATACAGTAACTGTTAGTCGTTTTAGATGTAGACTGTTTTATGGTAGTCGCGGGGTAGAACCATAAAAAAACCAAAGTCGATGTGAGTTGGAGATAAAACAATAAAATACTTTCATTGTAGTGTTTACATTACAGACAGCCATAATTATAGGTTACAAAGAGATTTGATTTGTTTTAAGTTATGGGTGTGCGATCAGATGGCTTACACTAACAGTACTCGAAAAAAATCTGGTATTTGTTTCCTAAAGCCGAAATGAAATGGGGTTTAACGTCCTTCATTTCTACTGGGCTAATAAAGACGGGCACACGCAACGAAGTGTGCTACGGTGGAAATCTTGCTCATACAGCGATAGCGACGTTTCCGACTACTGTTCAGCGAATTCCATCTGTCAAGGAGGAGGGCCTGACAAGGACAGCTGCCTAGTCGTTGGGATGGGACGAAAAACCGAGGTCCCGTGTACACATTGGCGTGCACGTAAAAGAACCCTTGACAGTTGGAATTCAGTGGCTGCCCGGTCAAAATTACCCTCATAGCACACTGTATGGCGTATGCCCGTCTTCAATTAGCCAAGGTTAGGTGATTAAGCATAAGACGTTAAACCCCATTTCATTCATTCATTCATTCCATCTGTCAAGGGTTCTTTTACGTGCACACCAACGTGTTCATGGGACCTCTTAGTCCCAAAATGACCAAGTTTGTGTTGAGTGGACATTAAACCCCATTTCTTTCTTTCTTTCTTTCATGGGACCTCGGTTTTGTCATCTCATCCGAAAAACTTGACGCTATTCTTTGCCAGGAAACAACGCCCTTCACAACTGACATGACTTTATTCCTTGTCTTTAATCAACGCCCTTCACATCTTACTTGACTCTATTCCTTGTCTTCAACCAACGCCCTGCACAACTGACAACGGGGAAACTTACGCTGATAAACCCCAAGCCCCTGTATCGGCCACAGACCCCTGGAACCTCCGGGTCAATGAGGAAGTGCCATACTCACAGAGACATCGTGGCTTCAATTAATCCAAACTAAACCTACACGTAACGGATAACGGTGGCCAAGTGCGTAAGACGCTGACCGCTAGTCTGGGGTCGGGAGTACAATCGCAGCAATGGCCTGGATAGTTGATCCAGATATTCTGACGAAGCGCCGCTGTCCGGGCCAAATTTCGCCCACAGCATGGCAGGCCCCGTCTTCAATATCGCAGTTCGGGGCAGAACAGTAGGACGTTAAACTACATTCAATGTCTTTTCATTTCACCACCACACAGTAAAACATTTTACTTAATTATATAAATATATCGGTGACATCACTAACAATTTATAGTTGTACTTCTACGAGCAGTCTACAAGGAAAATTTCCAGCGGTGGACACTCTAGCCGAATGATTCGGCTTAGAAATTCGCCCGAATCAAACAGGTTTGATATATTCGGCCGAATATTTATTTGCCCGAATTGTATTCGCCTGGTGTGTCCACTTCGTCGAAGCATTCGGTCGAATGTAGAATTCATTAGCCAATCACCACTCATATCGAGAAGTCACGTGATTGTTTAAAGCCATAGACGCCGCCATTTTTAATCATGTGACGTTGAAGGTGATGCAATCGACTGGTGAATCGGGCGAAGCATTCGGCTGGTGTGTCCACCCCTTCGGCCGAAACAAATTCGGTACCGATAGATTCGGCGGATGATTCGGCTAATGTATCTAGTGCTTTACCAACTTAGCCACCGCAGCAGCCATTTTATGTAGTACACAGAAGTGTCTATGTAGACGAGGGTATGTTATCTAGGTTTTAAGACCCAGGTTATTAGTATATACCTATACTTGTGTAATTAGATATACAAATCGAAGTCGTTGGAAATTAAGGCAATCACCTTGTTTCTATCGTCTCCGTCTTGTTTTCAAAATATGGATGTTTTATCGATTGGTCTTGTCTGTTTAATTACGTCCCGAATTAAAAAGGCTGAACCAGTCGAGCAATCAATGTCCCAAGTGTAAGCCTCTTATCATCAAAAGTCAATCAAATCAGACATTTTTTATTTTGTCTGGACTCAACGTTGGTTTAATCCGGCGAATTATTCTGGCCTTTTAATTCCCCGGCTCTCCTTACCGATTCTTAACCTAACCGCCAGCTATTATTCCGTATTGTATTATTAACACCCCACTAAACCCATATATGTGTTTTCACCATGAAATTATTCAACCGTTTTAGCTGATGACGAGCCACTTGAATTTTACGGCGACTAGCTCAACAGAAAGATGAGTTTCTGATGTAGGTTTTTTTTATTGAGGACTTTACAGAATTTACGTCGGCTTATTCAATGAAATGATAGGCCACAAGGTCCGAGTTTTATGGTGTTTAATTTAACGGAGTGACTGTCTAAGATCTTGGTTAGTCAACGATAACATTGTTCAATGAATATTGTTGCGATAAATGCTGACAATGGTAGACCCATGCTTTCACTGACAGTAAGTTCCACCAGCACCCGTTGCATAAAATAAAAAAAGATAGGTTACAAACCCACAACAAGTTGGTACGATAAAATACATAGTCTCGATTATCCAATTTTGATTTAATCAGCAGCAGAAGATCGGGTTCTAATCTAGTAAGTATAGCAGGCTAGCGATGAATTGACCTGGATAAGATAAACTAAGATGTCTAATAAATAATTTAGATAAAGACAGACTCGCAATTGGCAGATTTAGCCCTTGCATAATGTTTAATCAAAATTGCGTTGGCTTCTCGCCCATCCTGTGTAAATATTTCTATCAATCAGGTGAGAGCTTGCAGCTGTAGAGAGTTCACAACATTTTAAAGTTTGATCAAGGGCTATAACTCCGATAGTAACTTACTGACTTAGGTGATACTCAAGAGATTACTGCTCTGCATTCCATGTAATTACATAAACACTGTGTATAAATATCAAGTGAATCGGACCCTCTTCGTCTTTGTATACAACAGACGGGCCAGGGTGACGACGACACTTCAATTTTGGCACATACAGATGGTCACTGCGCGCAACCAACCCAGCTTGCTACCAGGTGCCTATAGGCAAGTGGAGACTGGACTACTGTGACTACTTGTCACAATATGATCATTTTAAAATCAATCTGATTAAAACACAGATTCTATTTCGTTTCGTTTTTATAGCTCAAAATATCGTTTTACTTGTCTTTGCTACACTAGGGTCTGGAAGAGTTGTTATCATTAACGTGTTCTGGATGATGTGAGGGGTGCCCTTTGATGCACTGACCTAGAAACGCCAACGCTTATTGATTAATCAATGACTGACGTCATAGGGTCAAAAGCCGATAATTTGACCCCTGACGTAAACTCCCACTACAACTTGTGAGATCTTCCTGTAGTGTAGGCCATCGAAAGGAAAAAAAACAAACGAAACGAAATATAGATCTGTATTTTGCTCAGATTGCGTCAAATATGTGGAGACTTGACCTACACCAACCCCAATTATACTGTTGTAGTTTTGTATTCGTATACTGTTTAAGACTGGCACCACACAATAGTTCTCAGGCAGATTACACACATTTCGATATACTTACTAGAACTTTGATATTGGTTTCATTGCTTTGGGAATGTCCTCTAGTATAGTCCTCATGCTTTAAGACTGGTACGTAATTTAAGTCTTTTAGTAGTGGGAATATGTCGTGATTAAAGGTATTAAGCAGTCCGTTTATAATAACTGTTCCGTGATGGTATGAATTTAACGAACAGGCCAAAATCTGACCGCCGGCATTATCTAAAATCAGTTAATTCTTTTGATGAATACCATCTCGGGTTTATAAAATGGAAAAAAAATATCCCCGTGCGATATACCCTAAGTGGAAGTGGACGTTAATCCCCATAAATGAACGAACCATTGTCCCCCGATGGGCCAAACATCAGACGTCCGGGCCCCAATAGGGGTCTTGGAAAGGGTTCTGCAGGGGCGGACTGGCCCGCCTGTGCGACACAGGCGGGCCCCCACATCCAAAAAAAACAAAACAAGATGAACAAAATATTTTAATGTAAAAGTGAACATAAAGGGTTTAAAAGAGTGTCAAAGGGGGGTTGCAACCCCTATAATTTCTGTGACAAGGCTTTGGGGCCCCAGTTGCCTCCACTTGGGGCCCACATCCCCATGTCAGCTAGCTATGTCCCTACAATTTCCCTCCACTTGGGCCCCATATTTGACGTAAGCTGGGCCCCACTCTACATGTCAGTAGTCTACATGTGGCCAAGGGGCCCCCTTTTGCTTCAAGAGGGGCCCCAATTTTGGCTTAAAAATTCAAAAATACATCAACATTCAGTACAAATAGTGATTTATTTTTGTCATTGGTAAATGGGCCTCTATTCGGTGACCATTGGGTCCTTTATTCAAAATTCAGTAAAAATAGTGATTTATTTTGTCAAAATTGGGGGCCCAATTGATGACATATGGGTAGGACCTTGTGATATTTGCCCTCGGGCACTTTCGGCGCAGCACCATTCAGCTGAAATAGCATTTTTCTCGCTTCTGGTATCTGGCGGTATTTTTCGGACATGGAATTCAGTTGCAGTAGTATTCAGTCTTATGTCATGTAATACTTGTAAGTTTAAACTACTAATTTGGTTATTTTTGTACGTTTACCAGTTTAATATAATTAGTCTTTTATCCATAATTCATCATAAGTTGATATATATGTCAATGTCTTGTTTATTATTACTGGCCTACAGTATTACTTTTAAGTAATTTTAATAATTTATTAAGTAATTTTATATTTTAAGTATTTGTTTTTGAAATTCGGCAGATTTACTTTTTCCAAAATTGATCCTCTTATGCTTAGAAAACGATAGGTCTACTACCCCAGAGAAATTCCTCGCCAAAATGGAGTTTTACTTTTCGCAAAATAGATCCCCAGATGCATGGAAAACGGGTTTCCGGCTGGCGAACTTCAAAAAATTTCTGGGGGGAAAACCTCCCCCAGAACCTCCTCAAAAAAATCGCGCCTTCGGCGCTCGGAGCGTCGGAATTCGCCCTCCGCGGTTGTTCGTGGTGTTTGACTCTAAAGGGTAGGGCCCCTTCAGTTACCCTGCACAGGGCCCCCTTCAGGAGCCCAGTCCGTCCCTGGGGTTCTGATGTCTTACTGTAATGCACCAATCGAACTATTGAAGGCAAACACCGAAGCTGTGAGTTATGATGGACATTTTGAGTGTTTTTTCGACATCAACGACTACAAGACTGGACCTCGATATTTTGTACTCCCCGAAAGTCTAAACGATTATTCTTGATAGTATTTTCGTCCTATGTGAACAAGCAGACAACTTGGCCACACAAGGCTAAAAAATCCCAAGAAACGGTCTCGGCCAACCTCATAGAAATTAAATGAAATGGGATTTAACGTCATACTGTTATGCACCTAACCTGGGCTAATGTAACATTTCAGACCTGGGACTGTACAGCGTAGTGGACGCTTACGGCTAGCCCCCGGATCCATTCACTCATTTCTCTTTTTGTTTCTGGGTATGATGTTTTGTCGATATATTTGTTTTTTAGTGTAAATCATGTGTGGCGCAGCCCCCCTGCACTTACTAGTAGAACGTGTTAAGAGATTCAGTGCCATATACATTGAGCCACCTTGGCCCTCTACTTGTAGGATACATATACATATACAGACCCCGAGTTCACACAAAGCAATCTCAGACTTAAGTTAATAATTTACTCAACTTTCAATCACTGTTTATGAAAAATATCTTTGATCCAAAATCAACAAACATTGCACATAGTTTCTAATTATGGATGTATTTGATACATTGAAACAACACAAGCTTACCAATATCTAACCTCATTTCTCAGTCATCGCACGTGCAACAATTTGACAGTTATCAGAACCTATTTTCAAAATATCCTGACCAATCTGATCTCTTAAAGTTAATTTTACCCTATTGCGTTTCATATTCAAATCAATGCATCAAGATATGATCGTTAATGGTAATGATAACGACACCAGTAACAGAAAACGCTTACTGTACCGTTTAATGGCGCTTATCGGGCGTTACATCTTTGGATATTGTTGCCGTTGGCGTAGGCGTGTGTCATCCCGTGATGGACTTGAATTTACAACGAAATTGTAACTGCAGCCGATAAAAATGTTAAATTATTCAACGCTTTATAGATTTTAGCCAGACCGAATCTTTTTTCACTTCTTGTTTCAAAACTTAGAATACCAATTGATATCATTATCAGAGCCAAGGAGGCTCGGTGCTTTAGGCTCTGGTTTGCCAACAAGGAGATGGCGGTGTTTCTGCCAAGAAAATCTTTTGCCTAGTACGGAAATGTGAGGTCCATCCATCTACCCGTTGTCATACAAGTTAAAAACCCTTTAAGATGCGATGAAGATTGACGAAATAATAAGACGTCACCACTGTTGACAGCGATTATTCCAGAAAACAACCCAATGGAAAATGAGAGGGGGTCGAATGGTTAGCACCCACTGCTAAAGACCCCTATGCGCTAGCGAATTATTAAAATATAATTTTAAAAAACACAGAGTAAACAATAAAGAGGGGGACCCCTCGGGATTACATCTTATCGTCAATGGCATCCAGTGCAAATGTTCTTAAAGTATAAATTCATTTGAATTCATTGGCTTTCCTTATGGTATCATTTTTGCCGTGATCTGGGTCAGTCTTAAAAATCTCTATAATTTTAATCAGAACATTTCTACTCGTATGTCTATCTAAATTGAAATGTAGTGCGACCGGCTTTGGTCTGTTATGTCTAATATCTGCATAATTCTCCTTTATTCGTTTCGAAAAAGGACGTTTACTTTCTCCACAATATTGCTTGAAACAGAGGGAGCAAGTCAAAAGTAGACTATATTTCTACTCAAACAATTATAGTCCGTGTGGCAGGAATATTTCTTGCCAGTCTTACCACTAGTGAAGTAGTTATTTTGGTCTAACTTGCGGCAGATATCACAATCCTTCTTGATGTATTTCTCGAAAGGTTTTGAACTGTGATTCCGCTAAATTGCGGGCCCCGTGCTGGATAGATAAGTCTTGCTTTCATCGGCGTATCCTTCATATTAGGATTTCTCCAAAATGCCGTGATTTGTATGATTGTTGAGATGGAACTTCACATGTCCAATCAGGATAAAAGGTGTCATTTCTCTTTTATGAGCATTCTAACTTGAACAGCCGTTGGATAATAATCCGTGATAAAAACGAGCGATTTTCGTTTTTTCATAGTGGTAGCCGTAGTCGGGATTAACAGGTCGTTTCTGGCTAGAGGTTTTGCCCTGTTCTTATTTTCCGACACTACTTTGTGTGGAACTAGAGGCCTGACTAGTTTTTCGCGCATTGAATCGTGATGATTTGGCAGCTACAAACATCAGTAAAGAAGACTGGGTATTTTTGCAACGTTTCAATCGAAAAACACAATAAAAACAACTACGTGAGCTCCTTGTTGAATTAAAAATAGACATTCCTAGAGCCACCTTTCAAAGTATGCGAAATAGTAGCATAATTCTTAGCCTTGCACAAGGCAGATTATGAAAGACCGGTACGAGTTCCCAATCATTTAAGCCGTGGTACACCAACGGCGAAATCTAATAAAAAATTAGTGCATACTAACTCATAACCAAATATAAGCTCTCATTAGTTTAGAAAATTTTAGACTTAGAGTTCAAAAGGGCTAGGAGCCTTGAGTCAATGCAAATATGCATATTCATAACGGCAAAATTCACTAGCCGAATATCTTTGCACAAGATCGACTCCGGTCCACTTGTGACGTAAGATGTGCTCCGGTGCCTACCGACGCTATATACAGAACGAAACTGTAGCTGAGATAAATCTGGGAAGGCTGTTCGCATATTTACAGATTTTACATTTAACAATAACATATGTTAGTCCCGAAATGACCTTTTTGTTTCAAGTGGACGTTAAACCCCATTTCCTTTCTCTCTTTCTCTCTCTCTCTCTCCATGGTCAATGATTAACGGTAAGTAAATTTGTGCGTGTTTAAGGTTAAGTGATATCTAGATCTGTCAGTATCGATAGAAGATGGAAACAAACGACTCAAACTGAATTCTAGGGTTTGGGAAATAGGATTGCTTTTTATATTATGCAAACTAGTAAAAATCAATTCATCAAATCCCATGAACGTTCGGGTCGATTCGTAACTTGGGTCTGTAAACGAGAAGATGACTACAAGCTCTGACATGGGGAGATTTAAATAAATATTGTTAAAAGCCTTAAAGACCGCGATGAGTCGTGACTAAAATAGTAAATAGCTCTCGAGTGAAGTTGTCTACACAGACGATAGGCGATGGTGGAAGAGTCTTACAGAAGATCGCTGGTTGTGCAATATGTTTAAAGATGCGGTGCTATATTTTCCATTGGACCGTGAACCAACGCGACGCCTCTACTCAGAAAGCAGCTTCGATTGTAGATGCGTGTTACAGGAGATCGCCGATTGTGTAATATGGTTAAAGAGTCGGTGCTATATTTTCCACTGGACCGTGTCACATCTGCTTAAAAAGTAGCTTCGATGGTAGAAGAGTGTTACAGGAGATCGATGGTTGTGCAATATTGTTAAAGAGGCGGGGCTATATTTTTTACTGGACCGTGAACTAACGTGTTGCCTCTGTTCAGAGATTAACTGATAGCGAGCAGCTTCGTGATTTAAAATAAAAGCTTTTATTCATTTCCATCAGACGGTGAATCCGCTTTGGTGTCGATATTTCCTTTTACCAAGCTTCATTCGACATTTAACCCTTCCGAATTTCCGATACCCCTTCGGCTTCACACACTGATAGATTCGGTTAAATTAAGCCGTTTTGGTATAAGATGAAGACCCTATTGGTTACACAATGCGCACTATATAGCTGCTGGCGAGCTAGTCTGGACGTCGGGTGTTCTATCCCATGGATCCCTGTGTTAGCCGAGAAAGTTCATCCAGATTTCCAGACTTGGTTGCTAGCTGTCTAGTCTTTTGAATGGGACAAAATATAACTGACAGTTGGAAATCGAATTAGCCTCGTTGGTGGATAAAATATGGCGTTATAAAATCTCATATTATACTACGCATGTTTCTGTCGACACCTATGTTTTAGTATTCCTCCTAAATACTAGTTTATAGTTTGTCTTTCACATTTAAATACTGATAGTTTATAGTTTGTCTTTCACATTTAAATACTGATAGTGTATAGTTTGTCTTTCACATTTAAATACTGATAGTTTATAGTTTGCCATGTCTTTCACATTCAAATACTGATAGTTTATGCCATATCTTTAACCTCTAAATGATAATCGTTTATAGGGTGAATTCACCTTTAAGACAAGACTATGCTTGAAGTAGTTAGCAATAAGATCAGTTTGTCTATTCCGTTAATACAAGTGGGAGAATGTCCAGACAGCGAAATATTTCATTATCAACAATGGCTTCATTTCCTAATCAAAGATTATATATTTACATCAACGCTGTACAACACAGATACCTTAATTACCGATTACCACATGGAAACCAACAACCAATGTTCCTTAATGTCTTTATTGTCAAGCTGTAAAACCTTTCAAAGTATGGCGAGAACACGATGGCTCACTAACCAGGGAATTGCGAGCTGGGTCTGAAGCTGTCCAGGAAAGTTCAGTAGGAGGTTGTGGATGACCAAATGGTTAGCACGAGAGATAGAGAGAGAGAGAGAGAGAGAAACAGAGAATGCAGGCGAGAATGAAAGAGAGAGATGAGGTTCAACGTCCAATGGACACAGACTAGGTCGTTTCGGGACTAACATATGGTTCAATGTTATTTCTAACATTAGTTTAGCGTTGTATCATACGGTTTGTCATTGGTACAACTGGTTTCGCTCTATTCCCTGGCTGTACATGACAACAAGTAGGGCTGCTTGTCTAACATGCCTGTCCAATCGCGTGCGCAGGAGAATTATTGAAACAAAATTGAACCATATGTCAGACTGCCCACTGTAAGGTTTCTTTCACGGTTCACTCAGTGCACAGTTTGGGAAATAGTTTTACAATATTTCATACAATCAAATCAAGGTTTAACCTAAAACCGGCCAGCGTGGCATACGAAATTCATTCAACAACATTGAGATTCCACTGTTTCGATTGAAATTAGATCACATATTATCTCTCGTGTGAATCATTTTAAATTGCACTAGCCGGGAAGTATTGCTAGTAGATGAGATGTTTATCGTTCAGTTATCTTGAATTTTTTTCCCTATTTTTACGCCGTATATGATATTTAAAGAAGCGAGTAATATGATGTTAGTTTATGTACTCTCATGTCTGTGAAATTAGCCTCAGGCTAATATTCTACTTGATATCTCCTTTGATAAAAAATTGACCTTGTCTGGAGTTTTAATTTTATTATCAGTTGAGATATGGAATTGATTAAGTCGGAACTAATCAATATGAAATGTACTACTAATTTCATCTTGAATACGCGATATCACTTTCTCAATATGATCTGTACTACTCATTTTTAAAGGAACATCCGACACCCCTTTTTTCAATACAATGTGTACTATTAATTTTATCTAGAACACGCAATACCACTTTATCAACACGATGTGTACTACTAATGTTATCTACACACGATACCGTTTTATCAATACGATGTGCACTACTTAAGTTATCTGGAACACGCAATGCCGCTTTATAAATACGATGTGTACTACCAATTTTATCTGTAACACCCGATACTTCTTTATCATAATATGTGTACTACTAATGTTATTTAGAACACGCGGTACCGCTTTATCAATACGATAGGTACTACTAATTTCATCTTCAATACGCGCTACCTCTTTATCATACGCATGTATCATACGATGTTTATAACTAATTTTATCTAGAACACACACGCATACCTGTTTATCTATAAGAACTGTATTAGTAACTTTCCCCGGAACACCCGATACCATTTTGTATGGAGTTTAGTTATTGTTATATATTTTTGTAATTATATACTTCGACGGGTATTTCGGGGTATAGTTCCAGTGCTGATCACGTAATTTGGTCTGGCAAGGAACATCGTATATCGAGGTCCCGTTTACTCGTTTGAGTGGACGGAAAGGAACCCTTTTCGCTTCAATACGCCGAATGGCAGTAAATTGCTGTTCGGGTTATTTCTAGCCGGTGGAAACAAGCTCGGGATTCGCGGTTTTGTCGACGATGACCTGACCAACTTACATAGGAGATAGCATTAATCGATAATCGATGTGAGATACATTCCAATTAGAGTCAATCCTATTTAAAGAAATTAGCCGAATATCTAATGATACTAAATAAGTTCAATCCATAATTACTCGCCTCGTTCTAATCTTCTCATCAAAGCGGCTGACCAAATCCCCACCAGGAATCAGAAATCAAATATCAAGTAGACAAAACAGTCGCCAGAATTTCCCAATCAAGGATAATTATTTTTCATCTTGAAATATATCTCAAATTTTATTTCATTGCTATACGGCTTGTTTGATGTGTTTGTTCATTTGTAGTTATAACTTGGGCCTGTTACGTCTGGTTCGAGTTTGTCTGGAGAGGAATTAGTGTTATTGTCGATTACATCTCGTATTTTCTAATTAGGGTTATACGTGTTTAATTCATCTATCCCAGCTCAAAACACGTAACGTTCATGAGATTGCCAACTCCCAAAAACTATTTATTCTAATTCAATTTTCTCTCAGTTATAGTTATAGCCATTAGCCACGTCATAGTTTTCTAATGCCTTGCCTTATTGTTTCTAATTAATCGTCTTCTGAAACCAACCGGGATAGTGCACGACAATGGGTATGCGGGTAGACCCGACTTTCTAATGTACGTGACAAGGAGTATACAATGATCGCTGTCCAACCTCTTGGGCTTTGTCCGGGTCCTCCGGTTCCCCCCCTGCGAATTAGTGAAATAAAATTAAATTGAACTACATGTTAGTTCCGAAAGTACCTGGTTTGTGTCGAGTGGACGTTAAACCTCATCTCTCTCTCTCGCCATTTGTAATGGGGTGACTCGATAAACGCGTTTTTAGCCGAACATAGCTGATTAGAAATTACAGTAAGAATAGAAACGAATGTATGTAAATTAGTTTATATACATCCATACTACATTATTATATACGTTGCGATCCATTAGTGTTCATTTCTAGGTGGCAGAGCATAGGGATTTAGAATATTTAACCTTCGTTAATTATTCTAAAATAATACCCATTGCATATCGTTCGACAACTTTAATTAGTTTCAATGGCATTTAGTAATTGAACTGGGGTGTGCAGGTGTCGATTCTATGGAATACAATTACTGCTTATAACAGAGCGATGTATAGGAACTTTAATGCGGATCCCTTCTAATTTTAGAATAATTATTAGTGTAAAAGTAATTAGTGTTTTAATACATTTTTGTCCTCCCGCTTTGGTAGTTTTAACAATTATGAACAATACACCAAATGCCAGCTTATCGTCACAATTTGTTTAAAGCGAGAATTTCATATTTTCCAAGAAAGTCAAAACACAATAATATATGTACAATCTGTGAATCTAATGTAATATTTATTACGTATACATAATACATTCACCGTATATTTTAACAAAGTGTAGAGACAATAGTCCAGTAATAAGTTCTCAGTAATTCATGTTTTTATATCGAACAATTTGTTTCACATAATTAAAGTCTATGTGGTTGCCAATGCTTGGGTGTCTAATTTTAGATAAATGGTATCCGCAAATAACTTTAAGATAGTTCTTATTGTTGAAAGTCTTAATGCATGCAGTTTGGTTTTAGTTCATTATGCGTAAAGTATAAAATCAGATGTGTGCCAAACTGTCAATCCAGCTTGATACTCGCGAATTGTGGCTTTATCCAATCACATTCCAGTGTCCTGATCATCAAGTTATTTTAAAGAGTTGAGATAGATTGGGATGGGGTTGAACGTCCACTCGACACAAACTAGGCCATTTCGGGAATAACACATGGTTCAATTTTATTTCATTAATTCTCTTTACGCGTAGGGGTCTTTAGCAGTGAGAGAAAACCGGAATAACCACGAGGTTGGACAGGCGACCCTACTTCTCTTCACGTACAATCTGTAAATCGAAACCACGCCAGTTGACTCAATGACAGACCTTATGATACAACGCGCACGTGATAACCATTTGGTCATTCAACCCGCACGACACGACACTCATCAAATCATATTATTATAACCATCAATAACTCATATCACCTACGTATTATTCTCTATTATATATTGTTTGATTACATACATCATTTAAGAAGGGGGGGGGGGCTGAACGGTTAGCGTGCCGCGCTGTATCATTAAGCCTGTCCTTAATTCAAATGGCGTGGTTTCGAATCCCCGGTTGTACGTGGCAAGGAGTAGGGTCGCCTGTCCAACCTCGTGGGTTTTCTCTGGGACCTCCGGTTTTCCCCCACTACAAAAGACCCCTATCCGCAATGACATAGTTTGTGTCGAGTGGACGTTAAACCCCCATTTATCTTTCTCTTATGGGATATTTACTTCATTAGTAGCGACATTATACAATATTATACAAACTAACAAACTGATATCTACAGTCACCATCAATTTCACAGTCTTGGTATCAAAAAAAAAATGGTTTACGTGAAACAGATGAAAAAATTAAATCAATATCGCACTGTTGAATGTAGAGAGAGGTGATACAGTGTATTTTAAACATATAGCTAGCATAGTCATGTAACGTCCAAATCAACAGTTTATATAGTCAGTGAAATAACAGGGCCAGCGGTATCAATTCTTGTTTGCGGGGGCTTCCACAATAGGTTCTTATAGGCGAGGGTCTGGGGGGCGCAATAACCTGTAAAAAAGAGTGCTTGCCGCCTGGCCTGAATAAAGACAACAGCAGTAATATGGAAATTAGGATGAAGTCATATCAAATATATGCAAATAAGGAAGTGGTTATGAAGTGTAACGCTTCAACAATGTGTTATCCATAGTTCGGTGCTCACGTCAACCGAGTGCTTGGAGTGATATGGAAATTAGGAGAAGTCATATCAAATATATGCAAATAAGGAAGTGGTTATGAAGTGTAACGCTTCAACAATGTGTTATCCATAGTTCGGTGCTCACGTCAACCGAGTGCTTATAGGGTGTTCTTGGACACTTCAACCGAGTGTTTATAATATGTCCTCGCACACTTCAACCGAGTGCTTATAGGGTGTTCTGGCACACTTCAACCGGGTGCTTTTAGGATGTTCTGGCACACTTCAACCGGGGGCTTATAGGGTGTTCTTGCACACCCCAGCCGATTGCTTATAAGGTGTTCTTGGACACTTCAACCCAGTGCTTATAATATGTCCTTGCACACATCAACCAAGGGCTTAGCTTTTGAGGTGTTCTTGCACACTTCAACCGAGTGCCTATAAGGTGTTTTTTCACACTTCAACCTAGTGCATATAAGGTATTTTTTCACTTCAACCCAGTGCTTATAGGGTGTTCTGGCACACTTCAACCGAGTGCTTATGGGGTGTTCTGGCACACTTCAATAGAGTGCTTATTTGGTGTTCTTGCCCACTTCAATCGAGCGCTTTTATAACTTAATTTCTCACTTTAACTGAGTGTTTATAGGACGTGCTTATCTCTTGCACACGTCACGAGTGTTTTTTTTTATCAATCCTTGCACATTTCGCACAGTGCGATTTTCACTTCTTGCACATGTGTTAAGTACACTGTTTTTTTGCACATCAACCAGACGCCGTCCCCCATCGTGTACGAACGGCAAGGGGAGACCACGCTGAAAAAACTTCTGGCCATGAGTAGAACCTTCTGGTCAGTGAGCTAGCACCTGACTCCCTGGGCATGATCAGGAGATATTTCAATGTGGGCGTAGTCGTTTATACAGTTGATGCAACGCAATTACTGTCCAATCAAATTAAAGCAACAAGATGCACATGTATTTTATTTGTTCATAGAAAAAATACCTTAATCATCTAAAAAAAAAACACCCCTAGAGTGACTTGAGTTACAAATAATGAAATTATCTACTCGCGATACCTAAACGAAAATAAAATAATAGCTTTTACTTTCTCCTCCTTGTCTATAACACCCCTCGTCTTGATTCAACAACAGATTGTTGGTGGTAACAAGGATTTATGTTTTGTAATTCTTTGTGAGGAACAAATTTCGTTAATTTTTATATGAATTGGACATAAATTGAATTACCGAGTCTTAGCCACGACAAACAGCCCGGATCTGTGCTATTAATATCTCCCTTCACAGATTTGATTATCGAATAACATTTTCCGTTGGGAACTGAACTACTGCATATTTTCTTGGGAAAAAAACAAAAACATTATATTTGTTCAATACCACTTTACATGTGGCGTTTTGTGTTCTGGATTGCTTAATGTAAACTAGATTTATTTAAAGAACATCAATTTTCTCATAAACATTCAGATCTCAGAATAAATCGATCAATTAAAACGTATAAACTTAATTCAAGTGTCGTTTAAGGGGAATGTAATCTGTCGAATTAGATTTGCAAATCATAGCTGAATGCTGGTAAGGCGATTAACCGGTAATGACGTGAAGTGTTTAGTTCGAATCTGAAAGGCATCGAGATGCGTATTTACGATAAATTGATCGGGAATATGCTTTAAGTTCTCTATACAGATAAACCACACATGGTCTAAACTGAAATTATTAGCGCGTTGTATCATAAAGTCTGTCATTGAATCAACTGGCGAGGTTACGAGATTCCCCTGTTGTATGTGAGAAGAATCAGGATCGCCTGTCCAACCTCGTGGGTTTCTCAGCGAATTATTGAAATAATACTGAAGCACATGTTAGTCCCAAAATAACCTAGTTGTTTCCAGTTGACGTTAAACCCCCATTTCTCTTAGACATTTTCCAAAATTGTAAATGAGCATCAGCAACAAAAGTCCACATCTTCCATTTTGACGTAAAGTGATTCTAGCTTTCGCGATTACTGTAAATACCAAATAATTAATGGTTCCTTAGTTTGAGAGATTTTTGTTGCCTATCTATCTCTCTCTCTCCTCTCTCTCCTTTCTCTCTCTCTCTATCCCTCTCTCTCTCTCTCTCTCTCCCTCACACACATACACACAGTAGAACGGAAGCGATAGCCCATCACATGATTGTCTAATAAAGGTACAAATAAAATCCACCTGTTCTGACGACGACGATCGATCAAGTACCTATTGAAGATGGGATGGAAGAGCAAGAACTGAATGACCACAATATGAACTTCGTGTCTCATGTTGACTTAATACTGGTGTTGACACTTTCATCATCTTTGATCGTGGTCTTCAACCTGGAAATGACGTGTACTTGAGACACCCCGATTACGATCATTCCTCCTCTCTATATACTAAGATGTTTATTTACTATGGTAAATATTATTGTTTGTAGAGAGAGGGGGATAGAGAGAGAGAGGGGAGAGAGAGAGAGGGAGAGATGGGATTTAAAGCCCACCCGACACAAACTAGGTCATTTCGGGACTAACACATAGTTGTATTTTACATCAATAATTCGCTTGCGCGTAGGGGTCTTTAGCAGTGGGAGGAAACCGGAGGACCCGGAGACACCTAACGAGGTTGAACAGGTACTCCCTGCTACTCACGCACACGCGGGGGAACGAAGCCACTTGACTCAACCTCAATGGCAGACCTTATGAGCCAAAGCTCAAGTGTTAAACCATTCCGCCACCCAATATGGTGGTTAGGTAGCTTTAAACTATCCTACTTCCTTCCGATATAGTGGTTTGGTATAAATATGAGCGTAAACTACTAAACCTACGGGTCCCACCAGGGAACTTTGTGACGCGCCAAAAAACAACAAACTTATACACACGCAATCATTCAATTATATCAACTGATCCATGCTGTCTACCATGGCTGTATTGAGTCCAAAGCCGCGAACTACACGACGACAGTCGCAGTCGATTTGCCGTTACAAATAAACGAAAACTCTACGATATGTTGACAAACATTGATGAAAAATATCTTTCAGGGCTTATGATGAGATATACCTCGGATACGGAATGGCGTGGCGTGTAGCGTCGGGCAGTCCTATGTTTACCTGCACCAAACCTTGGTAATGAAGGCAGGCATACCCCATGAAGTGTGTTATAAAGGACATTTAACCCAGACAGCGGCGTTACTGCCTACTCCTCATCGAATTCCATCTGTCAAGTTTGTGTTTTTGCTATACATTAATGAATACACAAGTGAAACATAAGGAATTATCATTTTGATAATCTCGAGTTAGCCTAATTGTATTTACCGACATACAAATTCCCTATTTTCTTTCTCGGTGGCAAAGTAAGCAAGACGCAGGCTCGCCAGCCCAGAGGTCGCGAGTACGCTCCTGGTGTTGGCCAAGAAAGTTCATCGGGACTTTCCTGAATGATGCAGGACGGAGGGCCTGGCAAGGCCAGCTGCCTAGTCGTTCGGACGGCGCAAAAACCGATTTACCGTGTACACATTGGAAAGCACCTAAAAGGTCCATTGGCAGATGGAATACGATAAAAGAGTAGGATATATTGCACACTGCATGGCGGATGCCCGTCTTAATTAGCCCAGTCGGAGCAGAACATTAGGACGTTAACCCCCATTTCATTTCATGTGCGTATGTTCGGTGAAATCATGTACGTCCGCTTAACCATCTGCATTAACCTAATCGGAGCAGAACAGTAGGACGTTAAATCCCATTTCATTTCACTTCATTTCTGATAACTAACAGGGAATGACCCACAGCAGCTGTGTGAGTGCGTTGAGAACAAAACGTTGAACTCAGTTGAAAACAATAGTGTTAAGTGCATAATGACCCATTTCTCTCGGTTTAACATTATTAGTAATAGATCTATAGTGTTTATTATTCATGTACACCTGGTGATGCGTGAATTATATATCCTATTATATTCAATGAATTTAATGTTTAATAGATGTATATAGTGTGTAGATAGCAGTCAGTCGGGTTTAAACGTCCTCTTAGACCTAAGGTGATATCGCAGACAAGAAAAGTAAAGCAATAGAGGTTATGTTGTATATATAGTTAGATATATATATGGCGTGGGTCAAGTCACGTTGGTCCGGTGAGTATAGGTAGCAATATGGTTATTATTGTGCGGTAGGACTGAGTGTGGAGAGAGAATGAGAGAGAGGGAGAGAGAGAGAGAGTTTGACGTATAGCCTACTCGACACAAACTATGTCATATGGTTCAATTTCATTTCAATAATTGGTAGGGATCATTAGCAGTTGGAGAAAACCGGAGAACCTGGAGAAAACGACCCAGTTTGGACAGGCGACCAATGGTTGTACTATCGGTTTTATCAACATTTAATTGGGGATCAGGGTGGCTAGGCGGGTAAGACACTGGCTCGCTAGCCTGGAGGTCGGGTGTTCAATCCCTGCATTGGCGAGAAAGTGTATCCAGATTTTCCCGAGTGGTTCCCCTTTGTCAGCCATGCAGGACTTAATGAATGAATGAAATGGGGTTTAACGTCCTACTATTATGCACCTAACCTGGGCTAATGGAAGACGGGGCCATGCAGGACGGAGGGTCCGTCGTTCTAATAGGACGAAAAACCTACCTCCCGTGTATACATTAGCGTGCACGTAAACGATCGCTTGGTAGTTGGCATTCGATAGAAGAGTAGGCCATAGTGCCGCTGCCCGGGCAAAATTTCCCTCATAGCACACTGCACGGTGTATGCTCGTCTTCATTGGCCCAGTCAGAAGCAGAACAGTAGGACGTTAAACCCCATTTCATTTTATTTTATCATTCAACTTTAAATAGTGTAAAGCCTGTTATTGTCGAGTGAAAGTTAAACCCATTTTCCACTTTATTTAGTTACGGTTACATACTTTAAGATCATCAAAATAAATTGAAATATTAAACAATAAATGTATGTGAGGATTATGTATCCCACATATCCCAATAATTGTAAACGGCTTTATAATAATCTTTGAGAGGCATATAATAATGTAAACAGCTATGTAATAATCTTTGAGAGGCATATAGTAATGTAAACAGCTTTATAATAATCTTTGAGAGGCATAAAATAATAGGGAGGTTGGATGCGTGCTGAATCATAAAGCCTGTCATTGCGTCAACTGGCGTGGTCTCGAATGCCCGGTTGTACGTGACAAGGATTAGGGTCGCCTGTTCAACCTCGTGGGTTTTCTCTGGGTCGCCTGGTTTCCCCCCACTGCTAAAGACCCCTACGCGCAAGCGAATTATTGAATACAGTTAAATCATTCCCGCAATGACCTAGTTTGTGTCGAGTGGATGTTAAACCCCATCTCTCTCCCCCTCCCCCTCTGTCTCTCTCTTTCTCTCTCTCAGTCTTAAAATAGCTACATATATACGAAACTACGGCTTGATGTTGAATAGCGTGACTGTGACTGTGAACAATATTAAAGATGTAAATAAAGCTTCGATCAATACGGAGTCACAGCTTGTCGGCACAAAATACACACTCTATAATACTCTACTCAAAAACACATTTCTACAACAGTTCAAAACACTCTAGCAAATAAATAGGATAAAAATACACAATACAAATATTGACAATTATTTCCAATTATATCTTTTTATTCAAATTAAGTCTCTTGGTGAAGACATAATCAGGTGGCGAGTTATAAGGTCGATCCGATAGTTGATTGTTTAAGCTTGGTGTGGTACTATTGGTTCAGCGTGAGTAACCACGAGCTTTGGCAGCCAGTGCATGAATTTAATTAGAGAAACACATGATTTCATTAGGTTTTTCATTTTTTTTGCGGGAGAAGGAACGCGAGGGAATTACTTGGAGTTATTATTGATGATACAACAAAACGAAACTATTGGGACCATCGTGGAAGCCGACTAGAGTCAGGGTGAAAAGATGGTGCTGATGAATATAGAAAGCGCTCTTCCCCAAGGATGGCATGGAATGAAACAACGTTATTAATGACACCAAGGAAATCGTTCACAGATACGTACCGCTCATACATTTTGCACACGCCAAACAAGAGAGAGAGAGAGAGAGATAGAGATAGAGAGAGGGATATAGGTTTAACTTCCACTCGACACTAGGGACTAACACAATTTTAAGTCAACAATTCGCTTGCACGTAGGGATCCTTAGCAGAGGGAGGAAACCGGGGGGCCATGACAAAAACCACGAGGCTGGACAGACGACCATACTCCTTGTCGCGTACAATCGAGGATCGCAACCACCCCAGTTGACACAGTGACATATCTTATGATACAACCATTCGCCCGCTACATGTACAAATGATCAAAATGGTGGATACACAGACCATAGGTCAATGGCAAGGTAACCGACAAGAGAATCTCGTTTCGTCAGGCAACCAACAAGGGAATCTCGAAGTGTAAGGCAACTGGTCAGGGATTTCGTTTTGTTGGAACTATTTACCAGAAACACGTGGTTAATTAAGATAAGATCACTACACGTGTCACCGTTCATAGGTCATGCTGAAGAATGGTGTTAAAACGGCACCCAACAGAAAATTTTACGTGAGACAACCAACCCCGATTTGTTATCTGTCAAACATAAAGTAGCCATATAAGGGCCTTCAAGGCTAACATATCCAGGGAATTAAGCTAATTCGGTTTCATAAAAGCGATAAAACATCCGACAACAAACCTTGGCGATGTGCTTCAATTATTAAAGAGAAGATTTTTGTCAGAAATATTATTAAAATAATCGATGGCCCAATTATAATCATCAAGATAGTACCCCAATGGGATAAAAATTCAAAGGTTACTGATGACTAATACTACTGAATGACTCAAACAGGGCTAGCAAAGCCACATAAAAAAATTCAAAAAGCACAGACAATCCAAATTTCCATGTTAAACACAAACAAGCGACTGAACTTCGAAAAACATGGCCCAAACCATTATGCTAGCCGTGAAATACAAAAGAAGAGCTCAGATAGGTCGGACTAAGGTGGGGATCTATATTCCTTTTCGTTTATTTTATACTGTGGATGGCCTACACTGCATGACGATGGTGCTTTGACAAGTTGTAGAGGTTTTACCGTTCGGTTTTGTAAAAATGTATTAATTGCACCTTTACTAAACGGAGATCAGAAATTCATGGATAAAGTGGGAAAGGTGCTGGCTCGCTAGCCTGGAGGTCGGGTGTTCGATCTCTGCATTGGCTGAAAAAGTATATCTCGATTTATTTTCTGGCTCGGTTTCCCCTTGTCAGTGATACAGACGGAGGGCCTGACAAGGACAACTGCCTAGTCGTTCGGATCGGACGAAAAATCGAGGTACCGTGGCCTTTCAAATTCAGTTGCTGCCCGGGCAAAATTTCCCTCATAGCACACTGTATGGCGCATGCCCGTCTTCAATTAGCCTAGGTTAGGCGCAGAAGAGTAGGACGTTAAACCCCATTTCATTCATTCCATTTCAGTGAAAACTTGCTATTATTCACCAAACACAAACAGTCCACATTTCGTGTTAATCATTATGTTATACACACGATAGTGTTGTAAAAACATTCAATAAACGTCTGAACTTTCTTCATAAATCCGCTATATTCAGTATGGTCATTTAACTAGGTATGGTCATCTAGTCAAACACCTAGTCAGTCAAGATTTAAACTCGCTCCTCGGGCATGTGCTACAGTTACATCTGTGTAACCGACCAACTGGGCTATATGTGCTCACTGTCTCCTGCTGATAAATTGACCAGCACCTTAGTGCCTTTGAATTCTGTAGCGATTTTTCGTGTACACGGGTATCAAAGGACATTGGTTCTGCTTTGTGAAAATCTCCCGTGGTTCCATCACTGAAAAGACGAGCTTGCTATGTGGCTCGTCTGTATCCATGTTACATGCAGAAGTGGTTTAACTACCAAGGTGTTTTCATGCGGTGATTGGGTCGTGTTCATACAAATTCGTTCTTGCATCTTCCTGGCTCTCTCCACTTTTGCTGCATTATACAGTCGTAACAGCTTTTATGCCATCTAGCTTGATGCTTTACCATCGTTTTTTCAATACTATCACCACCATCTAGTCGGGATATGTTTATTTGTAAGGGCACTTTGTCCAATTCATGAAAGGTAGATAAATTAATTGCCAGAGACGGGTAATCCTGTTTCTGAGTAATAGCTATAGTTTCCACTGAAATGGAACATAATGAATTCTTGATATCCGTTTAGCAAATGAGAAGGTGCAAATAATACTTAATTCGATTAGAATTATGACCATTTAAAACAACACTATGAAGAAGAACATTATAGGTCTTCTTACGTGTTTTATTGGATTCCTTGACCTCCAAATTATAGGTATAGACATCAAGATCATTGAAATCGGGACACCTACAGACATTTTTTGGACGATAACATGTTTTATGGCGGCCATTTTTATTTTTTTTATTTTTGGCGATACACAATTGGAATGACGTCGTGGTTCCCGCAATTTTTGAAATCAGCATACCCCAAAACCCCCTATGCCAAATGTTCATGCTTCTTTCTGGAAGTGCACAACTCGGCCAAATAATGTTACATATCCGCCCCACTGAAATGAAGATCTATAATGAACAGTGAATACACGTCTAATGATTTTCGCCCACAGGTACATCAACGACTGGCCGACATTTTGTATGATATGACCATATGTGCTTAAGGAAGAGATTAAATGTGTTTATTCTGTGAATCACAAACACGTATAATTAAAGTCTCAATGCCTTTATATGGTAATATGCGGATCCTATTTCGTTTAGGTTTTTTATAGTTATTATATTACCCGCATTCTGGTTGATGTGAGGGTTTACGACGAGTTATTGACATAAAGTGCGCGGAACTGTTGGTATCCCACTAGAAACATTACCGCTGATTGGTTAATCAAAGGTTTGACGTCATAGGAAAAAAATCCACTCGGATGATCTCCTGACGCGACCTTCCACTGCAATCACTCATGTCTTCATGTAGTGGAAGCCATCGATAGTATAAAAACGACCACATTTCAATGTGGGCGTACAAAAACGATACGGAATAGAGATCTGCGTTTTAATCAGATTGCCACCCTCCCATGACCCTAATAAGGACTGAAAGACGATTTAAAACAACACAACATTATCCTTTATACATTCAGTAAGCAGAGAGAAAGAGCGAGAGAGAGAGAGAGGGATACAGAGGGGTGGTTCAATCTCAACAGTTGGCCCAAAGGTAGGGGTGTTTAGCAGTTGGATGAAACCAGGGGGGGGGGGGGGTGTTTAACGTCCACTCGACAAAACTAAGTCATTTCGAGGTTAACACATGGTTCCATTTTATTCTTTGTACATTCAGTACAAATAAAGTTGGTGCCGTGAATCGAACAGAGTGTATAATGTGAACAATTGATTGTCATTGGTCAATGTTTGTAATTTGTAGATTAAAATCTACTACGGTTTTAAATCCGTCAAATGTCTTGGTTTATAACATGTTTAGATACTTCCAATGATATCAATCTATATAACCCTCAAAGAGACCGACATGTCAAAACTATCGGATAAAAATATTGAAGGTTGTTAACCTTTCCGAATTTCTTCTATATAGGCTGTCGCGTCATATTCATGGCTGATTTCAAATTCATATCTGTTTGCTTACTTCCTGCTCCCACCGCCTCAAAATCCTGAATATTTAACCAAACCTGACACTTATTGGATTCTAGACTTGAATAATCAACAAGGAATGACATATATAGAGTGGTAGAGTCAATCTAATTAAAATACAGATCTATATTCCGTTTCGTGTTTTATACTTTCGATGACCTACACTACATGTAGATATAACAAGTTATAGTGGCAGTTCACGTCAGGTATCAGGTTAGCGACATATGCCCCTATAACGTCAGTCATTCCATTAACCAATCAGAATCGATGTTGCAAGTGGCTTTTCTTTTTGTTTTGATTTCTAATGTCTACCTACAGTTCCGCGAAAAAAAGGACAAGCACTCAATTCAACAGATCATTTGATTGCTGACCCCTCATTTCAAGCAGATCACGAGTTAAATAACAACTATTCCAGATCCTATAGTGTAGCAAAGACAAGTAAAACTAAATTTTAAACTATAAAAACGAAACGAAATAGGATCTGTGTTTTAATCAGATTGATTCTGTTCAACATACTTGTAATCTCATGCGCCCAAGAAAATAGCTGAAATACAAAACAATATATTATGTAAGTTCTGCATTGACTTGGTTACAGTGGCGTATCGTTGTTTTTTGTTTTTAATGCAATAGCCAGGAGAACAATGTTGCCAGCCGATAAAAAGTTGTCTCCCAACGCTCTCCATCCCACCCCCTCTCGTGGTTAGTATCGGGGTAGTGTTACACATACACTCTGCCTCCCCCCTCTCTCCCTGTTAGTCCTGAAATGACCTAGATGGTGTCGATTTGACGTTAAACCAATCGCTCTCTCACTCCTTTTCTCTGTAGAGTCGTATACGCTGCATCTAACATGTTCCTGCAGCAACGACTGCGAGTTTTACAACATCTCCCTCCCTCTTTCTCCCCCCTTTCTCTATCTCCATAGAGTTGTGACATGCTACTTTGATATCTGTTTCAGGAGATATATTTTTTATCAATTACAATAATCTGTTTTTAAACATAATACACCGACAAATTTAAAACCTCCCGAGAACAACAGTACTGTTTCTAGACAGCTTCCGAGTAGTTAATTTCTCTGGGGCAATATTTTGTTGATAAGCCGGATAAAAGGACGTGGATCCTATCTTGCTAGGTCACAGTATGCTACCATATCCCAGGGCAGTTAAAGATTATTTCAAAAATGGATAATGGAGAATATTTCAAATTTGCCCACTAATATTAGATAAAGATTAATAGTTAAAGATTATTTCAAAAATGGATAATGGAGAATATTTCAAATTTGCCCACTAATATTAGAAATCGTTGAGTTAAGAACCTGTTTTTGTCAAAAACGGACACAAATTGTGTTTGGGAATAGAAGGATTCAATCAGGTTGATCGAAAATGAGTCCACGGAAGAACCTTGGTTATATTCCCATATGGACCTCGTCCCCCCCCCCTTCACGCCCCACTGACAAAGTGACCACGGGCTAAAACAATCACGACGAACTTTCTCCGCTGACACCAAGACTTAAACCATGACCTACTGGCTACTGAACCAGCCACGTAAGCTACAGACAAAACCATCGTGTTTCCCATTTAAATTAAACCCTTGGGATGTAGCGGGCGGTGTGACATAACTTTGATTTTGTTTGGATGCAACTAGCAATTGGCGCATAAGCATATAATCTTGACGGCTCTTCTTATTATTCTCGCTGTGTCGATTGTAATAATTTACTTGTTTCACAAAATGATGACTTCAACACTACATTATGATTTGTACATACGAATACTAACTTAAAAATACAGTTAGCAGGCCTGAAATGTTATCTAAATTATTAATTAGACATTATTTACCTTACCCAGACCATAATCAACGCTCGATCTCAACGCTAGCTTTCGATATTTACTCGATTAGGATCCGATTTGCTGCTCAACTTTCATTCATGATTTAATCATGAACTGGATAATCGAGACAATGTTTTTTACCGTACCGACTTTAGTAATGATGTTAGAGGCTAGTTTGAAAATTCCTTTAAAATTGTTTAGCTTTTAAACTGTTATAGTAAGAACTGCCAGCTCTTTTATCTAATCATACATGAGCTGTGCTCAGACTAATAATTCCTTCCCCATGGACACCTACCAAAGTTAAATCCGTGACATTGCGTGCATAATATTGTTTTGAACATACGTCTGAACCATATAGAGTCCAACATAAAAATATTGAATGGGGGTTGACCGTTTCAATTTGTTTTCTAGGCCTGGTCAAAGGAATATATTAGGCAATTGTGTCATTTTAGTGGGAGGGGGATGGGTGGGTGGCCGAATGGTTAGCACGTGCGTGCTGTATCATAAAGCCTGCCATTGGTTTATATCCCCGGTTGTACGCGACAAGGAGTGGGATCGCCTGTCCATCCTCGTGGGTTTTCTCCGGGTCCTCCAGTCAGTTTCCTCCCACTGCTAAAGACCTCTACGCGCAAGCGAATTATTGAAATAAAATTAAACCATATGTTAGTCCCGAAATGACCAAGTTTGTCTCGAGTGGACGTTAAACCCCATCTCTCTCTCCCTCTCCTTATAACCAGTTAAACAATTGCTGGTCAGTTTCGTATTGCGGGTTTGGATCTCCTGCAATAATTACAACCTAACCGAACACTCTTGTTGAAAATATATTTACATAAACTTTTATTGACCAAAATTACTTTTCTCTTTCTATTTTGTCTTCGGCATTAACCTATTAATAAATGTATTCAGAGCACTCAAGTACGTAATACACAGTTTCTTTCAATTTCACCGAGTTTGAAAGGAATCCTAATGACATTTTCGACCATCAGGATGTCTCAGATAAAGGAGATCGTTATAAAATTAGAGTCGATTGAATGATTCGAGATTAAAACCAGCCACCTAGAGTCGTGGGTTTCAATGTGTTCTGATGACCACAAGTGGGGGATATAAGTCTTTAATTTGTCGATTGTGTCTACATTGGTGCGAGAAGTTATGTTAAAGGTAGACGGAAATAGATCTAGTACCCAACTAGACGTATCATATATCATTAGACTAATAATTTACATGTTCAATCGATGGAACGCTTGGTTTACTGCAGCTGGTACGGGGATGGGTTCTCTGTCTTCTAACGTACTGTCATGTGGAGATGGCGTGAAAGGTTGAATACTAGATAAATCGGGTTCAATGTCCACTCACGAGTACCTAGTTAATCATGTTGTGACACAGGGAGCCCCTACCACCCTCTAATGGAGCTCCCCCCACGCCATATTCTGTAGTGTTTTGTTTTATTTCTGTTGATTTTTACAAAATACCGCTTCTAAACTTTTAGAACTATGAGAACCCTAGTAAGGTATTTAGGTCCCACCCCTCCGCCAATGTGTTATTTTTTTTTACAAAAATACCTGTTCTATAGTTTTAGAACTGTGGGAGGGAACCCCGGTAAGGTTTATAGCCCCACCCCACTGCCATTTTCTAACACAATAGGCAAAGTTCTGGTACCTTTTTACCAATCCAATACCCATTCGCACGACACTGGGGCTCCGCTAGGGCTCAATTTGCCATTTGGGCTTGCTATGTTGTCTGAAGTTCCACGCTTCAATTTAATATGCTATAACCCTGAAAAAGTTTCTAAAAATAAAACCCTGAACATATTCATACAATTCTCTCATTCCCACTGGTGTGGAAGATTTAATATTTTTACGGAGTGACAAATTAATCTTATCGACGTTTTCGCTGATTAGAAAAGACTCCGGTTCAGACGAGATTGACTCGTGGCTACGTTCGGTCGTTATAGACAGACCGACCCCAGTTTAAAACTAAAAAAAATTAAGCGCAGCTTTCGATTTATTCATTACAATCTTGAAATCCCTAGAACTGAAGGTTACATCATGGCGTCGATGAAACATACACGATATTCTTAACCGCCATCTCGCGGGAAATTAAACTCAGACTCATTTGGCTGTCTTCATAACACCTTTAAGTATTCTTGACTAATACACATTGGCTTTACCACAACAACGTGTAACACATTCTAATTGACAATTTTAAAAAAATACAAAAGAAAAACAAAGAAAAAAAAATAACTTGGAGATTTTTTCTAACTTTTGTTTTGTTTAAACCCTATGAGTCTCAAAGGAACAAAGAAGAAAAATGCTCGAATTATTTTTTTGAGGCAGACGAGTATCACGATTTTTCTTATTCGCACTTATGTCATTGAGGGCAAACATACCTCAAAGGAAGGAACTGACTAATCCCATCAGCACATATTAGGTCAATGAAGACAAACACGCCTCAAAAAGACTGGTTATCCCATAAGCACCTATGTCATTGAAGATTTATACGCATCAAAAGGACTTATTTAACAAATTGAAGACAAACACGCCTCAAAAAGACTTATTAAACAAATTGAAGACAAGAACGCCTCAAAAAGACCTAGTAACCGGTCTGAAAACAAACACGCCCCAAAAGGACTGATTAAAGGACCTATCCCGAATTTATAAGACTCTCAAAAATAAAAGTCTCAGTACGTATGAAGTTTAAGCTCCAAATTATAGAGGAATGATGTATTTACCCGTGTCGATTATCTCTGATTGTATAATATATATGTTTGTCTATGTTCCATATTGTGTATATATATCTTCAATGTACTATGGTTGTCATTCTTTGCTTGATAAAGACGAGAGAACCCTCGTCGAAACGTCGCTGAAATAAACTCTAAAAGTAACTTGTATTCCATATAATTGTGTCATGTATTATTCTCATCCAGTTACTAAATGCCACTTAAACAATTTATTCAAAACAAACAAGCCTCAAGCAGACTGGTTATCCAATTCTTAATTCTCGCCATGGAAGACAAACACGGGCTCAAAACGGGTAACTTCCCATTATTTAAAAACTTTTGTTTTGTTCAAACTCCATGAGACATAAAGAAACTGAGAAAAAATGCTCGAATTATTTTTTTGAGGCAGACGAAAAACATTTTAGAATACATTAGAAAAATATTTTCTTTCATAATACAAATACTATCCACTTGGCTCAAAGACAGACCTTATGATCAAACCAGCACACACTAAAAGGTGATCCAGAGCACAACAGCGAATTATGTTTTTGTTTTTTTATAAATGAATCCTTCCTAGGAAAAACTTGTGCCACATATTTTAGCATAGTTGGTTATTATATTATGTTAATTCTAAAATTTCCAAATGCACAATAAACCTGCGATAAGGAGTTTCGTACTTTCGTTTATCTCAATATATTGAATTTCGTACTTTCGTTTATAGCAATTGCGTTTATTTCTTTCGTTCATTTCAATATATTGCGTTTCTTACTTTCGTTCATCTCAATATATTGCGTTTCTTACTTTCGTTCATCTCAATATATTGAGTTTCGTACTTTCGTCCATCTTAATATATTGAGTTTCGTACTTTCGTTCATCTCAATATATTGAGTTTCGTACTGACATATGCATCTCGATATGAGATAAAAAGAAAATAACATCAAGTACGAACAATCCAAACAATAAGACAAAATTCGAAGTCCTAAAAAAACGGTATAGGTAAAATAGTATAATCAGGCAAAATAGTGTAATCAGGCAAGATATAATAATGGTGGGCTGTATCCAATTACACGCGTCCTTAGTTTTTATTACCATAAAAATCATTATTTTAATTCAGATATCCGTGCTTATTCATGTTTTTATTTCTTTGAGTTCTCTATATTAAACTAAGAGGAATTGGGTTACACCATGCTGCGAATTTGTCGTATTATTGAGTAAGAATGCACGAATCTATCCTACAGCTAATGGGATTATAAGAGTAAATTATTCCATGCGAATTTGTCGTATCTTTGTGCAAGAATGCATGAATCTACGGCTAATAGGATTATAAGAGTATATTATTACATGGGACTTTAATACGGTATTCACATTTAATGCGCTTATATTAGAGACGAAAAAAAACACGATTATTGAATCGCTACCTACATGTTGTATTACATACAGAAAAAACTATAAAAAAAATCTATATTCGTTTTTTAGCCATATATTTTACCGGAGTTCAGCAACAGGCATTACATGCGTCCTCTTAAAACATCTTGAAAGTTCAATTAGCGAACTTTTTTTTTTGAAAATGTAAACTCTATATACAGCCCCAAGCTCTCTCCCAGACTTAAATTTAAAAACATATATGAGCAATGGCCTTGATCTTTAGATGGTATATTTAACGACAGAAACGAGCATCCCATACAATTAGATACCATCTTCAGCTTGAAACCTTGATCAAAGAGAGTGAGAGAGAGAGAGAGATAGAGAGAGAGAGAGAGAGAGAGAGAGAGAGATGGGGTTTAACGTACACTCGACACAAACTACATAATTTCGGGACTAACATACGTTTTTTAAAAAAGTTTATTTCAATAAATCGCTTGCGCATAGTTAAGCAACGGGAGGACACTGGGGCACCTGGATTAAACCCACGAGGTTGGACATGCGACCATACTCCTTGTCACTTACAACCAGAGATTCGAAACCACACCAGTTGATTCAGTTGCGGGCTTTATGACACAGCGCGTGTGCTAACATTCCCCCCCCCCGATAGTATATTGGACGATAGAAACAAAAACCCTATTAGACACTATCTTTAGCTTGAGACCTTGATAAAGACAAAGGGGGCGTAGTCGGAACGTCGCTCAGTAATAACAAGCATTCCATAGAATTGTGACATGTATATAGCTTGTGACTTATTGACAGAAATGAATTATAAAATAAAACCATGTACGAACAATCCAAACCATTATACAAAATTCTAAGTCCTAAAACCGGTATAATTAACACAACGAGATGTGGTCTTTGGATGGTCATAACTTTAAAATATCAATTGGCTTCTTTGTTTCGCTAATATGAATAATGCATGTTGTTATCATGCAGGTTGGTTGGTGACAAGGGCGATAACTGTATATTCATTGAATGGAAATTGATGAAGTTCACTAATTGTTCTCGCTGCACAAATCGTATACGACATATATAAATCTTATAAAGATCGGCTAATAGATTGTAGGCTTTATTTAATTGTAAACTCTAGGCTGGTCGAAATTGTGTAAAACTGACGGACGGAGGCGACCGCAATATACGGCAAATCACCAGACCAGACTTAGTAAAAAAAATACATGAATAAATCGTTAGATTTGAAGTCATTGTTATATTCTATACATTTTCATGCAACAACAGATTTCTATGTCATTTTTTTTTCTTCTTTTATTCTTGAAACATATGTGACCACCGTGCAGTCGATACAATGAACATAATTTTGACGGGTGCATGTTGTAGAGAAGAGTTATACAAGGCGATCAATCTTATCACCATTTCAAGATGTTTATTTCTGTAAGGCTTATAACATGAACAAAGAATAACTGAAGCAATAAAGTTTTAGATTTCAAAACGAAAAACATAATCGTTATCACTGGAGTAGGGATGTAGGACGTTAACCCTTTCAAACTACACTTTTCAAAATTAAGTTAAATTACTACTGATTTTTATTTCATGGTAATGTAAAATATCCAGTGAGAATGGCATGTGAAAACTATGTTTGTTGGGGTTAAGAATGGTCAATGTACTAAATACTGAAATTTGGACATGAACACTTCAGTGGTATTCCAACAGTTACCATGACAACAACAGGGAAAAACGGAGAAAAATGTGAAGTGAAACATTACAATTTTAAAAAAGCTTTAATCTCTATGTAAACTCAAACTATATGTTAAAATTTATCACAGAATAAATTTTCAACATCAGAGTAGCAATAATAAATGTAAAATGTGAGAAGCTATGAGTAAAAAAATATAACCAATTTTACCAAAATATAGCTTTGGTAATTTGACAAATTTCATGAAAAACATCAAAAACCATTCTAATAGGTATTTGTCAGATATTCATTCATAGACATACGTAGTGCACATACTTACTCCTATTGTATGAATAAAAAAAATAAGTTCAGGTATTGAGGGAGAACGACTAAATTTTTATGGTTCCCATAGCAACAGACTTTATAAATCATACGGTTTTCAACAATGGATTCAGAATTTGCCGTAAAAACATCGGGAAAAGATTTGTTTACAGCGATATCGCCGTCTACATTTTCCTCGAGTCATTGTTGCTTGCATCACTGTCAAAAAAGACGTATTCATCGCTATCCCGCTCTAAGTCACTCTCGACGTCGTCATCGCTTTCCAAAAATGACGGATCTGCTAAAATTTCATCAACAATTCTTTTAGCCATTTAATAAAAGATCGAAAAAACGTCTGGATAGTTATAAGCAAACCAGAGTTATGTCCCTTATCAGAAATGTCAAAAGGTCAAGGTAAAATTTTCCCGAAACTTTCAATTTCTCAAGGGTACGTAATAATACGTACAGTAGTCGCAATGGTTGTTTATTTTATGACGTAATATTACGTATTGTAATTATTCATTCACTCAATCAAGCAAGTTTGGTTTGCGCAATATAGCCCGGTAGGTGCTGAGATGCCATAAAACCACATTTCATTCAATCAAGCAAGTATGGCGTTGGTTCACTATACAGTAGGTGCCTGAGTTTGATTCTCGGCTTTTTCCAGTCTGACAGTGTTGCAGGATAGATGATCTGGGAATGGATTGGGGCTAGAAGTTCGGATGACCGAGGTTCCGCGTGTATCACTAAGAGCACGTTAAAGATCCATGACAGTTTGAAATCGACTTAAGTGTAGGTCGTAGGTGGTAATTTATCTCAAAGAAACGAAATGGGGTTTAACCTCCTACTAGGCTATTGTGCTGTGGGGGAAATTGTTCCCGGAGACCCTGATATAGGCGCTACGGTCTACTCTTATATCGAAATCAAACTGCCAAGGGATCTGTTACGTTGACGTTATGAGTACACGTGATCTTGGCTTTTATCTTCCCATCCTAGCCGCTATACCCCGACCCTCTATCCCGCACCCCTGACAAGAAGAAACCGTGCCGAAAAATCACATTGAACTTTCTCGACTAAAGTCTTACTGACTTAGCCACGTCTCAAAAAACTTGCACTATAAATTCCTTTCTTCCCGTTTCATTTATGACAGGTGAGGACCTTTAAAGTGCCCATTTAAATAAAGGGAGGGAGAGAGGGGGGGGGCATTTCGGTACCAACAAATTGTTTAAATTTTATTTCAATGATTCGCTTGCGCGTATGGGTCTTTAGCAGTGGGAGGAAATCGAGAGACCAAGAGAAAACCAACGAGGTTGGACAGGCGATCCTGTGTACAGTCGTGGAATCTAAACCACGCTAGTTGACCAAATGACAGCGCGCACGTGCTAACCAATCGGCAATCCACCCCCCTCGATTTAAATATATCATTTACGTTTTGCCATAATTTGTTCCAATGAAGTCCATGTTCCATTGCTAATAGTTTGATAAGAGCAGGTTCAAAATTCAAACTCGCTGCTAAAGATTATGAATTTATGACCACCATACTTTCAAAAGACAAACTGTCACTGCATCACTTGTGACGTCATGGAGATGGTGATGTTTAGTTTAATTAAGGACACATCCACGGCAATTTGTAAACAAGAACAGAATAAACAAAACAAATGAAGACATTAATTAGCGAGAAGGTTTTTTGCGTGCTTTAGATCAACATGTACTATTTAGAACGGAATTCTCTGATACATCGCCGACATAACTTCTTGTACTGGAAATAACATAAATACATAGTCTTGATTACCATAAGGCTCAGCGCTAGCATGTATGACGTAGTAGAGCAAGTAATCCAGTCCCTCTATGCAACAATATTCATACGAGCATAAAACGTATAAAATGCATACGTGTGTATACGAAATTCGCGATTTTGGACAGGCTATAAAATTGAACGAGCCTATGTAACAATTGAACTGCACATAAGTTTAATGAAAACACACATTCGACATCTAGTAGATTGTTTGGCGATTGGTTTGTAACTATGCATCATTAAACAGGGATAAATCTGCTATGGCCAACCCTTTAGCCTGCATAATTCACGAAATCAACTCACACGCGCGTAATATTACCGGAATTGGCCGAAGACAACTATTTAAAAGTATTTGAAGAACAGTCCAAGGCGTATTTGTTCGGACGTTATATGGGGTCTTAGTGACCGAGACTACGGAACTCCATTTCTCAGAATACCGAATGCGTATTTACGTGGTATGTTTGGTTAACTGAGCGACCCGACCTACCATAATATACAACCACTATAAACGTGGTATTAGTATATGAGAGAGAGAGAGAGAGAAAAAGAGAGAGAGAAAGAGAGAGAGAGATAAACCGGGTTTAACGCCCACTCAATACTAACATATGGTGTAATTTTATTTCAACAATTCGATTGTGCGTAGGGGTCTTTAGCAGTGGGATGAAACCGGAGGACCCGGAGAAAACCCAAGAGGTTATACAGGCGACCCTACTCCTCGTCACGTACAACCGTGGATTATAAACCACGCCAGTTGACGCAATGACGGGCTTTATGATACAGCACGCACGTGCTAACCATTCGGCAATCCAACCTCCTTATTATTATATGCCTCTCAAAGATTATTATATAGCCGTTTACAATTATTGGGGTATGTGGGATATTTAATCTTCACATACATTTATTTTTTAATATTTCAATTTATTTTTATGATCTTAAAGTATGTAACCGAAACTAAATAAAGGAAGAAATGGGTTTAACTTTCACTCGACAATAACCGTTTCGGGAAATGTAAAACGCAGTTGCATTAAAAAATACATTATTGTTAATTTAAAATTTCCCAATGACAAGGAGTATGTTTTTCACATATTGTATTCTAAGATTGTTGACAAACAACAGCATCAATGATAGAATATAAATGAAAGAAGTGGAGTTAACCGTACATCCTACTGTTCTACAACGGATGTGCTACTGGGGAAACTTGCCAGGACAGCGGAGCTATTGCTTAGTCTTATATCGAGAGAGAGAGAGAAATGGAGTTTAACGTCCACTCGACACAAACTAGGTCATTTCGGGACTAACGTATGGTTTTCAATTGCGCGTAGGGGTCTTTAGCAGTGTGAGGAAACCGGAGGACCCAGAGAAAACCCACGAGGTCGGACAGGCGACCATACTCGTTGTCCAACTGGGGAGTCTTATATCGATTGCGCGTAGGGGTCTTTAGCAGTGTGAGGAAACCGGAGGACCGAGAGAAAACCCACGAGGTCGGACAGGCGACCATACTCGTTGTCCAACTGGGGAGTCTTATATCGAATTCCAATTGCGAATGCTTCTCTCACGAGAACAACTCTACGTTGTTCCTTGCCGGGATGTCTGTCCTGCACCACTGAAAAGGGAAACCATGTCGGAAAATGCACATGAACATTCTCAGCAAACACCGGGATCGAGCATGGGACCCCCGATGTCTCACTCACTGAACCACCGTGCCACCCACCCCATCGTGTTAGTGAGGCATGTAAATACAAACATCTCTCATCGCTCGAATCCCCTTAGACAATTCCTTACCTCTTTATTTTTACAGTCGTTAAAAATGAAAACAACTAAACGAACAGAATTGTCGATCATAAATCTATACGGCCTTTACCGATTTCTCGTAGATTTTTTTGTGATCCACCTTTGAGTAGTTACTGTCATAAAGGACCGAAGTCGGTAACTCAAAATCCTCCAAAATCTTCGACATCGAAAACACGAATTATTGGTCAATTTAAATCAACATTGATGATGTAAACTTATCGTGAAAAGATGAGCTTCTGATATCCGATATTTAAGTTAAAAGAAATTGTTTGTATACGAATCGTGTACCATAATGCTCTTCAGCCCCAGTTGTAATGAGAGGTACGAGGGTAGACACATTGCCCCAAATCAAACGCCATATGTAGACTGGAATAACCAGACGCTAGACATTTGCACTTGATTGAGATTAATGGCTTATTTCGCCGAACATAATTGATTTTGAAATTGGAGTAAAAACGGAAACCATTGCATGCAAATCAGTTTATATACATGTACATTCCCATTGGAGTATTATATGCGTTGCGATCTACTTTTATGAACTTCTAGGTCCCAAATGTTAGCGATTTAGCTCCTTTAATGGTATTTTAATCTTATTATACTGTAAATTATAAATACATACATATGTGACACAGAACATGGATTCTATGAAAACATGCAATAAAACCTAAGTAACCGTAAACATGGGGGATAAAATTGGATATTAAAATTACAATAAAGTTTTTTTTAATAATCTCTGTAGTTTGTAACATGTGTTTCTTTATCTATAATTGTGAGTCACATTCTCTTTTCATAGGAAAACACGGTAAAGTGAAAATATCGCATTATTCTAGTTCATTAAACTCTTAGATGGTGTAAACAATTTCAAACATATTATGTGCAATTGCGGAAATAAACGATGTTTTATTTGTTCTGTGTTGGCAAGACATGGTATTGTAAAAAAAAATTGGTATATAATAATAGACATCCTTTCAAATTATTATTTTAGAAACACAATAAAACATTGATAATACATACGCAAAACAGATATTTTGTCGTAAGCTATAACGTTATTAAATACTTATTGGGAGTTGAAAAAATAAAATGATTTACTGCTGAACAGATATTTTGTCGTAATCTATAACGTTATAAAATACTTATTGGGAGTTGAAAAAATAAAATTAGTTACTGCGGAACAGCTAGGACGTTATAAAATTATACTAATTGGGAGTTGAGGGCTAGTTTAATTTAAAGGGGAACTGATGGTGTTTTGGGTGGCTTATGTAAAGCTATAATGATGATTATCGTGTACGAGTCAGGGTATACAGTGTTGAGAACAACTGGTACCTCATTTCTTTCGTTCGGTAGGAATGGTCCTGGCCCATTAGCCTGGATGTTAGATTGTCCTGCTACGGTGTCCCCTTTTCAGTGCAGGTTTACATGCAAATAAGCCAACCATCAGTAGTTGGAATTCTAAGAAGGGCAGGCGGACAAAATGTTATGGCGTCAGACCCCCAGCAAAAAGTTTCGCCCATAAAAACAATACATATACCTTATCGCTCAATTTATAGTACCCTGAGAACACCTCCCGACTCATTCGTTGGTCTACACTAGTTACGGCCCTGTAGGCCCATCGTCATTAATTAGCCAGGTTGATCCAGCAAATAGGGACTTTAAACCCCATTTCAATTCATCTCCACACACCTCGATTCAAATTATTTGGAAAGTTCTCTTAGCTTACTAATGATGTTGGCCCATTGTGACACGGAGCTCGGCTTCCACTCCAATCACTTCCCGTGGCATTATCACTCTCCCCAAGAACATGTAATTAAATTTAAATAGTGGAACATTCAAAGTAATCTTTGACTCATCGGTAGACCAATTATCGAAAATCCAAACAATTTATTACCAGGCGCAAGATTTTCCTTTTTTTTGTTCAAAAGTTCGTTGAACTAGTAAACTGCTTGTAAATTACTAGTTAATGTCAGAAAAGTTCAGTAATTGATTGGCGTCAGAGAGAGAGATAGAGAGAGAGAGAGAGAGAGGGGGGGAGAGAGAGAGATAGAGAGAGAGAGAGAGAGAGGGGGGGAGAGAGAGAGAGAGATGGCAGTAGTAGCATTTAATTTCTTTTCATTTCTACCATAGATGACATGTCAGAGAGAGAGGAATGGGGTTTAACATCCATTCGACACAAACTAGGTCATTTCGGGACTAACATATTGTTAAATTTTATCTCGCTTATTCGATTGCGCGTAGGGGTCTTTAGCGGTGGGAGGAAACCGGAGGACCCAAGGAAAGCCCTACTCCTTCCCACGTACAACCGAGGATGACTCAATGACAGGCTTTATGAAACAGCGCGCGCACGAATTGGCGTCAAAAGGACGACGACCTCTAAAGTACAACCGCCTCTTTAGATCAAATTAATGACGTATAAATATCACCACGAGTGTTAAATGCTTCTCTGTTTATACACCTCAATCATCGAAACCTTTTTAATGACGGCATTTTGGATAAATACAATCTGCACGGGTTACTATTTAATATAGAGAGATGGGAATAATGGGTCTATATTAAACTCTATTGATAATTGCTTTATTAGGTGAAGTAGAGCTTTTAGTGCCACATTACAAGCATCGATTAATGGTTATGGAAAATCGATGATTGCTTGATAATAATTATAAGTAAAATGTTACAGATATATGTCATTGTTTTTAAAGGGGAAGACCAACGATTTTCAACAAGGTTTCCATAAATCTTAAATATATATTTATAAATAATCCCCTCTGTAACACACAGCAAAAATGTTTTTGTAAGTGAGAAATTAATTTTTATTTTAACCGGAAGTTACATAGTTGGCTCAACACGCTCACTGGGCTCTATAGTAATCATACAGATTTGGCATAAGTTTACTGCTGTATTGTGTTCACGCGTCGTCCTTTGGCCAAAAATCTGATCAAATGTCCATGTTTATTAGGATATTATAAACTCGAATTTATGTTTTTTTAACGTTTAGTACAAAGAGCCGTCGCGTAAATTCACTTACACTGAGCAGCACGCTCAGTCTCAATCCACGCCACATGGCTAATTAGTATGCATCACGTGGTTTGATTGACAGCTTGCACGTGACATGTATTTCGTCTGCTTAGATGTTTTTGTGCTTGCTGATGGCGTTTTTCACCAGAAACAGACCAAAATTATGTGCATTTGAGACATGTAATATAATGCATTTTGGAACATAATGTCGACGTGAACGGTTTTCCATTTTTCTTCCATTTCCTCTTGAGAATTGCTGTGCTCGAATTTTTATACGGCATTACCCATAGACGAGATATTTTATATTTCATACGTTTGTGTCTGACGTTGACAGACTTTGGAATTTAAATATTTATTTAAATATATATGTGTCACGAGTCCGTTGAAATAAACAAAAACACTGTCAGCAGACTCAGCACGCACACAAACATTCAAGCAGGCGAAAAATCTGTCACTTGCCGAGTGTTAAACAAACCACTTGATGCATACTAATTAGCCATATGGTTTGAATTGAGACACAGTGTGCTGCTCAGTGTGAGTGAATTTACGCGACGGCTTTGTGTACCAAACGTTAAAAAACCTAAACTATTGTTTATAATATCCTAATAAACATGGACGACATGTGAACACAATACAGCAGTAAACTTATGCCAAATTTGTATGATTACTATAGAGTCCTGTGAGCGTGTTGAACCAACTATGTCACTTCCGATTGGAATAAATATTAATTTCTCACTTACAAAATCTTTTTGCTGTGTGTTACAGAGGGGATTATTTATAAATAAGATTTATGAAAACCTTGTTGAAAATGGTTGGTCTTCCCCTTTAAAAAAGGTCATTTGAAAATGGATGTTTTATTTAATCATTTTACGGTCTATATCAACTTATTACTCAATTCATGTAAGTATGTAAAATGGATTAGTAAACTTACATTAGGGAACTTGCGGGCCCTCCAAAGTGCATCAGGGAATCATTGTCTTCACACGGAGTTACTGCCCTGGGCCCTGTTCACGAAATTTTAACTAAAGATGAAATCCAAAATTTTAGTAGATACTCTAGTATTATCTAATCAAATAACTAAAATTGGATTTTATCTTAGTTAAAAACAGACGACAGACCTTTAAATCAAGATCCAAATTGTAAGTCTTAGCTTTAATTCCTGAAACATTTTAACTGATATGCTAATTATTATCTAGTACGGTTATCCTTTTTCTGGTAACCTAACTCTTATCTGGCACGGTAGTTCTTTTGAGGCAGGATATATCTTATATGACAAGGCACCTATATTATCCGATAAGGTGATTCTCATCTGGTAAGTTCGTTAGGCCATTATTTTCTGGTAACATCTTTCTTGTCTGGTAAGGTCTTTCTTATCTGGTAAGGTCTTTCTTATCTGGTAAGATCTTTCTTATCTCGTAAGATCTTTCTCATCTGGCAAGTTATTTCTGATCTGGTAAGTAAATTCTTATCTGGTAAGTCAATTCTTATCTGGTTAGTCAATTCTTATCTGGTAAGGCGACTCTTATCTAATCTGGTAAGGCGATTTTTATCTTATCTGGTAAGGCAGTTCTTATCTAAGAAGGTAATTCGTATCTGGTAAGGCAGTTCTTATCTGGTAAGGCGATTCTTATCTCATCTGGTAAGGCAGTTCTTATCTAAGAAGGTAATTCATATCTGGTAAGGCATTTCTTATCTAAGAAGGTAATTCATATCTGGTAAGGCATTTCTTATCTGTGGAGGTAATTCGTATCTGGTAAGACATTTCTTATCTGTGGGGGTAATTCGTATCTGGTAAGTTAAGTCTTGTGAAGGTAGTGCGTATCTAGAAAGTTAAGTCCTGTGTAGGTAATTCGTATCTGGTAAGTTAAGTCTTATCTGTTTAGGCGATTCTTATCTGGTAACATGGTATGGCAACGTGTATCTACTATCTGGGGCCGGTACGGTAATTCGTATCTGGCATGGTAATTCGTATCTGACATGGTAATTCGCATCTGGCACGGTATTTCGTGTCTGGGATTTGTATTTATTTATTTATTCTTCCAAGAGACATATCAAACATGACAATAGAGGTGATGATATAACGTTATATGATAATAAGATGAGAAAATTTTGATGAGAGAAAAAGGAACGATGTCATGAATGACCAGCCTCTTGAGCCCAACCATAAAAACCTACTTAAATTAAAACTAGGTTTATTTCCAATAAGGCCCTTGTACAGATATTTTTATCTGGTAAAGATATGCTTATAGATAAAAGAACTTCTAATTGCTATTTAATGATAATGAGATAAACACTTCCTGTTACGTATTTAGAGGGGGTGTATTATCCATTTAACCAAGACTGGATAATGGATAATTTAAGCATGGTTATATTAATTTAATAATGAATGGAATTAATTAGGTTAATTATTCAATTCAATTTATTAAATTAATTAAACAAAGCGGTTTTAATTAATTTATGACAGATTTTCTATTCTTTTCTGTACTTCAGGTATTTGATTTCATAACGTTTGAAATGGTGTGATAGTCATTTGTGGAGTAATTCTTAAAGATATTTGTGGAGAAAGATCGTTGAGCCCAAAAATGAAAAGAAAAAATGCGCACTGTAATATTTTTACAGTCATTCGCCTTAACAATGTAGTAGGGGTTCATGGTCAATTCGATCAGACTGTTCGACCTGGGGCCGGTTTCTCAAAACTAAGTTATTTTAACGATCCGTTAAACTCTAACGGACATATCTTGGTAACGTGTTGTTTGTTAACTTTCCGTTAAATATACTACAGAAAACACTATAGAATACTTTATTTGCACCACAGAATGTTCTGGGCCTTTATTTTCAGCAACAATCTTTCTGCCCGTTAAAGTTAACAGGTTTTGAATTTGATTTTAAAGCCCCAATAACACTTTTGTTGTATCTGAATAATATGCCCCAATCACTATTCTGGTCAAGAAATTGTACTATTTTACAATATTCCAATTAATTGGTGGTACAAATTTCATCTTAACACATCTAAGTTTTAAAAAAATGAAAAAATTCAACTGTATGATTTGAAAGGCTTTACGTAAACCTTTTAAATGTAACTTGGATTTAAACATATTTTCGAACCCTCTGGACAAGTTAAATAGTATGTAATGGATAATTTACACAACAGGTAGGACACTTAAACATCTCGTATTTAGAATAAGGCTAAAAAGAATCTGGGCCTGTCAAGCCAGCCAGGAGTGTTATTGTACCTTTAGTTTTATCAGCAGTTGTATTTACAGATATATAATAGGTAGTTAACAAAACCCAATCTTTCTCCCAGCCAAATCTATACATTTTATACCTGTTTTTTTTTTGTTTACTAACCGTTATTTTTTTACAAACTTAAAATAGAGTAAAAACCAAGTACGAACAATCCAAACCATTAGACAGAATTCGAAGTCCTGAAAACGTTATAGGCAAAATAGTATATTCAAGCAAAATAGTGTAATCAGCAAATGGACAAGCAGTGGTAACAGGTGTCCGGAAGAGTAAGCTTACCCTGTCTGGCACCCCGCCCGCCATAGCTGCATCCAAACTATTAGGCGAAATTTCGGTAAAATCTCTGTTATTAATTTATTAATGTTGCTTATAATATTATTTATTCAATTAAAGAACTTAGTGTGCTCTATAGAGAATCTCCTACCAGCCTTCCTTAATATAAAAAAATATCAACACAAGCCGATAAACTAAAAAAAAAACCGAGACACTGAAGACTTTGTTTTTTACTTTAGCGACGACTAATGATATTTTTTTAAATAAAAAAACACGAATAGGAGATTTTATTTATCACCCAATCATGCACAAATAAATATCATTCTTTGCTATAGATTTCCATTTTACTGAACCAGATTACACCATTTTTGACAGCAATTCAACTGTTGCAAATCCCCTTATATTGACCCAGTATTTCCACCAAAGTCAATTGAATAAGAACTAAATTCGGTTTTTTAATTATAATATCTTTAATTTCTATGTAGTCGTAGTCAAGACGCCTGATTAATAACCGAGTTGTATCTCTCTCTATTGCCTATAATATGCATGTATATTAATAACATGAATTGTGATTTATAACTTGATACTGTTCGGTTAGTATATAATAATATAAGTTGGTGGACCCAGGGCTCTCCATACCTGGCACCAACCACGATCATAATATGTTTGTATCGGGAAATAAAGCTTGAAATTTAAAAAAAAAATATAAAGACGCCTTACCTGTATAGTGCATTATGTGAAGTAAGATAGATGCATATAGAACAGTACGGATCATATTACAGCCTTACATCAGGGGAGATTCATAAATAAAATATCCAACAAAATTACACACTTTATCCCATCCTCCTAGAAAATAATCCAACAGTTGATATACACGAAAAGTGAATTCCACATTCAAAAACCATCATAGTCTGATTCTACTACACCACGGATTTGATTTTAATGGGTTTTTAGTAATAGATAAATTATTTGTTAATACGAAAGCGGTTCAGAAAAAAAAAATGTTTGAACAGACTTCCACTTTAGAATTGTGATCGCAATTGGCGTGTCGGTATTGAACTCGCATCAACCAATACAATGATTCCTCTATGAAGTAAGTAATCCAAACGTTTATGCTTAGATGTAATCGGAAAACGTATATATGTAATACATTCTAATCAAAAAAAGTAGCACAATATACAATTAGCAATAGACTATATAGCAATCGCCCGGTAATATTTGAACTTTTTATCAACACACTACGCTTGCTACACAGTTCTGAACCTTCTCTTTTCTACGACTTTAAATCAAGTGTTGCGATTCTCTTATTTTTATTCTGTACACAGAACCCCGTATTATAGACTGATTTCTCTTGTCGAAATCACATGGAGAACAAACCACGATTTGAATAGAACACAAGTGTCTTGTAGTCTTGTAGTAATTAAAACGTCTATTACACTTCCTGGAACCAGTACGAGACCATTCACGACTGATAGAAGAAATCCGGTTGAATTGACCACACGTTGAAAACAGTTGGTCAACTTCGATAAACCAAACGGTATTTAATCAATTATGTTGTACATAATCCCCGTCTCACCGACACATCGTACTCATGTGTGGTGTGTCTTTCCTGATATTAGCCTCATGGGTCCAGTCACAAACAGCCCATACAATTATCTGATTGACAAACCCTTTATAAAAATTAAACTTCCATCAGTTCCACGTTACGAGATTAAAGCGACACGAAGATGTAAGTGAACTGTCGATTACGATTCTCGCTTTTGTCTGGTAGAGAGAGCTGTAGCCTCTGTATTCACATCTGACTATACTGATATTACGGTCGTTTGTTCAACTGAAATGGAAAATACACCAGTTGTTAAAGGGACATTATGTTGATATAAATATAATTTTCGGTATCAAAATGTCTCTAATGAAGTTAATTTTGAGGGAAAAATAAAAAGGTGTTTTCAATATCTCGCTTCACGATTTAAATTATATGAAGAAAATTCCGAGTAAATTCAAGTATCAAAATATTTCCCAATCAAGTTTCTTTTTAGGGGGGGGGGGATAAAAAGGTGTTTTAAAAACCAGGTAAATCTCGACGTTATGTAGCTTCACGATATAACAGATAAAGGAAAATTTCGAGTATTTTGTTATCAACAGAAATTTTGTGTAGCGAAATATTTCCCAATCAAGTTTATTTTGTGGGGGAAAAAAATAGTGTTTTAAAAACCAGGAAAATCTCGACGTTTTGTGGCTTCACGATTTAAACAGATGAAGGGAAATGTCGAGTATTTTGTTATCAACAAAAAATTTGTGTAGCAAAATATTTCCTAATCAAGTTATTTAAGGAGAAAAATAAAATAGTGTTTTATAAATCAGGGAAATCTCGATATGTCGCTTCGCGATTAAATAGATGAAGGACATTTTCTAGTATTTTGTTATCAAAAGAAAATTAAAGTATCAAAATATTTCCCAATCAAGTTCATTGGGGGAGGGGTGATATAAAAGGTGTTCTAAAACAGGATAAGTCGCTTCGCAATTTAATAGATGAAAGAAAATTTCGAGTATTTTGTTACTATTATATATTTCTTGTCAAATTAGGAAAATGATTCCCTGTCAATATCTCAACACAAAAATGTATGTCACTTCTAAATTTCACAATTCAAGGACTTCGTGTTAAATATAACTAAATGAAAATAACTTTTGTTCATCTTTAACATGTGTACACCAACCTATTAGTAAGTGCAGGGGGTGCACCACACACAATTACACAAAACAAATCTAGGGACAACACACAATATGCAGAAATCACAAACAAACGTACAAATCAGAGTAGGTGAAGGGATACAGGAGCTAGCTGTAAGCGTCCATTGCGCTGTACCGTCTCGGGCCTGTAGAGGTACAGACTTCACTCAAAAATGAAAATAAACAATAAGGAGGAATATTGTATAATACTAATACAAGTTAGTCACGAAGTACTATATGCCACAAGAAATGTGAATGTAAGCATATCGAAAGTAAAATATACCTATACAAGTATCAGTGTAATGTATAAAACAAACCTCCTGTTCTTTATTTAATATCTCAGAGATATCAGAAAAAAAAATCGTCGATTTGTCACTTTGGAATTTCACGGTTTCGTGTGTTTTACGGCTAATTGTTTTGGGTCTATAGAAAAGAAGCAAACATCAATACTGGAGTTTTAAAAATACATCTACTATTGTCAATTGTAAGATACGCGAGAATGACTCGATTCACCAGAACTGAATAATTGAATAATACCCATATAATAACCATAATTATGACACTGATTCAATATCACCTGTGGTAGCGATTTATCGTATACATTTTACTAGGTATGGTCCGCCATTAATGATACATACGAAAAACCAAGTCGGAGTGAACTTATTGTATTAGATATATTATACATTATGCAAGAGCTAAATCTGCCTATTTGCAGTCTTTCTTGGAATGTTATAAACTAGTGATAAGACAATTATTAACATGACAAGGAGATAATCATTTCTCGGTGACATTGGATACTCGAGATTTGAACTAGATTAGAACGGTTCGCCATTTCAAAGTTCAATTTGAAAATTGGAAAGCGAAAAATGGGAAAGAGGGGCTAAGTCTCGAATACACCGATTGCATTCAGAAAGAAATGATTTAAATGGAATTTTCAATATTGTCATTTTACATTATTGTATTTTGGAATTATTATAGCACGGACGGCCGGGGGCCTGTTTCGCGAAATTTTAACTAAGATAAAATCCGATTTTAGTAATTCGATTGGATAGTATTAGATTGATTTTAGCGCTTAGTTAATCAGATTTAAGTATGTACTAAAATTTGGATTTTATCTTAAGTTAAAATTTCGTGAAACAGGCCCCAGATCTTTATCTAAGTCGTACAAAATGTATCTTTATAATTAAAAAAACAAAAAACAAATTCAACAGTAAATAACCCTAATGTAACGGAGTACACGAACAGATTTAGACCAACGACAATTTTATTTTATATTTTATGAGATCTTTGACCAACGTGTTCTGGGTATTATAATGGAATTTGTATCATATGACAGGCAAATATTCTCAATTAGGAAAGAATTTTAAATATAATTGAGTATTATTTGCAGAGAAAGAAACCCGATACAATTATAGGACCACGAAATCTGGTTTAATTTGCAAACAAAAATATAACTGTGATGCTAACGAGTCTTTTATGACTTCCGCGTTGGAATTATATCCTTATAAAACATGCACACACGTGTTGCCAATGAAGGTATTGTTTAGATTCATAGAATTATGGCACAGCGAGGGGTCGGTTTTCATTTGTATCCGTTAACGAGTTCACTTAGTGCTCGAATTTGAGATAATCCATAGGGATTAAAAACTTGAAAACGACAAAGAATAATTGATAAAAAAAATAGACGTGAATTGTTTATTATTGAGTAGCGTCGATAGATTGTTCTGTGTGTATTTTCCCGTTAATATGATCAATTCGCATGAAAAACCCAGTTCCAATAATCAAAGAGTTAATTCCGTTCTCTTTAATGTCGCAAGGGGGTTAGCTGGCCGAATGCGTTGGATTAAAAGGTCTGTCATTGAGTCAAGTAACATGGTAACATTGTAATATATTGTAATGTAATTTATTGTAACCGGGAGAGGGGTTTATATAGGCTTTGCCTGTTCCCCAATCCCCTCAGTTTTCTGAATAAATATTGTTTATATATAAAAAAAGTAACATGGTTTCAATTCCCTGGTTGTTTGGGACAAGGGGTAGGGTCGCTTGTCCCCGGGTTCCCCCTTTTCCTTTTACTGCTTAAAGCCCCTATCACGGGCAAGCTAATCATTAAAATAAAATTAAACCATATATTACTCTAGAATGACGTTAAACCCAATTTCTCTATATGTCTTTCTAATGTCCCTTCTACAATTTTCCATTTCGATGTCGATGCTTTTAGATGTTTCTTTTATAAATATTTTAAATAAAATAAAACCAAGTACGAACAATCCAAACAATTAGACAAAATTCGAAGTCCTAAAAAACGGTATAGGCAAAATAGTGTAATCAGGCAAAATAGTGTAATCATCATATGGACTGTTCACACTAACAATGGTAGCTCAGTTGGGACACCGCATTTACATAAGAACCAGCGAAAAGTTTGACTTCTCGTTATTTGGTTTGTAATTTCAAACAGACTGGGTAATTGGGTAATCAAACGCCGCGATTGTCAAGTGGTACCAGACTTAGACAGGAAATTAACTGATGGCCATGAATGAGAACCTGATTGGCTGGTGATTAATACAAGTTAATACTGTAATTGAGATTTCAAAATGAAACACAGTTAGTTTCGTATGAATGTCATTTTCGGCTTGTTTCAGTTTTAACGAGTGTCTGTTAAATATTGGCGAGCCACGGTGGTTTAGCGAGTAAGAGCCTAGAGGTAGCGGGCTTGTTGATCGAGAAAGTTCATCGAAATTTTCCAGCGTGGTTTTCCCTTGTCAGTGATGCAGGACGACGGCCCTGACAAGGACATATTCCATTTGTTCGGATGGTACGAAAAATCGAAATCCCATGTATATATTGGCGTAAGATATCCCTTGGCAGTTAGAGTTCGAAATAAGAGTATGCCTTACCACCGCTGTCCGGGCAAACCTGCCCAGATAGCACATTGTATGGCGTATGTATGTCTTTATCAGTCCAGTAGGAATGAATGAAATGGGGTATAACGTCCTACGCTTAAGCACCTAACCTGGGCTAATTGAATACGGGAATACGCCATACAGTGTGCTGTGAATTCAAACTGCCAAAGGTTCTTTTACGTGCACGCCAATGTATAAAGGGACCCAGGTTTTTCGTCCCATCCGAACGACTAGGCAGCTGTCCTTGTCAGGCCCTCCTTTTGCATCATTGACAAGCGGAAATCACGCCGGAAAATCGAGATGAACTTTCTCGGCTAATGCAGGGATCGAACACCCGACCTCCAGGCTAGCGAACCAGCGCCTTATCCACTTAGCCACGACGTTGAGCCCCATTTTATTTCGTTTCTGTTAAATATTGCCAATGGCCCCAGTGAATATGACAAGTAAAACTCGTTACTATGAATCGGGGTATCGCAGGATTATTGGCTAATATGGCATAAAATATAAAATTGTTAGCCGTGATCTTTTTTTTCTTCATATAAAATCAGTTCCATCGCGGAATGAGATTTAATCGATTTCAGTATTCTCGCTTTTTATTGTTTTACAGAAATAAAGAATTTTAATCTTTCAAAAATCTGTATAATCGAGGCCAGGAATATGAGATGGTGCAGTGAGATGTCAATATCAATTTTTCGTAAAAACATTTTCTGGATTAGCTTGACCTTTTATCAGGGCGAACAATTGTAATCTTATCGGTTTTAAATTACGGACTGCCAATGTGCGTTAAAGTGATTTTGACGCACCGGCAAAATAAAAATTCATAAATGAATATGTTATATATTTAAAGTGGGAGTTTCCTCAACAATCTCGACACACATACCTACTACCCAGCCAATCGTCAAAAACATACATTCAAATGCCAAGCCCCGAGTTCACAAAGGATTTTCCCAGACTTAATTAAGGTAAGAATTTACCCAATCGCTGTTTATGCATATTCCTGAAGCAGCGGCCCGAGAAATCCCTCTCTGGCCATTGCTGGATTGGCTTCGGATTCTTGAACTTTTAAGTAAGTGTGTCTATTCTTCTCGTTCAATCAAATCTACCACTTACGTACAGTAACATGACAGTCCGTCGTTTAATCTTGGGTCTTCCTTAATATTTTGGACAAAGATTTAAGGTATTAAAAACATTGAAAGTCTGTTCGTTACCATACAGTAGTGTTTACGTCAATACCGATAGCCTCGTTTGTCACGCAATTAGTTTTGCTGCAATATCCTGCTATGCGCTGGTTAATATAGCATAAAAAAAAACGTGCAGCCATGACGTAACGTTATGTAAACACAGTTGCCCTAATTAAACGTCCTGTTTTAAGGGTAATACCTTTGTAATGAAGTCAGTGATTGGTCAGTAATAGGACCACTGACCAGTCATAATTAGTGACAATAATACCCACTCAGTCCAGCAGGGAGTATTGGGATTAGCTCTAATCAAACGGAACACTGCGAGGAGGATGCTGTTTATGAGACATATCTTTGACCCAGAAACACAAAACTTTGTACATAGTTTCTAATTGATGTATTTGATACATTAAAGCGAAAATTTCATATTTTCTAAGAAAGTCAAAACATAATCATTTATATGTCTTTTGCTCGGTAGGTTATCAACTAACTATTTTCCCTCTATTGAACGTTAAAACGTTTTCTTTTGAAGTTTTAAATGATATTTTTACCAATTTTTCACCTGGTTATAGTGAAGTAGAATTAATGGGACTGTTTATGGATACTATCTATTTTAAGGCTTTATTTTAATAAATTTTAAAATCATCACTTAAAAACAACAAAAGCTTTATAAAGAGCCCTATTATAGCTCAACTAAGGCAAAATTTAACTCGTAGAACACTGTATGACGTATGGCCGTAAGACATAAAACACCATTTCATTTCATTGTTTTTTTTATGGCACCCTGGGGGATGGAGGCCACTAAACAGTTACCCCCGCGTAGGCATTGCTTATTATTTGAATAATTTCTCATAAATAATTAAAACAAAGTCTGTATATTCTTTGTAAAATAAAATAAAGTACGAACAATCCAAACCATTAGACAAAATTCGAAGTCCTAAAAAAACTGTATAGGCAAAATAGTGTAATCAGCCAAACAGTGTAATCAGCATATGGATTGTTCACCGTGTACAAAACTTACACGACAAATAGTAATAATACTTAAAACTTAACACTAATTAGAATTTAAGTAATACAATATCGAGAAGTTTCATCTGTGTGCTCCCGTACTTTTAATGCCTAAGTCTGTCTGCCGTAAACAAAACTATATTATTCCATTAAAGTTAATTGAGTGGGCGAAAAGTTACAAAAATATTACATACATTCCGTCTTCGCCGATGATGAGATTACATCATGACATGATAATTGTGGCTTGTTGGTGTCGAGTTAGGGTTTCGGATCCAGAAGTCAGGCTGGGTTATAATCAGACAACCCAGGATAGCCACACAAGACAAGAGAGAAATAGAGTTTAACGTCCACTCGGTCGTTTTCGGACTAACATGTGGTTCAATTTTATTTCAATAATTCGCTTGAACGGAGGTGTTTTTAGTATTGGGGTGGGGGGGGGGGGGCGGAAGGCCCGGAGAAAACCCACGAGGTTGGACAGACGACGCTACGCCTCGTCACGGGAAATCAAAACCACGCCAGTTGACTCAATGACATACCTTATGACACAGCGCACATGCGCTTACAATTCGGACATCCAAACTCCTTGACAACACGACAAAGATAAAACAAATGTATTTATTTTTTTAAATTTCTTGAAAATATTGGGAAAGACGACAGAGGTGAGTAGAGCAAGGGAGTCGAGGATGCACACAGTTCACAAAAACACAGACTAAAACTAGTTACCATAAGAAGGTACAGGTTCGATATCCATAAAAATTCGCATCACCCATTGAATGACTTACTTATACAAATACAAGCAAACCCCTGTCTCTAATCGGGATTTGCATTCTCACCAAATTTGGAAAATTTTAAAGATACGCCATGGGAGATTAGATAAAGAGTTGGCAGTTCTCACCCTGATAGTTAAAAACTAGATAATATAAAGGGAATTTGTTGAAAATTTCAGTCAAATAGATCTACTCTGAATTGAGAATATTGCGATTGTATTTTCGACCTAGCCTCGATCATCTTTACTAAAGTATGTACGCTAACAAAAAAAATTGTTTCAATTTTCCATTTCATGTTTGAATCATGAACAAAAGTTGAGCAGCAAATCAAATCATAATCCAGAAAAATATCATAGGCTAGTGATGGCATTAAGAGTTAATTATGGTCTGGATAAGAAAATTAATGTCCAATTAATAATTTAGATAACATTTCAAGACTAAAGAAAAACCTGCAAAAAGCAATTTTAGCTTTTGTATCATGTATGTCAAAGTCTAAAGAGTGATGGGGGGGGGGTCACTCGGTATATTTGTATTGTGAAAATGTTACATAGTAAAAGCCTTGCAACTTGACCAAATTTTAAAGTAAGGATAGCATTGTAAGTATCCCATGTTTCTGGAATGTCTGACAATAATTCTCATAAAACGGAACGAAATTTGTAATATATTAATTACTCAGCCCTGACGTCGGAGCAGAAAGATAGGATGTTGTACGCTATTTCATTTCATTAATATTAATTCAATGAGTGTATACATTATGTTTCGTTTTTTTTATACTTTTTTGAACTATACAAAAAACGAAACGAAATAGGATCTGTGTTTTGATATAAATGGATATTTCTACTTTTGTTTTATATTCTAGCTAGTCTGTTTATAAAGACTTCATAATCAGTCATATTATAAGGATTCACAGTAAACAATTAATCTACAAAGACAAGACCAAAGTTGGTAAAACAAATAAATTGAAATGTGTATTTAAATAATCAGTGATAATATATTGGCTTAAGTTTCCAAGACGAAAGTTGTAAAAGAGTAAAACTATTCAAAAAAAAACCTGTGCTTTGTAATAAGCCCAGACTGTATCGAAATATTGCAATACTGCATTATATTGCGGTAGATTTTGTCAAGTCTCGCAATATATTTAAATACGATTTTTGGGTGCAGTATATTGCAATACCATGTTTGGACGCATTAGACAGCCCTAACGGCAAAACAAAATTATTCTGACATATTTTTTTCTAAGATGCACCACTTCACCTCCTACGCCACTTTTGTCACATTCAAATTGCCCCCAATTCTTACGAAAGGAAACTTAATTGGTGTACATGTATTTAACTGATGTTAAAAGGTCACCTAGATTATGCACCTTCAAAACAAAAATTAGAGACGACTTTTTTACAGCCCAACTATCCGTCACGAATTCCAATTATTCTTACTTTGCCTTAAGTTTAGTAAGTAGGTTCATTGCATTAAAATGTCCACGGGGACCAGCATGCAATTATAAAATGAAAGTAAAATCACATTAAAAAAAACATAGATAAACGATGCCGTGTTCACTACTGATTCAGGGGCGATGTGAAACAATGTCTAAATAGAACATAATACCTAATTTAATCTAATGATGCCATTCAGTTGATACACTAATATATCAATTACATCGTTGTTTACTTACATTTATATATATATAATAAATATATAAAACATCACATTGAGTAATCCAACGTATACAATTCAATTCAATATATCCCAAAAAACGAACTTTTTACCAACGACAATAACTTAAATCACACAGTTATGTTTTTTACTTTTTCATTCAGACAACTCGAGTAGTAGTGCTATGTCACTCCTTCACTTTACACAAGAATATTATATCGACTGGTGTAGTTAAAACACAGCGAGAGAGAAAGACAGAGAGAGCGCACTTGAAGGCTGAAATCCCAACTGAACAACTAACTCACACTGTAGAGCCTAGTGAAAGCGAATGTTCAATCTATGTGCTATACTTTACGAGAGAAACTGACATTGAAACGGCCATACCAATCGTTTTAAGCTTTCCCTTGACTACGGCTTCTGTGACTTAAGTGATAAAAAGTCTGATTATGTTGGTATTCGTGACCTGACACCGATGGTATGATACTACCTACTGTGTTATAATATAAGTAATTCGTATCTTCAACACATGATTAATTAATACATAATAATTATAATTAATTTCGCTCAAATACGCAGTAGGCCTACCCTACGCCTGCAAACGATGGGCAGACGTCTTACGAGCTGGCGAATTCTGTGAAATCAAGAACTGCATTTTTAATTTCATCTTTTCATTGTGAATGTATTTAATAATAATAATAATAATGTATATTTGTAAAGCGCCAATTCATCCACAAATGCATGCTCTAGGCGCATACTATGTACTCTATGGTCACTATATACACACAGATCCTGGTCCACTCCAACTAAAACGCAGTGGTAAACAAATGAGTTTTTAATTTAGTTTAAAAAAGTTTCAAGTGACGGAGCTGTTTTAAGATGATGGGGTAAGGAATTCAACAAAACGGGTGCACTGTACTGAAATGTTCTAGAGCCAAAAGTTTGTAGATTGTACTTTGGAATGCACAATAAGCACATATCTTGTGATCTTAAGTTACGAGATGGTACGTAATCGTTTATTAGCTCCGATAGGACTGGAACAATGAAGACATCTAGAAACAATACAGAGAAGTTTGTAGTCAATTCGGAAGTGAATTTATGTCCCGGAACAAAACGTGTGAGAAAGAGAGAGACATAAATGAGGTTTAACGTCCACTCGACACAGACTATGTCATTTCAGGACCTACGTATGGTTTAATTTTATTTCAATAATTCGTTTGCGCGTAGGGGTTTTTACCAGTGGGAGGAAACCGGAGGACTCGGAGAAAACCGACGAGGTTGGAGGTTGGAGAGGCGACTCTACTCATTGTCACATACAACCGGAGATTCGAAACCACGACAGTTGACTCAATGACAGGCTTTATAAAATACAACGCGCACGTGCTAACCATTCGGCCATCCAACCCCCCTAACAAAGATATCATTTAACACACGGGGGATCACGATGGCTTAGTGGATAAGACGTTGGCTCGCTAGCCTGGAGTTAGGTGGTTTGACCCCTGCATTGACCGAGAAAGTCCATTCAGATTTTCCGGCGTGGTTATCAGTGATTCAGGACGGAGGGCCTGACAATGACAGCTGTCTAGTCGTTGGGATGGGACGGAAAACCCCTTGACAGTTGAAATTCGATATAAGAGTAGGCCGTGGCGTTGCTGCCTTCCCTCATAGCACACTGTATGGCGTATGTCCGTCTTCATTAGCCCAGTTCGGAGCAGAACAGTTGGGCGTTAAACCCTATTTCATTTCCTTTCATATGTTAGCGCAGGGATTTTTCCTGTGGGTGGAAATAGGAGTACCCGGAGTAAACTTATGAGGTTGTGTAGGCGGCCATATCTCCAATCCACATACGCTCACACCAGGGATCGAAACCTACGACCACAAGCTATAGGTAACCGACCAGCTAGAGGGCGAAACGCTACACTCTAGACCACTAGGTCATTCCAGGTCGCCCTCTTTTTAATCCGATTGAATCCCAGATCTGCATACCAACTACGATTTGATCAGTGTTCAAGTGCACGTTGTCAGTTTGCGTCGACTTAAAGAAACCATGGCTGATGTTAATGCAGTAAAAAATAAAGAAAGATAAAATCAAAGTGCAACTGGACAAATATTTCTTGTCAGTCCCGCCTTTTGTCTGAATAACTGCAAACTGAATTTAAAAAAAACGTAAATGTTCTTTTCGTCGGATATGCTGTAATTTGAGACCGCGTCGTAAATTTCCAGTCTCACGTTATGTGGTCATTACCCTTACAGCAAAATTGGAATAAAAATGTTATGATGACCAGTGTCAGTAATCCAGAATGTCTGGCAGTCTTTAACTAATTGGCATTCGACAATGTATGTTTGTGGTGAATTTCACTCCCACGATTTAACGTGATTTAATTAATAATTTCTCCGTGTCCGGTTACTCATCATCATTCGACATTACATACAATTATTGACTTTGAACTGGGATGTCAAAAATTATACTTATCAACCCGCAAAAGTTATTCCTTTTCCGAGACCGCAGGGTGGACATTTATTTTGAGAGTGGATGTGTGTGTCATTGAAAACGAGGCTCCACGCTGGCTCAATGAGTATGCGTCGGGCCACTAACCAGAAGGTCATTATTTAAAAATGTCCAGTTGTTCCGTCTTCACGACATATCTAGTTTTTTTTTGTATACTTGTTTGTTTGTATGCATCTATATAAACTTAGGGGGGGGGTAAGTGAGTAAGACGCTGGATCGCTAGCCTGGAGGACTCGTGTTCGATACCGGTGTCGGTTGAGAAAGTTCATCGGGACTTTCCGGCATGGTTCCACTCTCCATAAGTTTGAATAAAAGTTATCTTTTCCGAGCATCGATCAATGAAATTACTTAGCCCAGCGGGAAGTGTTCATCATTGAACTTAGTCAAGATATTCACCTAATGAACATCAACAACATTTTTAAACATTCTACCTCAATTAAAATGAGAGTTGCTATGTTCCAAAGTCTTGACCAATCAAATTGCTTACTGCCATCTAGCCAATAAAGCAGAACATGCTCATTATCGAACTTAGTCAAGGTATTGATATAATGAGTCTATACTATGATTTTCATCACTCGCGCGCAACCAGTCCCTGCTGAGCCTTAGAGGTGATTGCGCATTCACCTAATAGACACCCACACCAATCGTGAAAATTCTACCTCAGTTAGAAGGAGAGTTATTGTGTTCCAATTTCTCGACCAATCAGATTGAATTCTTTACTGTTTTGTTTCAGTATTAAGCCTCCAGCTATTAAAACAAATTTTATTTTGACTGTTTAGATGACGAGAATTAGACGACTCGCCAAGATTTGACCTCTAAGATTTTTTTCTCCAAATAATAGGAGAATTAAAGTCAGTGACTAAATGATTGAATTGTCAAAAAGTAGTCCCGAAGAGTAAAAGGATAAAGACAGCAGACATAAAAACACAATCGAAAGTGAGATTTAATTATAAATAGTTTGATAAATGAGAATTTAACTTTGATCTTTAAGAATAAAATAAATTTTTTGTGGGGTGGTGGAGAGAGATGGAGAGAGAGAGAGAGTTGGGTATATCGTCCACTCGACACAAAACAAGGTCATTTCGGGACTAACATTTGTTTTTTAAAATTGTATTCTAATAATTCGCAGCGGGAGGAAACCGGAGGACCTTGAGTAAACAGGTTGGAAAGGCGCTCACACTTTTTGTCACGTACAACCGCGGAATCGAAAACACATCAGTTGACTCAATGACAGGCTTAATGATACAGCGCGCACGGGCTTACCATTTGCCCCCCCCCACCTTTTAGGAGGCAGAGAACGAACTAGAAGAGATGGGAATATTCACGCCATAATTAAATTTGTTCGTTAAGAGTGGGACACTTTCCTTTGGAAATCAATGTAAAAATAAATGTTTGAAATTATGCCATCCATGGTTTTTTATATAAACAGAATTCCAGACGGAATCAACACGAGCAGAGCTTAATAACATTATATTTGGCTTTCTTGTGGGATTATGATGAAAGAGCCACAAGTGTTTTAGAACAAATTCCTGCTGATCAAGGAACCAAAGTATTGGAATTGAGAAGCTAACAATCCAATTTTCCTATTTTAAACCCAGTAGATGGCGCTTTAGACACGTGGCAACGTTATTCAATAACCTGGTAATAATCCATGAACGGAATAACCTGCCCTCTTCACAGTTCTTTAAGCACGTCTAAATGACATTGAGTATTTTCTTCAGCTATTCTATTAAGCTAGAAGAACAAGCCCTCAAGAACCTCAAACTACACAAAAATAGAACAAGGCTATTACATACCCAAGCAAACATGTAAAAAAAACTTAAAATGCACACAAATTGTCAATCTGTGGAACTAAGATTTCGATAATTGACACTTGATGTCGAAAACAGGGCTCTTATATGCCTGGAAATGAAATCAAGAACCGGTCGATCAAGTGGTTTGTTTTCAGAATTCTGAATTAAAACCCTACCACATTATGTGGAATAAGCTAGAACTGTACTTAACCCTTCAACTGCATGTAACATTTGAATAGCTTGCCGTATAAGTGTTTTTTTTTTACTTACGGGACATTATAACGCCTTTGATTTTCTTCGCAGTTTTCATACATTTATTTGCCATGCAAGTGTATTTTTATCAAAGGGACATTATAACGTCCTTCATATCTTTTCGTTGTTTTTATTAAAGATGTATTATAATGAATATAAAATTCGAAACTTTGTTTTATATAAGCCCTGGCTTGTTTTCAGATCCCAGATTTATATATATTATATTAATATGATGTAAATATTTACTGAATAAATATTGTTAGAAAAAAAACCTTTGTCATGTAATTAAGTGTACATGTATTTTTTTTTATTAAAGGGACATTACAACGCCCTCGATATATAGATTTATTTTAATGAATATAACATTCGTAAAATTTGCCATGTAAATGTATTTTTTATTAAAGGGGCATTATAACGCTCTCGATCTTTTCGTTGTTTTGTATATAGATTTATTTTAAGAATGTTACATTCGAAAAGTTTGCCATGTAAGTGTATATTTATCAAAGGTACATTATAACGAGATAGAGACAAATGGGGTTAAACGTCCACTCGACACAAACTAGGTTATTTTGGGACTAACGTATGGTTTTCAATTTTTATTTCAATAATTCGCTTGCGCGTAGGGGTCTTTAGCAGTGGGTGGAAACCGGAGGACCCGGAGGAAACCCATGAGTTGAGAAGGCGCCCCTATCTCCATGTCACATACGCTCACACTAGGGCTCGAAACCACAGCCGCAAGTCAGAGGTGGCCGAGCAGCTCTTTGTTCTTCGTTGCTTTTATAGATTTATTTGAATGAAATGTACCTCGCTAGTACATTGCATTAACCCAGTTCAGGAGCAAAACAGTAGGACGTTAAACCCTCTTTCATTTCATTTCATTTCATTGAAGGAAGGCGAGGTGGCTCAGGGGTGAGGACGTTAGTTCACTAACCTGAAGGTGTTGGCCGAGGAAGTTCATCGGGGTTTACCGGTTCGGTTTCCTATTGTTAGTGGTGTAGAACGGACAGTCCTTCGAATGGGTCAAAAACAGAGTTCCCATATACACATTTCTGCATTTTTTGGCTAACTTTGTTGATCTATTATATATTTGGGGAAAAGGGATCAAATTGCAAATTCATAGCAGTTTTGGGTAATATTGATATGATTACAGCGGAGGGATAGGGGTGTAAAGTGTCTTTCTGCAGAGCAATCATTGTGTCGGAAGTGAGATTTTCACCCCAGTCAACATCATATCCTCGTAGTAAAAAATCTAAACGGTCAACCCCCTGCAAAATGTGGTCGTCATTGTGGCTATAAAGATTGGAGCCAACGTAATGTTGAACAGCCTATGATGTTACAGCCATTTAACATTGAAGGCGATGGGAAAATGAGGGCTAGTCTAAGTCCATATACAGTGTTCATATTAACGAACTGACTACGGATATATATTATTACACCCGTGTCTACTGGATGTCGAAAGCGCCAACTCCCCCCTCCCCCGCGGAATATTTCATTATCTTTGTGGTCAAAGGCACATGACGCAATAACAGGTCACACATGTACAAGCTTATATGCACTTTCAGACAATAGCAGATGACGCATTTAAGACTTCAATGTGCCGATTCTACACCTAATCCTGGGCAACTTTCTCACACGTCAGAGATAGGTTTACCATTAAATATCGGGCAATTAACCAGTATTGCCGTGTTTGTGAATAATTAATAGAATACGCTTGATTAGACATTTATTTATTGCATGATGTATTCATAACAATTTATTTGCATATTAAACCAAACCAGTGTATAATACTCAAAATATTAAGAGTTTGTTTTATCGATAATCGATCTCTTTAATATAAATTCGATAAATTACAGGTATAAGCAAAGGGGGTAGCAGCTTCTCAAATGCAATAAAATAGAGTTAAACGCCCTACTCTTCAGCCGAACTGGGTTAATGGAGACGGATATACGCCATACAGTGTACTAAGATGGAAATGTTGCCCTACGACCTACTCTTATATCGATCCCCAACTGTCAAGGATCTTTTATGTGCTCGCGATGTGTACACGGGACCTCGGTGTTTCGTCCCATTCGAACGACTAGACAGCTGGATGCACTTTCTCGGCCAATACAGGGATCGAACACCCGACCTCCACGCTAGCGAGCCAGTGTCTTACTCTTAGTGAACTAAACCACTGTGACGTCAATAAATATAAAACAGGAGGTCACAGGTCACCAATAATTTCCTACTCTTACCCTCCACCCCATCCACGAAACATGTCCTGATCTTAAAACTAGCCTAACTTTACCATATTTTTTTTCTCAATTTTTCAGACGTTTTGATTTTTTAACGTGGAATTGTGGTGAAGGTTTTGAATTTTGAATAATTAACCAGTTTTTGCGGGAAGAGTGGATATTTGTGCGGAAGAATAACATGGGCAAAGCGGCTTCAAAGACGATTCACGTTGAGCTTTTCCTGATTTGAGATTTCCATGATACACCTCATACATGCTTCAGAGGAGATTACTACCATGTGTTATAGTTTAATATGAAGGAATTAGCTCAACGAATATGGTTGAAAGAGTTACAGTTTGTGACACGAACGTGAAATAACATTGAAGTCAATGGGGAAATCAACGGTGATATGTGGCCATAAGGACATCATTAACTCCCACGCTGGTTACCCATGAATCAAGTTTATAAGTTATTAAGTCGTTCTCTCCCTTTGTCTCCATTTTGTATGGCGATTTTTGTTGACTTTAATGTAGAATCGAATTAAAGGATGTGTATTTTCCCTTTTTTGCTTTGGTGAATATTTGGTATTGTTTTGGCGGAAGGATAAGAGAGATAAGATATTGCGTAAGTTGAAATGTAGGATCGACAGTTGCATATTTATTAGTAAGCTACTTCCATTTTCTGTATCACAATTTTTTTATGGTGAACCATATACACGCTTTTGAGTAAGCGTTCAACTCCACCAAAATGTTGGAAATGAAATGAAATGGGGTTTAAAGTCCAACTGTTATGCACCTAATCTCCAAAATGTTGGGGAAAGTTATAGAGCGTCAAAGAGAGGAGAATTACCATTTAAGTCAGTGGAGAACATAATGGTGTACGGTGACTATAAAGCAGTCTCTACCATCGCTTTCCTGTGTTCTTCCATCATATAGCATCTAAATAAAATAAAAAAACAAGTACGATCAATCCAAACCATAATACAGAATTCGAAGTCATAAAAAAAGTTAAAGGCAAAATAGTGTAATCAGCAAATGGACTGCTCCTGGTACACGTTTTATAAGCTTAATTGTTAGTATACTATTTTTTGGATGAGTCGTATAATCTTTAAGTCATGAATATTCACAATCTGATTACAACATAGATCCTATTTCGTTTCGTCTTTTAAAGTTCAAAATTTCGTTTTACCTGTTTTTACTACACTAGGATCTAGAAGAGTTCTTACTGATGTGAAGAATTAGCCAATAAAACGGTGTGTTGAGATGACTTTTTGTCGTTCTCCACGCGGAACGATGGCTAAACGACGAGAAACGTCAAAGCTGAATGATTAATCAATGTCTGACGTCATAGGGATAAAAGCCGCTAGTCTGACCGCTGACCTGAACCCCCACCATAACTTGTCAGATCTTCATGTAGTGTAGACAATCGAAAGTATAAAAAACGACACGAAATATGTATCTGTATTTTAATCAGATTGGATTATTCAAAGATAGAGTGTGCACACGTTGTTCTAGAATTTTATAATTCCCTCGTGATCGTCTAGTTACTGAAATAGAAGAGTTTCAATATAGTTGAGGAATTGTTCTAATAACGGAATATAATTAATCATATAGTAATACGGAGTAGTAATGGTGAATAACATCGTCTATGGTATTTTTATGGAAATTCTGAGTCCGGTTCACCTCGATCAATCTGGTTAGATTAGCCAGATGTCTAATAAGAATAATTTTCTTTTACACAAAAAGAAAACGAGTGCGGCCGAGGAGCTAGGTATTAATATGATAACAATATGGGCTATGGGTGAAATATACCCCGATAGCGGCGATACGCGGCGTTCTGAATTTAAACTGAGAAAGGATCTTTTACGTGCATACGAATGTATACATGGAATCCGAACGATTGTACTTTGTCCCTTGCGGATCCTCTCTCCGACTGTTCCGGCACAGACGATTCGTCAGCGAGTCAATGCCATTCACGAGTATTCGCGATGTTTAATCAAAGGTTTATCCAAACAATGCGTACGGGAACCCACGAAGGCTTAAGCCAGACTGACACTTGCACGGTTCCGTGCCACGCATAGAGTCGGCTGGACACCGTCCGATTTGCGCAAACTCGTTGTGCCAATGCGGGAGGTGCGTAAACAATGCGCAAACTATGCGTAAACTCGTCGTGCCAGTTCGTGTCAATGTGGACAGTGATGGGCATGACAAAATCGTTGCCAAAAGTCGTGCAAGTGTCAGCCTGGCTTTATCGATGCGTTTAGAAAGTCTTCAATTGTAAATTAATTTGGATATCCAAGACCAGTCTTTCTCGCTCTATCCCCATGCAGCGGTGTGTTTGGGGAGGATTAGTCAACTGGCGTGGTTTCGATTCCCTGGCTACAAGTGACAATAAGAAGGGTCACCTGTTCAACCTCATGGATTTTATCCCCTACTGCTAAAGAACCGTACGCGTAAGCATGCGTCTAATCGACATAAAATTTAACCATATGTTAGTCCCCAATTGACCTGGTTCGTGTTAAGTGAATCTTAACCCATCTGCCACTCTCTGTATCTCATTCCCCCCTCTCTCCCTTTCTCTGTATCTCCCTCTCTCCATTCAAAAACAGCTAGTGTCCTTTCGATTTTGATCGCAGGAGTGTATATTTATAGTCTCTATCATCCAAACAAATATTCTACGAATATTAGTCTGGATGGGTCCTCAAAATTTGACGGAAAGTCGGTCATTGTCTGTATTATCCAGTCTTTTAAGTTACCACGTACTGAATCTATCAAAACATCTCGCTTGTCAACAATGACACTCTCTAAAATTTTGTTTGTAAAGGTTTTAATTGAAATGGTGATTTTCTCTCGTCATGAATCAGACGTACGGCTTCTCACAATCTTCTTAATTCGATTCATTTTGTTTCTAATCGCGATTCATTTTGTTTCTAATAATAGATGTGCCAAGTGAGTTGTGGGATATATTTCTGTCTCGCTCTATAGAATCTTACAAAATCGGCCCGGCTTCGTATTATCTATCACTTACCGAGGCTTTAGTCAATAGAATCTTGCAAAATTGGCCAGGCTTCGCAAAATCTATCAGCCAAAACGTTCCATTGCCCATGCGTAACCGGGAGTTTGGTTTTTTATGAGGTAGATTATCCAGTAAATATTCGTCAAAAATTGAGAACCGACCCAGACCCTCCGTACGTTGAAGACTAGGGGGTTCTGGGTGACCGAGACTAGTTTATTTAGCGATTATTTGCGCACCTTACAAATTGTGAAAAACGTCACATTGGCTGCCATGACACATTACAAATTGTGAAAAACGTCACTTTGGCTGCCATGACACATTACACCATTTAAAACCAACACCCGGTCGTTTGTCAATGATCTGTAGTGCATGACTAAACGACTTAAAATAGACAGGCGCAAGTAGAAAGCTATTACATTTACAAGCAAGGCGGTAATTCAAAAGGGGAAATATAATAATGAGATAGGTCATGCAACTTTTGACCAACTTGTTTGAGGTGAGAGATGACCTGTCATTATTGTTCACAAGTAGATGTCAATGATGTCAAAGTGTTTGCTTCTATTCAGATACAAACTTGAAATATCGCAATGTTGTATATAAAGGAACAATTGACATATATACGGCAGAATCGAATGCTGGATAGTGAGACTTGTGTGGGGAATGCAATGGGGCATCATTTCATATATTATAGTTATATCAATGCAGCACGTCATTAACCCACCCACAAACCTAATTTGACCAAAGTCTACCCAAGGACTTTCTAAATTAATGTTCGTTAAACCCAAGCCATGTATGAGAAAGCGAGATAGATTAGAGAGGGGGAGGGAGGGAGGGAGAGAGAGAGAGAGAGAGAGAGAGAGATGGGTTTAACATCGACTTGACACAAACTAGGCCATTTCGAGACTAACATGGTTTAATTTGATTTCAATAATTCGCTATGCGCCTTTATCAGGGGACCCGGAGAAAACCCACGAGGTAAGACAGGCGATCTAACGCCTTATCACGTACAACAGAGGAATACAAACCATGACAGTTGACTCAATGACAGGCCTTAAAATACAGCGCGCATGCGCTAACCATTCGCCCCCCCAAGCCATGTATGGGGTGCAACATGTGACCTATTACTTGGATGTCAGTAATGTTTGTTTTGCTGGAAATGAAATGAAATAGGCCTCGTTGTCCTGACTTTCTGACACACGATTAATATTTGTTACAAATCCTCCACAGCCAACCCTGGGGTCTTTCTTGACACATAATTATAACAGATTTATGCTAAGCTCACGAATTCTAGAATAAAAGTATAGCCCACCGAAGCAATGGTTTGGACCTGGTTTTCAGAAGCTGGGTGTTGAACATAAGTCACCAGGGGCTAGTTGCTCAAAGCTCCGTTATCTTTAACGATCCGTTAACTTTAACGGACATATCTTGGTAATGTGTTGTTTGATAACTTGCCGTTAAATTTACTATAGAGAACACTATATAATACTTTATTTTTTATATTAGCATAAATCTGTAGCAAAAATTTGCACCACAGAATGTTCGAGGCTTTATTTCCAGCAACAATCTTTCTCTCCGTTAAAGTTAACGGATCGTTAAAGATAACAGAGCTTTGCGCAACTGGCCCCAGCATAGGTTTCTATCCAGTGCTTCAAAAACAGCTTTTGAATTTCGAAATAGTTTCTTATTTTGTTCAGAACTTACGAATGAACAATTTTCTATTTCGACAGTATTAGGTCTAATACGTTTGTCCTTTAGTCTACTAGTCTTCTAACAAGGGACCCAGGACGAATGATGGATACTGTAGTTACATTTTGCCGTACGCGAGACTTGAGCATTTGCAGAGATTGTGCATTCGGCCTTTTTTCGCTCGCAAATTTCAATCATCTCTCCAGTTACATTAGGATTGGAATCGTGAACGCAATACAGCACACCGTCCAATGGGGTTGTTCATTTGGGTTTAAGGCGATTTTAAGAAAGGCATAATACAATGAATTAAAATGGGGTTTAACGTTCCACTGTTCTGTTCGTAACTGGGCTGATGAAGACCGGGCTACGCCATACAGTAGGCTATGGGGGAAATTTTGCCCGGACAGCGGTGCTACGGCCTACACTTATATCGAAGGGATCATACGTACACGCCAATGTTTACACGGGACCTCGGTTTTTTCGTGCCATCCGAACGACTAGACAGCCGTCCTTGCCAGGCCCCCGTCCTGTATCACTGACAAGGGGGAACCACGTCGGAAAATCTGGGTGAACTTTCTCTGAAAATACAGGGATCGCACACCGACCTGCAGGCTAGCGAGTCAGCGTCTTGCCCACTCAACCACCGTGACCTGGGAAGGAATAACACTAGTATTGCAGTCATTCAATGCACTTGCTTTATCATGTAAATTGTATTTCGTCTTTTTGCGCATATAAATTCTGTATTTAATTAGCCTCTAGTGGTCGGCTATGTGCTGTTTTTATTTTCGTCGATGGACATAGTTCCAGATCGCCACCCACGTCAATAAAGAATGAAGAAAACAGAAGTGATATGAATATTTGATAGTAAGGGTGGAAAACAAGATGAATGAAATCAATATGAAATTGATTGGTTGCCTGGTAATCGATAATTTAATCTCTATGTAAATAATGTATATGTTTATATCAATGGAATGTTGAATGATTTAGAATGGAAGTTAGCCCCCAACGAAAGAAACGCTGACAGCAACAATAGAATACTCGATAAGATCTATTTGATAAGGCCAGCTTCAGGTTTGGTCAAAGGTCACGAGATTTAAACAGGGCTAGCGCTAATTCCAACGCTAACCCTAATCCTGGACCTAGCTTTAATGCTTACCCTAACTCTAATCTACAATCTCACCAACTATCACCTTATTTACACCTCAGCGGCCTTGACGAAAATTGAGCTGACCTTAACAAATATAGTTAGACAAGAATAACCCCTTGCCATACGAACTTCTTATTCTGAACAATTTTGGGGTTTTTACTCCCCCCCCCCAAAAAAAAAATAACAGTATTTAGTAAGCACACAAATGAAGTATTGTTTTAAAGATGCCTTCCCGGGTACAAACTTTGTGAATTGACGATATATGTGGACTAAAAACATATTCAAAATAACCAATCCATCAAAAAATTTCTTCAATTCCCTTTCAAAACTTTGCTTTCGTCGTGGATACCCATAGCCATAAGTAAGCTGTTGTTAGACGCAATGTCTGTCAACTTAACTTCATTGTGGGAGGGTCCATTTTTCAGAATGTATCCTTTATAGTTACTGTACATTTACCATACTTACTAAGGCCTAAGTAAATTCTTAGTTATTTCTGTCTACTTTCTTTTAGACCTTTTAATCGCAGAGTCTTTTGTACGTTGACAACACCCAATGTCCCCCAAACCGCCTAACCATTTGAGCAAGAAATAACAACTGCTCCCCGACCGAAGCTGGCAGACAATAAGCCAGGAAAACCTGTTGGGTTGCTAGTTAGTGATTCCCTGACAATATTGCCTAGTGCGTTTTTCGTGTAATCCAGTATTTTTCTAGTACGATTGGGTGTCTATACTTTCCATATATACCAAATTTGGCATACTTTTATTGGAAATAACCACCCGACAAATACTTTGCTGGGAACCCAACTTTAAATCATTCATAAATAAGTTTTTAATTTCTTTTTTTATAGTTCAAAATTTCGTTTTACTCGTCTTTACTACACTGGGATCTGGAAGAGTAGTTATCATTGAAGTTTTCTGGATGATGAGAGGGATAAGCCAATGAAACGGTCGGTTACGACGAGTTCTTGCCCTTTTTGATACCCGGAAGTGTGGGTAAACCACTAGAAACGTGAACTACCACTATAACTTTACCAGATAGACATGTGACCTTGTCAGAAAGCTACGCCCGTTAATGTGTCGCAATCGTTCAAGGAACAAGCATGTATTTGAATTGGTGGGACGCTTATCGTTTGTTTCTAAGAGCACGCTACGCCTCCTCACCCCAGAACAAGACAAATAATAACAGTGAGGTTAGTATAGCGCTAGGGGCCGAGTTCTAGATCATAAAGCCTGTCATTGAGCCAACTGTCGTGGTTTCGAATGCCCGGTCGTACGTGGCAAAGAGTATGGTAGCCTGTCCAACCTCATGGGTTTTATCTTGGCCCCCCGGTTCCCTCCTACTGCTAATACCCCTACGCGCAAGCGATGTATTGAAATAAAACTAAAAACATATGTTAGTCTCGACATGATCTAGTTTGTGTCTAGTCGACGTTAAACCCCATTTATCTATCTCTCTTGATCCTGAAATGGCAAATGCTGTCTGCCAATGAAACAAATTGTTCTTGTATTATTATTTGCTTTAATTTCTTTTAAAATTGTCTTTTAGAATGGGGCATCTAGTTGTCTTGGCTAAGCATTATATGTTATTGCTTTATTTCATTTCTAGATGTACATGCGAATAGGACAGCTGCCTAGTCGTTCGGATGGTACGAAAAACCGAGGTTAGGTGCGTAAGCGTAGGACGTTAAACCCCATTTCATTCATTCATTCATTTCAAGTATCGCCACTTTAACGTTTGCATTTCCACTTGCATTTTTTTTACGTTTACGCATCGAAAATTTATAATTTTGTCGAGACAAGAGGCCTATTATTTTAATGAATGAATTGACGCCATGACACTTCTATTCATCGAGTTTATGAATCCTATCAACCGTAAGTGAATTGTGTACTAATGTTAGGGCGATTCAGTGTCAACAGAAATTTCATCCTACAGACATTATTTGGGGTTTATTTCAACATAATATAATAAGGCTTACCATAAAAACTTCATTCATCAACAATGAAAGTCTGGCCACATTGATTTTTGGGGATATATAACTATTTGGAAGTTTGTTATAAATGACTGAAAATCTACCCGGCATCTACAATCAATGGAGTTACCTCTTAGTGAGAATAAGAGTTATGTCCCTTGGCTGTGCTAAATTTAAAGCCCCAAGCTACACACGTCCCTGAAATACGAACTATAACGCAGTCGGAAAACATCGTTTATTTCCGTGCTGCGACATAACGGAATAAACTCTATGTCGGAAATTTAATAACAATGCCTAGTATAAGCCTATTTGTGATTTGGTAACTTGGTGTTCAAATTATAAGGATACTCATTGTCCAATCTAATGCCGGATAGCAAATCACCGGTGGACGCCATTTTGCAGGGCTAAGTCTCAAATCTAGAATAAAAATTAGGTCCGACGATTAAGGCTTATGACTACAAAATAATTAAATAAGATATATGAGTATAAAAATAATGTTAACCAAGTTACCAAAACTGTCTGGAAAATTAAGACTACCAATAAAAATTTGTTTCGGTTATTTTCCGGTTGCAAATAGTTCTGCGTATTTAGAGCTAGCAAATATTTATTTCCTAACCCATACAGTGTGGCACGTAAACCAAGGTTGTAACCACTAAATAAAAGTAATTCCCAAAACGTTGTAATGAGTTTATCCCGGCGCTCTTTCTATCATGGAAGTTAGAAATAAAACGAAGCTATTACAACTAGCTCTGTATCGAAACCACCGAAATCGCCAAAATCAAAAATTAAATCATGGACTGCAATCAAAAATTTTCCTCGAGTTCGCTATTAAATAAACACGAATGTCGAAGCGCGTAATCAGTGTATTTTTACTTGGCTTTATAATACCACATGGAAAGCTATTTGTGACATATATTTGCTGCGACCACCAAATTCACGTGCCCGGGACTAACTATCGCTCATAAAAGCTGTTTTGATCCGAGTGACAACACGCTGTTATAACAGGTCAGTTTATACAGTACAGATATTTGATGCTGTGGGCCACTCTACTAATGTACACATCGATACCGTGCCATTGTTTGTGCGCATACGCCCGATGACAAGGTTGGGAACGCTCATTAAAAACGTATAGTCAAAGTAAAGTCAATTTTCATTAGAGATGAATAGTCTTTTACTGAATTCTAAACCTGTATTTCTTTATCATTTTAAACATTGCCATTTTATTCTTTGACTTTTTGCTAAAAACATAAATCATTAAAGTGGGATTATAAGGCGTGAACGGATTGTTCCACCGCTCCTAGGTGAGATCTTTGCATTAATGCTTCTTTTCTCAAGACAGACTACACGCAACGCTTTCTGTATTTCAAAATGGCAACCAATCGTGAATATTTTACAGACAGCATGAATCACAATTTGGTTATTGAATATAGCGAAAAGAGGGAGGGGGGGTCGCGTAATCAGCCGAATTTATTTGATAGTTCCGAATGCCTAAGATGTGTTTGTGTTTTGTTTTATCTTTGTTGATAGCCCGGAAGTCTATGAATGCGCGCGCCCCGGTGAAATTTACCCACCTGACGTATGCCCCAATTGTACCCCTCCCCCCTTTCATCAAATACATTACTGTTCTTTTGCCACATTAGTGGCGCACGGAAATGATGAAATGTTCTCTGAACTGTACATAGTCCAATCTACAAACCCAACTATTGTAATTATAGCATAGAAGAGATGTATCCATCAAGCAAAACAAATCAGCACATTTTTACCGGATTCTTACGGACACCTACCGGTCCCCTAAGCATGTTATTTTTTTCTTTATTAAGCCCCATGGCCAATAATTCAAACACCGAGAAGCATAGTATATCAAGCCGTTCTATGAATATTTAAATTATATTTACCCAATACTCCTAACTCAGAATATGTCTTTAAAGGAATTAATGAACGACGTTAGGTTTTAATTGCTTTTATTGAATTTGCTGCGGGACCATTGTGTGTATATGGAGGGGAAAAATCATGATGTAACAGAATGTATAATGGATGTACTGAATTTTTGTATAGATCAGCATTTTGTGATAAAAATGTCAACTAATGGTATTTTAATGTTCAATAGACAACGCAAGCAAACAATGAAAATGTCCAGATCAGATTATATGTAATGAAATGAAATGAGGTTGAACGGCCTACTTGACTAATGAAGATGGGCATACGCCATATAGTATGCTATGAGGGAAATTGTGCCCGGGCAGCGGCGCTACGGCCTACTCTTATATTGAATTACATCTGCCAAGGGATCTTTTACGCGCACGCCAATGTATACACGTTACCTCGGTTTTTCGTCTCACCCGAACGACTAGACAGCTGTCCTTGTCAAGCCCTCTATCCTGCATCACTGACAAGTGAAAACCACGCTGGAAAGCAGGTCGTCTTATCCACGTAGCCACCTTGATCCCCAGATAAGATTATAGTTTAACATGGACAATAGAACAACGCAAGATTAAGTTTTGTGAACTAATAAATTAGTGCTATATATAGTTGATCGAGAAATAATAAGCACACCCTTGACACATGCACGACACCTGGCATTACATAAAACTGATGTCCGCTATATTCTATGGGCAGCACGTTAAAAATTCCCTGACAGTTGCAAATTGAAATAAGAATACGTTTTAGTTTTAGCATAGCTGTCCCGGAAATTCAGCTATCATGGTTAGGAAATAGATTGTAGAAACTATTAAATAAAATTTCAAAATTGAAAACCTCGGGGAAATGGCCACCACCAGTGTCATCCGCGTCTAAAATGTGTAGGCATGCCCTGTCTTGTACATGATACCATTTGTTAATTTTAGCTACACCCATCTCTTTCTGTCGCTCTCTCTCTCCCTCTCTCTCACACCCTCTCTCTCTCTCTCGCATGCAACATGTTGTTCTTTCATGTTTGTAACTGCGTTGATATGCTAAATAAATTAAACTGGTATTGGATGTCGTAAAATGGGTAGGCATGCCCTGCGTCGTGCATGGCACCATTCGTTAATTACAGCTAATTGAAACAGGAGTTCTGAGTCGACTTGACTTGATGAATGTTAACCCGGTATATCAACGTATTCTATTGTAAGACGTGTACCATCTGTTATATAGTTTGAATTGTTTGGTTGACTTGAGATGCCTTTATAGACAATGAAGAACAGCTGCTCCAGGAAATATAGACACAACTTATTTTACAAAAACAAGACTGGCTATGTAAGCCTTTTTTCCTCCACGTAATGGTGGAAAGAGAGAGAGAGAATTGAGGTTTAACGTCCACTCGACATAAACTAACACATGGTTTAATTTTATTTTGAATAATTCTCTTGCACGTAGGGTACTTTAGCAGTGGGAGCAAACCGGATGACCCGGAGAAAACCCACGAGGTTTGACAAAATTATGGAAAGCGAGGCGCCACATCATCCTATTTAAATAAAGGTCAAAATAGCCCCGACTCAGTTGTTGTGCATTTATTGTAAATGCAAATAGACGCTACCGTTCGAGTCGGAAGATCCAGAACAAAGAAACTGGGATAAATAACAAAAAACAAGTATGAACAATCCAAACTATCGGACCAAATTCGAAGTCCTAAAAAAAACGGTGTACAAAATACACGACGAACTGTAACAACAGGTGTCCGAAGGAATAAGCTTACCCTACCTGGCGCCACACCCGCGCGATTGGCCAATGGACTATCGGTATGCAAAATACACGCGATGAACAGTCTTGAAGATGTAGTAGACAGAATCAGGGAGATAGTATACCCGTCAATTAAATATATCTAGAATAATAGCCGAGAGAGACATGTTATATTTGCCAATCAAATCAATACGACGGCCATAAAACTTTAAAGGTATTTATACGTTTAGTGCGCAAGTATCTCTTGGTCCTTGTCAACCAATCTGTATTATCTTTGAGGTTACATTCCCAAACTTGAAGAAAGCTGGCCAATTTCTAGTTACATAACACCATTCTCAAAAAAGACCGATTTTTCCCTATAAGTTACGGAATCAAACTTAAAGTTCTGTGTTACTCTCCCAAAATACCCGAGGGCTCTCTTACAATCATGCAAGGCCTTAAGACCTGTAAATATAAAACTCCTTGTACTGCCTAAACATAAAACTTTTCCTACTCAGCCCCAACAGAGTGGAATGATCTACCATCGGAAATAAAGAAGTGTCCAAATATTGCTCTGTTGAGATCCAGACTTAAAACATTTGTTTAGGAAAACATTTACTTTATGACAGTTTTGTTCATTTTTGTGACAGCGCTACGAGCACTCTCATGCATGTATATTGCGCAATGTAGACTATTATTAGTATTATGTGAAAATCGAGTGTGGGTGCAGAGAGTGCAATTAAAATATAAAATGCAAAAATCAAAGTGCAAACGTTGCCAACCAGGTCAATGGACATGGTCATGCATCATGCAGATTGCTATGAGGGAATGTTGTCCATGACAGGCACACTCTTTGTCAAATTTCAACAGCCAAGGGTCATTTTTAGGTGCACGCCAACGACTACACGGGTGGGTCAATACTTATCTTTCTTATCGAACTAGACACTTTTCTTTAGAAGACAACCGCCCTGCTCCACTGACAAAGAGAAGAACGTCGCTAATCGGCTCAGCTAACATGAGAATCGAGCCCGAGAGCCCCGTTTTACTGAGTCTGGCCCCTCAAACATCAAAGTTAATATCGTCATGAACTGGACTTAACTAAAAGGACAACCTTTTTATACATCTGGGGCCGGTTGCTCAAAGCTCCGCTATCTTTTAACGATCCGTTAACTTTAACAGAGAGAAAGGGTGTTGCTGGAAATAAAGGCGCCGAACATTCTGTGGTGCAAATTTTTCCTACAGATTTATGCTTATATTTCTTTAGGAAAAAATAAAGTATTATATAATGTTTTCTTTAGTAAATCGGGTTGGGTTGGTCTAGTGGTCTAGAGTGCCGCGATTCGGCCTCAAGCCTGCCGAACACCTCTAGCTTGCGGCTGTGGTTTCGAGCCCTAGTGTGAGCGTGTGTGACATGGAGATAGGGGCGCCTTCTCAACCCCGTGGGTTTCCACCGGCCACTCCGGTTTCCTCCCACTGCTAAAGACCCCTACGCACAAGCGAATTATTGAAATAAAAATTGAAAACCATGCGTTAGTCCCAAAATGGCCTAGTTTGTGTCGAGTGGACGTTAAACCCCATTTCTCTATCTCTCTTTAGTAAATCTACCAAGATACGTCCGTTACCAAGATAATACCAAGATATGTCCGTTACCAAGATATGTTTTGAGCAACCGACCCCTGGCGATTGTGGATGTGTTTGTATAGTGGAGGGTTCATTGACAGATATTAACTATGGCAATCGAATGCAACACATCATTCACAGTAAATAATGGTGGTTTCATTCCAGTAATTAGGATTGTATTGTGAAATAGATTGTTGGTAAAGTGAGTTTGATTGATTTATAAATATTCACTGTGGTATGATTATGTGGAATGTTAAGGGTCGCGATGAGCGGTCGATAGAATATAGAAGTATTCTTCAGAAGGTTTAATCGTCAGACGCGGATCCAGGGGTGGGAGGTGGGGGACTTCATTCCCCCAAAAGGTCTTTAGCGTATAGAAGTATATACTACACGTCCTTTAGCTGCTACATATCTTGGGGTTGGATGGCCGGATGCTTAGCGCGTGCTCGCTGTTTCATAAAGCCTGTCATTGAGTCAACTGGCGTGGTTTCGATTTCCGGGTTGTACGTGACAAGGAGGAGGGTCGCATGTCCAGCCTCGCGGGTTTTCTCCAGGTCCCCCCACTACAACCGAATTATTGAAATAAGATTAAACCATGTGTTAGTCCCGATATGACGTGTTTGTTTGGCGTGGACTTTAAACCCCATCTCGCTCTCTCTCGCCCAGCTACTTGTCTTCTGTGTATTCTTCAGCCTTTGTATATTGAAGCCAGACAGTTCCTTCCTTCAAACAATTATTAATAAAATACTGCTTCTCTTTTGGCAATTCCACAAAGTTGGACGATTAATTATGTACTGCACACCTTCAGTGCATATTCGTCTAGGGACCGACACTATCTATTTTGTCACGGCTTAATATACTAAGGTGTTATTTAATATTTAATTGAAGAGGCATTAAATAAGATAGGTTAAACTGTCAGTTTAAGTCAAATTACTTCACTGAACGGAGATATTAGCAATTCAATTTTAGGCTAGTCGCTAACGTTAATACTGACGTCGGTATGAAAACAAAGTCTCGATTATCAATTTTTAAGTTAAATTACCCACCACAACATGTATTCAAATCCAGTAAATATTGCAAGCTAACGATGGCATCGAGGGTTTATTATGTCTAATTAATAATTTAGATAAAATTTTAGGCCTAAAGAAAGATTTAGATCTTGCACAATGCATGTCCAAGGGAGGGAAGTCAGAATATCAACGGTATATATAATCTCGTGGCTCGGATTTTGTGAGATTAATAATACTTATATATGGTAGACAGTGTCTAATCAGAACAATCCTTGACAAACAAGTGAGACCCGCTGTTGAAATAAAGAGAGGTTGTTCTCGGAGTCCTTCGACTACCAGAAACTCAAACCCACCAGTTACGCGAATCACTCATACCTAATCGCTGTATCATAAAGCCTGTCATTGAGTCAACTGAAGTGGTTTCGATTCCCCGGTTGAAAGTGACAAGGAGTCGGGTCACCTAGCTGTCCGACCTCGGGGATTTTCCGTGCCCCCCCCCCCCCGCTAAAGACCGCAGCGCGCAAAAAAATTTGTCGAGTGGACGTTAACACCGCCCCCCTCTCTCCCCCTCTCTCTCTATCTCTCTCTCTCTATCTCTCTCTCTCTCTGTCTCTCTCACACACACACATACAAAAATATTGTTCTGCAATGTTCTGCGTTGATCAAATGCTAAAAATAAACGATTTGAAATTATAAAATGATTGCAGATATATGTTATTCAGGTCAATAAGAAGCAAGTGAGCAATACGTTTGTGATTTACACATTGTGATATGTTTGCATCATACATGCGGTTAGTAATTGTATCGGTAGAGTTGTCTGTATTTGACAGCCGTGTTCTGGGACAAGCTATCGCACAGCTGGGGAGTAATTGACTTTAATCACCGCAGCTGATGAAGATTGTTACCGTAAAATAATATTGTCCAAAAAATTGTACATCATTATGCATGAAAACAGCTTGATAGCTCCAGTTATCTCAGTTTGTTTTTCTCTCAAGAACTTCCGATAGTAGACCTACTTCCCATTGCCGTTGACATGACTGACAAATCTTTATTGCAATTTTTAAAAAAAATAAATTGTGCACTGTAGCAAAACATTAATGTTAAATGCGATACATAAAACAACTCTAATTGCTGACTCGATTCAAGAAATGACAAATGCAGTAGCAGTATCAATGTAGCATCTTATTTTCATACATTTCTGGGGGCACGGTGGCTAAGTGGGTAAGACCTTTGCTCGCTATCCTGGTGATCGGGTGTTCGATCCCTGCATTGACCGACAAAAGTTCATCCCGTTTTTCGGAATGGTTCCTCTTTGTCAGTGATGTAGGGCTGTCTAGTCGTTCGGATGATGCGAAAAAACGAGGTCCCGTGTACAATTGGCGTGCACGTAAAAGATTCATTGACATTTGGAATTCGATATAAGAATAGGTTGTAGTGTCGCTGTCCTGGCAGAATTTCCTTCATAGCACACTGTATGGCGTATGCCCGTCTTCATTAGCCCAGTTTAGGAGCAGAACGGTAGGACATTAAACCCCATTCCATTTCATTTCATACATTTTTGCACCAGCCGGGATAATCGCGCAAGGTTTAGCCAGCGGGAGTGACTAGAACCTTATAATGTCAGCTTATGATTCCTACAATGCTAATGATGCTTTGTAGTCCCAATCTGATTAGAATACAGGTGTGTATTTCTTTTCTTTTATTTAGTACTTTTGATGGACTACACTACATACAGATCTGACAAGTTATAGAGGTCAGGGGTCAAACGAGCGGCGTTTGACCCTATGACGTCAGACATTGATTAATCAATCAGCGTCGACATTTCTAGTGGTCTATCCCTAGATCCGTGCATCAAACGCGCCGTAACAGACCGTTTCATCGACTAATCCCCCACATCATCCAGAACACGCCAATGATAACAATTCTTACAGATCCTAGCGCAGTAAAGACACCTACGCGCAAGCGAATTATTGAAATACAATTGAACCATGTGTTAGTCCCGGAATGACCTAGTTTGTGTCGAGTGGATGTTAAACCCCATTTACGTTTGTATATCTCTTTCTGTCTCAAAACTTCATCTATGTTGATTCTCTTCAAGGGAATTAAACTGAAATGTATATTTTATTCCCAATCGATAATTAACTAGTGTTCTTAATTTCCCCACATCTTTTGTCATTGAAATCAGCTGAACAAATGCAAGTGTTGTAATGAACTAAAAGACAATAATAACGTAATTATAATATCAAGGGAATACACCGTATATACGCATCTTTCATTATCTATTATAAATTGTATACAGGTCGTTGATATAACCGCTTCATTTCACTGGATGTTAGAAGGGATTACGTTCGAATTGGGTTAACAAAAACATTCATTCAATATGCTTGGTATTCATTTTTAATGAACCCGCACTCACCTTAGCCCTTTAATTAATCCGAACAATTGATATGGATTTTCTGCCAACACCATATTCAGCGGATTCATTCTTGGGCTTGTTGTGGCAGGTCTTGATACTGGAATTGGTTAGGAAGTGCGCCATTCTCCAGAGAATTCTATCAATCAAGTCTGGGGATAGATATTTGCCAGGAATGAAAGAAAGACGTAGATTAGACATTAGGCTATTTATAGATCGGTACAGGTATATAAATAAATACATATTAATCAGTTTGGCCGTGAGTCGATCAATCAATGCTGATCCGCCATAGCAGGTGTCATTTTGTTTGTGGTAAAGCGAGGGGGAGAGAGAGGGGAGAGAGATAGGGAGAGAGAGAGAGAGAGAGAGAGAGGAGGAGAGAAAGAGAGAAAGAGAGAAAGAGAGAAAGAGAGAAATGGGGTTTAACGTCCACTCAACACAAACACTAGGTCATTTCGCGATTAACCTATGATTTAATTTTATTTCAAAAATTCGCCTGGGCTAGGTGTCTTTAGCAGTGGGTGGAAACCGAAGAACCCTATTTCTTGTCACGTACAGCCTGGGATTCGAAACCACGCCAGTTGACTTAATGACAGGCTTTATCATACAGCGCGCACACGCTAACCATTCGCCCCGTCCCCCTGTTTGATGTAAAGCAAAAACTACAAAAGGGGTGATGTTGACCTTTTTTTTTATGTTGTCGGCGATATCACTTCGGTGCGAGCGGACGTTAAATAAAACTATTTCACACGTACACATTTTTTTACGAGACGATTTCACTTACACGGTGAACAGTCCATTTGCTGATTATACTATTTTGCTTGATTACACTATTTTGCCTGATTACACTATTTTACCTGATTATACTATTTTGCCTGATTACACTAATTGCCTGATTACACTAGTTTGCCTATACCGTTTTTTAAGACTTCGAATTTTGTCTAATGGTTTGGATTGTTCGTACTTTATTTTATTTATATATATTTTATGAAATGAAAATGAAATGGGTTTAACGTCCTACTGTTCTGTTCCTATTGGGCTACTGAAGAACGGCATAATTATGTCACGCTGTGTGCGTAAAATTTCAATATTATTTTGTATGGCAGACCCCATATATTCAACGCAGTGGTAATTGCTGTGTTCACACTAGCCTTTTAATGCGCATCGAATGCGCATTAAAGCCTTAAGTCGCTAAAACGCGTCACACTCAATGCGCATTAAACCAAAACTAAGCCGCTTTAGCGAAACCGCATTTCTAATGCGCATTGGCTGAAGCGATATAACTGACGCGCATTTCAGCGTTGAGATCGAACAGCGCTTGCGCAGTGCAGTACTTCCGTTTTATCGCATAGAGAAAGCTGTTAATGCGCATTGAGTGTGACGTGTTTTAATGCGAATCGAAAGCGGTTTAATTTGTAGTGTGACGCCACCCGTGGTAACGAAAGCGCCTTCCGTAGGGCGTTTTACGGAAAGCGCTTTGAAAGCGCATTAGGTGTGAACATAGCATAATTTAGTCTCCTAAAACATTTGTCAAGTTTGGTTCCTTTGGGTAATGGTGACAAATAAAGGAAGTTGACTCAATGACAGACCTTATGATACAGCGCTCACAAGCTTACCACTCCAATCTCCCAGTAATCATTACAAGTATTGAGTTATGTAAATGTAATTAAAATTTTAATGTAAATAAAATGCATGTTACTTGTGATGTACCATGTGCAACCTGGCTATTGTGGTGTCGCCAACGATACCACTATCATGCTGAACAACGCAAACCCGGTGATACTCACCATGCAAGATCAAAGACCAAATACCTCAGATATCAATTTGATTTTGGTCTTTGTGTGCGTGGTGTGAATAACAATGCCGGTTTGAATTTGTAGAAGATAAAGAGACAGATAAATGAGGTTTAACGTCCACTCGACATAAACTAGGTCATCTCGGGACTAAAATAAGGTTTAATTTTATTTCAATAATTAGCTTGCACGTAGAGGTCTTTAGCAGTGGGAGGAAACCGGACAGGAGACCCTACTCCTTGCCACGTATAATCAAGGATTCGAAACCACACCAGTTGACCCAATAACAGGCTTTAAGTTTCAACGCGCACGCTATCCATTCAGCCATCCACCCCCATGACAGTATGAATTTGTAGGATATTAGCTACGTGATCAAAGTCGACGGTTTATGTAACCGTATCTCCTTCCGAGTCCTCCGTTTCATTTAGTATCACATCGAGTCGATTTCCGGAACAAGATGAACTTCGTGTAGACTGACTACAACACTGGTGTCAGAAGTTGCATAAAATTGTTTTTCCAGGAACCTCGAGATATCGACAATCTTCACAATTTGTAAAATTAATGACTTGGTGAAGCGTAAATCAAATAGACTCTCTCCACGTGGTTTAGATAAATATTGGAAATCCCCCATCTACAAATATCTAAACTATCGCCATGTTTGTTTACACACGGCCTTGTAACATCTTGTTCGTACGGTGAAGGACTGGCTCAAGAGATTTGAAGACTGTCAGTCCATTAAAAAGTACACACATACCATAAAGGGAAGCACCCATTAAACATGGAGAATTACTATAGAATTAAAACCGAGAACATCAGATACGTTATTTTGTTTTCGAATGGTTTTATATGGGAACGTGTCCAAGGGATATTATGGTAACGTGTCCAGTATGCCTGGCTAGTGTAGGGTATACTTCTTTCAACATTTGGTCTACTCCCTTGGATTAAATTTAAAGGAGCTAAGGCCTACTCTTATATCAAATTCCAACTGTCAATGATCTTTTACATGTCCCAATGTGTGTAAGGCACCGCGGTTTTTTATTCCCTCCGTACGACTAGACAGCTGTCCTTATCCCCCTCCTGCACCACTAACAAGAGGGAAACCACACCGACAAAATACAGATAAAATTTCTGGGCCAACACCGGGAGCTAACTCGAGACCTGCACGCTAGTGAGGCAGTGTATTACCCACTTAGCCACCGTGGCTCCCCCAGGACGTGAAATGATGGATTTCAGTCAAATAGTATTTTTCACGATTCATCTTTTTGTAGGTCCCTGCCCCACCCCCGTTCCTGTATATACGCATTTCTGGTCTTCCGTCTGAAATCGAACTCCAGTTCCTTCCGCCATTGATTTTAATTTTAATTTCAAACTCTTAAAACCCCAAATGTCATTCATATGACAATTAGTACAACAAGTGTCTAGAAAGAAGCTAACTGTCAGACGATTGGGAAGGACATTATTGTCACCAAAGTTCATGTTTTATGTAACCCAAAGGATGTTGTGTAAAAAAATGTAATAAAGCATAACAGAAACCAAACAATAAATAGCACAAAGAAACTCTATGTTTATGAATAAATTATTCAATCAAAAGAAGTGTTTATCCCAGAGGTTTGATAGTCACATCGCCTACAAACAATGGACGAAACATCAATAATTTTCTTGATCCGCTTGAGAACAGACACTAACCTAATTGACCGACATTTTAATTCCCAAATCAACGATTTTAGTCGAAAACACCAAGTATACTTAAATAATTTTAAGAACTGTTTATTTCGCTTCCATTTAATGGAATTGAGCAAGTTTAGTCTGTGTATGCGTGTATGCCAGATGTTAAACGGAGTAGAACCGCATTACAAAACAATATACACTTTTGTGACAGACCTGGCTGCTATTCAGGACAGGGATGTATTATCGCATTGTCTATGTTTGAGATTAGGCATTCTTCATGCGACTTCAGGTCAAAAATTATGCTTTATTCTGTGTATAGGGAGAGAGAGAAAATTGGGGTTTAACGTCCACTCAAGACAAACTAGGTCATTTCGAGCCTAGTGTAGTGTTCGATTCCAAAAAACTACCGCATTGGTCGAAAAAGTTCATACATATTGTCCGGTGTTGCTTCCCCTTGTCAGAGATACGGTACGGAGGGTCTGACAAGTACAGTTGCCTAGTCATCCGGATGGGACGAACAACAGAGGCCCCGTGTACACATTGACGTGCACGTAAAAGATCACTTGACAGTTGGAATTAGATGTAAGAGTAGGTCAGAGCGCCGCTGCTCGGGCAAAATTCCCCTCATAGCACACTGTATGGTGTATGCCCGTCTTCATTAGCCCTGTTCGGAACAGAACAGTATGACGTTAAACCCCATTTCATTTTATTTATATATATGGCTAACCTCGTTGGTTTTCTCTGGGTCCTACGCACAAGCGAATTAAACCATATGTTGGTCCCGAAATGACCTAGGACGTTAAACCCCATCTCTCTCTCCCCCTCTCTCTCTCTCTTTCTCTCTCTCTCTCTCTCGCCCTCTCCCTTACGTAGAACCATTTACGTAGGCAAAAAATAAAATTAACGAAAAAAACGTAGATCTGTTAACTGATACTGATTGTAATCAACGATTTGCACTAATAAGGACACGGTCGAGCAATTAATTAGACTTAACATACAAGATAATCATACTGAACATAATGAACCATTAACAATTTGCTAAACAAACCAAAAAGTATTTCAAAATTTAACGTTTAATTAATAAAAAAAATCAAAATAAATCTTAAATAAATTTTACAGACATGCTGACTAATCGCTAGTTCCTTTGTATATAGCTATTCTTACTGTACATAAAATAATATTGCATAACTCTATTGGAAGCGTTTTACATGACTGTTGAAGACCAAATAAAATAACAGTGCCTAATTCATTAATATTTATAATCATTTTCAATATATTAATGAGTATCATCCCAAACTTAGGCTGCCTATCTACAGCTAGCTCCGACTGAGAATAGGCCCTAACCTAACTAACCGACATTTAAATTCCTACCTCGAGGATTTTAGTCGATAACACTGGGTATGCTTTAAGAAGTTTTGAGAAGTATTTATTTCTCTTCTAGTGTCATATTGACTGAAATTAAATATGCGTATTTAGCCGTTGTGTGTATAAAAGATGTCAAACTAATCAGAGCCGATTCACAAAAAAAGTTCCCTAATTATTCAACATGGCGGCTCCTATGAAAGATATTTCACAGACGCGGTTTTGTTTGCGAAAACAAATTAAGGAGAATCTAACCTTGTTTTGAAAGATAAACTGATTGAAATTCTAAAGACAGTTTACAATGGTAAAGAATGTATTGCAATATTACCCATATCATAAATCCCGCCCCAAAATGATCACGTAGGAGTTTCAAATGGTGGATATACAGGACAGTGTCACAATCTCAGAAGTATGACGTAGGTGGGTCGCCTTGTGCAGTATGAGTGAGTATATATCTTAGATTAAAAGTTTACAATCTGTCAAATGTTGACAACTAATAAATAAATGTTCAATATCTTCATGCATTAATTTACAGACAGGGCAATATTCGTCAAAAAGCTTTTACTTTGACCATAATATATTATGCACAATTTTAAAATCTAAGTCATCACATTTAGAATTTTTGTAAGTACAAAACACATTTTTCCATTTTATAGGAAAATTACACACAAAAGCCCCTTTCTCCCAATAATTTAAACAAATAGATTGAACAAATTCATAGCTGAGAAACTTCTGATAGATAGCAGAATTTAGAAGTTAATTTTTTAAGTGTTACCAATTTTTCATCAATCACTAGTTCTATTCAATGTGCGGGTTGTGGTTGGGATGACCTAGTGGTCTAGAGTGCCGCGCTTCGACCTCTAGCTGGCCGGCCACCTCCGGCTTGCGGCTGTCGTTTCGAGCCCTTTTGTGAGCGTATGTGGCATGGAGAAAGGGGCGCCTTCTCAACCTCGTGGACTCCGGACACTCCGGTTTCCCCCCACTGCTAAAGACCCCACGCACAAGCGAATTATTGAAATAAAAATTGAAAACCATATGTTAGTCCCAAAATGACCTAGTTTGTGTCGATTGGACGTTAAACCCTATTTCTCTCTCTCTCTCTCTATTCAATGTTTATAAAAAAAAATTCATTAATAAAGGTTTTACTTAGATTCAAAATGTAAATATATATAGTTGTAATTCATTTTTAACAGCCATAATATTATAACAGTTTTTGTCAAGAACCCCGTCATAAAAATGATAATTAAAGAAATAAAATTTGGTTTAACGTCCTACTTTTCTGCTCCTATACTGGGATAATGAAGAAGGGTAAATAGCGTGTAATGAGGGACATTTTGCCAGGGCAGCGGACCTACGGCCCACTCTTATATCGAATTCCAACTGCCAAGGGGTATTTTACGTGTACGCCAATGTGTACATGGGACCTCGTTTATTGTATCAAACGAACGAATAGACAACTGTCCTTGTCAGACCCCCCTTCATGCACCATGGCAAGGGAAATAACGCCGAAAATCTGGATGAAATTTCTCGGCCAATGGAGGGATCGAGCACCCGACCTCCAGGCTAGCGAGCCAGCGTCTTTCCACATAGCCACTTGCAAGTCAAATATCAGATTATCTTTTTAACGTCCGCAAGGGGGTTGTTTATATATTAATTGTAAAGTAATAAGTGTATAAAATAGGGTTTAACGTCCTACGCTTCTGCACCTAACCAGGGCTAATTGAAGTTGGGCGTACGCCATACAGTGTGCTTTGAGGAATATTTTTGCCCGGGCAGAAGCTGAATTCCAACTGCCAGGGGATCTTTTACGTACACGCCAATGTGTACACGGGACCTCGGTTTTTCGTCTCATCCTAACGACTAGGCAGGTCCTCCGTCTACATCACTGACAATGGGAAACCACGCCGGAACATCGATATGAACTTTCTCGGCCAATGCAGATATTGAACACCCGACCTCCAGGCTAAAAGCCAGCATCTTACCCACTTAGCCACGTGATCCCCTAATTATAAAGTAATCAGTTCTGATACTTTATTACTTCCATAGTATTTGGTAAATAATAACATTGTTGACATGAAAGTAAATAATGATTACATTTTACTTTGACAAACTAAATCAACATTGAAGATTGTTATACTTATGCATGGATGGCAGACATTGTTAGCGTTTCCAATGGACGGAGAAAGGACTCACTCTCATTCACATTATGTTTGAAGACAACTTTATTGTGACATCATATAGTGAATGCAAGCTCCCAATCTGAACGACAGATTCGCCCTACCTGCAGAGAAGTGACTCTGACACAGTGAATAGCCATGATATTCATATATCGTTATCTAAACGCCACAGGTCGCGAGGTCAACACACAGAAGTAAAATGACTTCGACGAACAGAAAACCTGCGTCGCATCAGGGTTGTATGTGTAGGACAAAATTCGAGATTGAATAATACATTCCCGGAAGCAGTGCCGGACTGGTGGGCCGAAGGCCCACTTGCCATACCTGTGACAAGGCCCACGAGCAAACGGCGGGCGAAGCCCGCCTACGAGCGCCACAGATGCGAAGCTCGAGGGGGTCTGGGGGGAAAATTTTGAAAAATAAACAGTCGCAAACCCATTTTCCAAGCACCTCAGGCCAGAGCAGCGGATGGAGATATATGGTGACCTGCGAGCGCTTTAATCACAGATTGTCGGTTTATAATGCTGTCACCATCTCGAGGTTAAACTCATGAATTTATGCATAATTTCACCAGGTGGTAGAATTTGTTTCTTCCAACGAAATCTATCTTTCTGCTTTTCTTTCCTTTCCTTTCCCTGTTTCCTCTCCTCCCCTCTTTTACTACCTTTTCTTTTACTTTTTTTTACTTTTTTCTTTTTTTCTTTGAGGCTTAGGCCCATATTTTGGGGGGGGGCTTAATAGGCCCACTTGCCATTGGCAAGTGGGCAAGTGGGCCCAGTCCGGCACTGCCCGGAAGAAAATGTGATTTAAACAGAATTTGCAGGTTTTAACGGACATCAAATTTTGACACACGCGGGCCTGCGCTATTGGCACTATTTCGTGATTTCGTGCTTCGATCGGGTCTATTTCACATATACACAATCAATTCTGCTAATGTTTTTAGTGATAGATTGACTAATAGTTAATTTATTTCAGTTCTAAACAAAATTTTAAAAAATAGCAAAATTCTAGCTTGTATTACATGCGAAAAAAAGCCAGCTACCATTTATTTTTCGTCACGTTAGTTACGTACGTGGAAGCTCCGTATTGTACTTAATACAAGTAAAAGTTACTCAAACTAAATCAACATGAAGATATAAACCTATTTTCATCAAAAACCGAATTAAATTAGTATGCAAACCAACTCACGCTCACTTGGCTGATGAACCAAAAAAATCGAACTGATACTTCAGATTAATCAAGTCGAATTAATTTTGATCTAAATCAAAGAAATGGCTTTCCTTTTCATTTTGACTGTCATTGAGTCGAATGGCGTGGTTTCGCTTCTTCGCTTGAGATATAGGATATCCTGCACAACCCAGTTGCTTACCCGGGGTCCTCCGGTTTCCTCCCCACTGCTAAAGACCCCTGTTCCCAAGCGAATTATTAAAAAAACCCAATTGAACCGTATGCTAGTCCCGAAATGATCTGATTTGTGCGGAGGGGACGTTATACCCCTCTCTCTATCTCTCTTTCTCTCTCTCATTTTAACGTGGGGAATAAAATAAACGTTGGACTGAACACAAAAGTTTTAAATAAGACACGTGTGTATTATCTGATGTGGACCAATGTAGGTATAAAATATATTATTATAACCCTTTACATAAATATATCATGATTATTAAACGTTAGTTCAGTGTAAAGTAGCGTCTATGAATAAGCTGTATATATTATATACCCTCGAGATGTCGAAATTGAACGTATTACAGCACAGAAGTAACATTCTTTTAATAGCTGCCACCTTCCATTTGACTCGAACCATCTGTTCGTGAAAGTTTTATATGTTTATAATAGCTAGTAGGCGGTCCGTTTACAAATGCTAACATCAAAACCTTGACACTTTTAACGTTTATATGAATTTGATTAATCCATCTTGCGTTGCCTGTGTTATCTTTTTTTCAAACGATTTATGTTCTGATAATATAATATGATGTACGAGATTTAAAGGTAAATCTACAGATATATATTTACCTTTATAAATACAGCAAATAATTAACTGTTATCAAATATAAAACCAAAAAGAATACCGAATACAAACACACGAGTGCAGGGACGTATGAAGGATTTTAATGAGTGGGGATGCAGCAGAGTGGTGGGGCGCTAATATAATGTCCAAGCTGATGATATTGATCACAATTAAGTGTACCGGTATCATTTTATAATTGATAGACTGTCAAATTGTTACTTTGTGGAGTGTGGGGGGGGGGGGTATTTCTGGGGGCGCCTTGGTTTGCTGGAGGTACAATGTACCGGCTTAAAACTCTCTCTCTCTCTCTTTCTCTCTCTCTCTCTCTCTCTCCCTTTCGCTCTCTCTCCACTCGTTTGCAGAATGTCCGAAACGAAAACACGCCTGTAAAGTAAATTAAACAAATGTATGAATAACAAATGACTGAAGATTTTAGTAATTATCACTGAATTTAAGGAGAGTGTATACAGCCCAATAACAAGTGGATAAGGCGCTGGTTCGCTAGCCAGGAGGTCGGGTGTTCGATCCCTGCATTGGCCGAGAAAGTGCATCTCGATTTTCCGACGTGATTTCCCCTTGTCAGTGATGCAGAAGGAGGGCCTGACAAGGACAGCTGCCTAGTCGTTCGGATGGGACGAAAAACCGAGGTCCCGTGTACACATTGGAGTGCACGTAAAAAGATCCCTTGGCAGTTGGAATTCGATATAAGAGAAGACCGTAGCGCCGCTGCCCGGGCCAAATTTCCCTCATAGCACACTGTATGGCGTATGCCCGTCTTCAATTAGCTCAGGTTAAGTGCATAACAGTAGGACGTTAAACCCCATTTCATTCATTCATTGCCATTTTTCCCATATTCCAATTGTATACAAAGATATTAATTAAATCACGATTATGAATTCACTTGTCAACATGTCAAAAACAGTTTTCTCTTAATTCCCTCCTATACCATGTCAAAAAAGATTTTTTCTTATTCACTCCTAAACTATGTCAAATAAGAGTTTTTCTAATCCACTCTTAAACCATGTCAATAGAGATTTTCTAAGTATAATTTTGTCTATTAAGTAGTTTTCCCCGGTATTCGCTCAATTTAGATATTCAAAGCTCGTCAATTTATATAGAAGAACGGGCTAGTTGAAACCTAATCGTCCAGGCATAATACGAGAAAAGAAGCGGTTAGGATTTTAAGCGTTTTGCCAAGTGTCTGAATGAATATTCGAGAATCAGTATACAAGGCAGAAATGGTGTTTTTAACATTAACAATAATTTTCGGCAACTTAAAACGAATTATTCTCTTCATTAAATTCGTGAATTATATTTCAACAAGCTACCAAACATTCCCGGTGAATAACTATAGAAGTGAGAGAGGGAGATCGGTTTCCGGTTTAAAAGATATAGAAGCGAGAGAGGGAATGAATGAATGAAATGGGGTTTAACGTCCTACGCTTAAGCACCTAACCTGGGCTAATTGAAGACGGGCATACGCCACAGTGTGCAATGAGGGAAATTTTGCCCGGGCAGCGGCGCTACGGCCTACTCTTATATCGAATTCCAACTGCCAAGGGATCTTTTACGTGCACTCCAATTTGTACACGGGACCTCGGTTTTTCGTCCCATCCGAACGACTAGGCAGCTGTCCTTGTCAGGCCCTCCTTCTGCATCACTGACAAGGGGAAATCACGCCGGAAAATCGAGATGAACTTTCTCGGCCAATGCAGGGATCGAACACTCAACCTCCAGGCTAGCGAACCAGCGCCTTATCCACTTAGCCACCGTGATCCCCTATTTGGCAGAGAAGCTCAGCTCCAGTTTGGAATCTAGGAAAAAAAGTCACAGGAAAAAAAGTCACAGTAAAAAAGTCACAGAAAAAAAGTCACAGGAAAAAAAGTCACAGGTAAAAAAGTCACAGGTAAAAAAGTCACAATTTATATTGTTGATAAGTGTGAAGAACTTGGCCATGAGATGTTTGTAGAAACGATCGTGACTGATTTCAAAGACATTTTTTTGCGCTCTTTGCGTGGCAGCCAAAGGATGCTTCTACCACCTGACACAGTCAACCTGGCGACATGTCCAGACACTAGGACTAGTACCCCACTACAAGGCCTAACCCTCTCCATGAGAAGACCCCCCCCCCCCGCCCCAATGTTCCCTCCTGAAGTTTGGAACGTACATGACGCAACCATGAACAGTGCCCCCTGTACCAACAACATCTGCGGGGGATGGAACAACAAGTTCTACAATCTTGTCGGCCAACACCATCCATCCATCTGGAGAGTGGTGGAGTGGTTCCAGAAGGGATCAGCCACAGTCCAGACTGTCGTCGCCCAGGATGCCATCGGCAATCGACCCGTCAGAAAGGTCAAAAAGAAACTTGTAAAGATGCAGACACAGCTACGAAATATGTGCAGGGATCGTGTCAGTGGTGCCGAATCCATCCCATTTTTCCTGTGTTTTTTTTTACCTAAGCAAATTTGTGACTTTTTTACTGTGACTTTTTTTCCTGTGACTTTTTTTCCTGCGACTTTTTTACCTAGGCAAATTTGTGACTTTTTTACTGTGACTTTTTTTCCTGTGACTTTTTTTCCGCGCACCGTTTAGATGACTTCCCCGGTGAATAGATATAGAAGCGAGAGAGGGAGATGGGGTTCCCCGTTGAATAGATATAGAAGTGAGAGAGGAAGATGGGGTTCCCGTTAAATAGATATAGAAGACGACTGGGATGATGAGGTATAAAAACAACACAAAGATGATGATGAAATCTAAGATAATAGGTTGGTATGTTTAACATGTTAAAGATACATTATCGGAGATTAGATAAACAGCTGGCAGTTCTCACTATACTAGTTACAAACTGGATACCGTAAAGGGAATTTTCTAAAAAAAATCAGTCAAATTGATCCGCTCTGAACCGAGAATTTAGCGATTGAATTTTGGGCCTAGCCTCGATCATCATTACTAAAGTCGGGACGATAAAAAACATAGCCTCGATTACCCATTTTTTTAATTTAATTATCAGTGAACGTTAAGCAGCAGATTGTGATTTAGTAAATATCACAGTCTAACGATGACATCGAGAGTTGATTATTGTCTGGACAAGTTAATATATTATGTCTAATTAATAATGTAGATAACATTTCAGGCCTAAAAAAATACGTGCAATTGGCAGATTTAGCTCTTGCATAATGTATGTTTAAAGAAATGAAATGTTATGAAGGGAATCTATATCGAATTCCAACTGCCAAGGGATCTTTGACGTGCACACAATGTGTATACGGGACTTCGGTTTTTCGTTCCACCCGAATGACCATACATGGTCCCTTGCCAACCCTCGGTTCTGTACCCCTGACAAGGGTGGACCGCTTCAGAAAATCTGGATGAACCTTCTCGGCCAATGCAGAGATCGAACACCTGACCTCCAGGTTAGTGAGCCCACGAACATGAAAAGGGATCCCCTGTCACCGTTTGTTAGTGAGCCAGCGCCTTATTCCTTGAGCCACCATGACTGCCCACTTAAAGGATGCATGTCTCTAACTCATTATATCTTCCACAGTTTCGACATTTTAAAAAAGTACGACTAGACCATGGTGCAATTTACTGCCAACTGCAAAGACACCTTCCAGGTTATAACCTACTAGAATGTGTTGATACAGGACGATCAAATTTCTAACCCTAACCCTAACCCTACAGGTTCGCTGGTTTACGATAAAGAAATTAGTGGAAAGCATTTGAGGGCAGAAAAGGGTCGATTTACACTAAAATCCAAATCAAAATACAATGATTAATGTGAGCTAGGCTAATATCACAAATAAAAAAGATATAGCGACAGAAGATGAATCATTCTTGAACACTGACCAAACATTAATTCATAATATCTATTTTCATTCGTCATATTGTAGTTTTTTTTTAATCCGTCTTCTCGTATTTCACTTTGGTTTATAGGAAATGAAATGAAATGAACTGCATGGGGCCTTTTTCACGAAATTTAAACTAAGATGAAATCCAAATTTTAGTAATGTTAGATAGATTTTAGTGCTTCGCCAATCCAATTAAAGTATTTACTAAAGTTTGTATTTTGTCTTTAGTTACGAAACCGGGCCCTGGAGTTAAGCGTCCTACTGTTCTGCTCCAAACCGGGCTAATGAATACGGACATACGCCATCCGGTGTGCTATGAGGGAAATTTTACCTTGACAGTGGCACTACGGTCTAATCTTATATCGAACTGTCAGGGATCTTTCACGTGCACGCCAATGTGTACACGGGACCTTGATCCTTGTCAGGCCCTACGTCCTGTATCACTGAAAAGGGAACGGTGGAAAATCTGGATCAACTTTCTCGGCCAATAAAGGGATCAAACACCCGTCTTCCGGTATTCCATTATCTGTTTGGTTTAGGGAAAGGAAGGAGGCGATGAGAATAAGTTCAAAGGGTGCAATATTTTCTAACAATGAAAAACGAGAACAAATGTTCTGTTTAATTATGGCATAGTCTTCTTTTGTTAAACTTTTAATAGGATAAAGAAAATAGGTGTAAAAAAATCAACAAACGCGCAAAGTAAATGACATAAATTGGGCCTTTTGTTGAAAGATAGGACAAGAAAATTGTTTCATTCCGTAATTTAGAGTTTGGATTTATACTTTTTTTACATCAAAATGAAATTGAACATGACGTTATCTCAAATCCCCGCCTCACTACATACACACGCGTGTACAGTTTATCAAAAATACTATATGATGCTTTATTTACTTCAGACAGACAAAAGAAAACTCTTAAGGAGGGTCGCCCACTTTCATCAAGAACATGTGTGAGAGAGAGAGAGAGAGAGAGAGAGAGAGAGAGAGAGAGAGAGGGAGGGAGATAGAGGAATGGGGTTAAACGTCCACTCGACACAGTTAGGTCATTTCGGGACTAACATATGGTTTAATTTTATTTCAATAATTCGCTTGCGCGTAGGGGTCTTCAGCAGAGGACCCAGAGAAAACCCACGAGGTTGAAAAGGCGACCCTGCTCCTTGTCACGTACAACCGGGCATCAAGAACATAAATGTTATTAGTTTTGAAAATTCATCTTTGTAATAACTCGAGAATCACCTACATAAGATGCGTTGAGTGTTTAATACTTTAAATAGATTTTTTCTGTATGCAAGATGCATGGTGTGAGCGTAATAGCCATAACAGATAGGCCAGATGGATACGTTAATCATTTAAAAATTAAATAAATTATAATTCCAAGAAGACGACGAAAAAACCTTAATTAAATTAATAACAGGGATAAATATATATGTAAATCTTAAAATCGGAAAATGTATTTGGTTTATTACGCATAATCAAACTACGACGTTCATAACCATACCCATCGGTTTCACCTTACATTTTCAACCCCCACATCGTGGCTTGGAAATTCATTATCGATGGTCACTCCGCTTCGTTAGACAAACTGGCGAACCGGAAGTTGATACGGGTGTTATTATTTATGGTAGCCAATCAACGGCACTGTAGCCTACATTTATTTCAATTATCAAGCGTATTGAATCTGGAAAACTAGACACTCCTTGTTATGGCTATTTTAACCATGATGTCAGTGGTCGGAAATGTGTGTGTTGAGAGAGAGAGAGAGAGAGAGAGAGAGAGAGAGATGGGTTCAACGTCCACTCGACACAAACCAGGTTAATTCGGTTTACATGTCGTTAAATTGCATTTCAACAATTTTGTTTGCGCTTGGGAGTAAACCGAAGGACAGGCGACCCTACTCCTTGTCAACTGTCAACACACATCATTACAGTTTGTATTAAAATAAGTATTTCTATCACAAATAGTGACGACTGGACCATTAAAACTGTCACATCTCTGTTTTAGAATTGTCTGGCCGTCACGTCATATTGCAATTAACCCATTCCATAATAATATTTATATCTATGTACTTCTATGTACTTATTCTCTATAAAAATAGTTGTTCCCATATAAACTTATCATACTTTTAAATGAAATGAGGCTTAACGTTCTATTGTTCTGCCCCGGTCGGTAGGGCAAATAAGGACAGATTATTCCACTGTATTTGTTCTCTCTAAACCCAATATCTTACTTAAAGTAGCTAAACCTCTCACTCAATATCACCCATGTTGTGGTCTTACCGGGAAAAGATGGGCTTCTGGTATCCAATATTTAAGACGAAATAAACAATTTACCATTGGTACACATAATACGCTTCAGGCACATTTGTGACAAGGGACTCGAAGAACGAGGCTAGAGATATTCCTCCAAATTAAACAGCGTCGCCATAGTCGTAGTCTTATCTAGAGATCATGCGCAATAAATAATATGTATACTTTTTTCGTCCGTTTGCACCCTCTATCTGTACTTGTCGCTCTGTCCCCTGACTACTAACCTCAAATTATTTGTTACTAGTTTTAAATCCTTTGTTCCCAAATATCCTGTAGCAACTTACATTACAGTTTATGTTTCCTATCCAAACTTACATTACTTCACTTTGGCTATTCACTTTAATACAAACACTTTAAATTACGTGTTCATCATCTAATCTGACCTCCCTTTGGTAAAACAGCTTCTTAATGTAGTTGAAGTTCAACTTAATCCATTTCAGAAACAATCAATTGATAAATATAAATGTACTAATAATGTACTAATGTAAAACTCTGTGGTAATATTTGTATGAAACGGGGGGAGGGGGTGGATGGCCGAATGGTTAGAACGTGCGTGCTGTATCATAAAGCCTGTCATTGAGTCAACTGGCGTGGTTCAGGATCCTCGGTTGTTCGTGGCAAGGAGTAGGGTCGCCTGTCCAACCTCTTGGGTTTTCTCTGGGTTCTCTAGTTTCCTTTCACAGCTAAAGACCCCTACGTGCAAGCGAACTATTCAAATAAAATTAAACCATGTTAGTCCCGAAATGACCTAGTTTGTGTCGAATGGACGTTAAACTTCATTTATCTCCCTCTCTCCATCTCTTTCGCTCTCTCTCCCCCCCTCTCTCTATTCGGCTAGTTTGTCCATTCCTGAAGATTGAAGTCTGCACTTTCTTTATAAGCAAATATCATAATTGAAATAGGCCATACGTTTATATGATTCCCCGCTTGATTGTGACTAGGAATAGGATCGTCTGTCTAGCCTAGTTGGTTTTCTCCAGATCATCTGGTTCCCTCCCTTTGCTAAATACCCCTACGCGCATGCTAATCATCTAAATCAAATAGAACCATATTTTAGTCTTGTATTACCTAGCGCTAGTAAGTATAAAGAATATATCCAACAAACACCAACAACAACTATACGTTTATTCAAAATTATTATAACACAAGAGACAAAGATGTAATAGAATGCGACAGCGCTCAGGAAAAGGGCGGAAACGATAGAGAGAGAGAGAAGGAGAGATAGAGAAATGGGGTTTAACGTCCACTCAACACAAATAGGGCACCTCAGGACTTACATATGGTTTAATTTTATTTCAATAATTCGCTTGCGCGTAGGGGTCTTTAGCAGTGGGAGGAAACCGGAGTGCCCGGAGGAAACCCACGAGGTTGAGAAGGCGCCCTATCTCCATGCCACATACGCTCACACCAGGGCTCGAAACCACAGTCGAAGATAACATGTTCTACTTTATTCTAGGAGTAGGGCACATATATAGCATGGACCTACTTTCTTCTAGGAGTAGGGCACATATATAGCTTGGACCTACTTGCATTGATTCAACCAATTTAATATAGGGGAATAGTTTTCGTCATAAATCTATTATGGGATAGATCTGGCCGATAAATTTAATTTGATTGGTTACTTTTCAGTTAACCAATACTGTCTAATTTATATTACATCAACCAATTACATTAGTAAGAGCTTTACTAATTTTTTTCCAATGAAGATTGAGTCAATTTCCGCAAACACCAGAGTGCTGAAAATCACATGTACACTATATATTCTTTTGATCTATCAGTTTATTGGGTCAATAAAAAAGACAATCAGATATTTTAACTATACAGACAACGTACCACCAATTTATATTCAAGTGTGTCTGGCTATTGTCTGTTTAATTAGTACTCGCAACCTTCCAGTGAAGAACAGCATGTAAAATTTCGGGATTTGAATTAAGCCTTTTATTACTTTTCTTAAACTGATGGACTCCCGAATTCAGCCTTTTTTATGGAGTTTAATTTTTTTTTAAAATAATCTTTGACAATACACATTACTTGTATTAATGATATGAGAAAAAGCACACACGATTTTATAAAGGTTTGTGTCATTTCAATTCAAAACAACACAAGCATTGTGTAGATTAGTTGTAACACAAGTACTTGTGTTGAGATCCAACACAAGGTTTTTTTGTCAGTAAAGTTAAAGCTACTCACACCATTTTACAGTGAAGTTAATGCTACTCAAACCCATTTTTTAATCAAACACCGCATTGACTTGACTTTTTGGAGGGGACGGAATGCCCCCTCCCCCTCTCTCTCTCTCTCCTTTTAGCATGGGGAATACAATAAACGTTGGACTGAACACAAAAGTTTTCAAACAGACACTTGTGTATTATCTGATGTATCACCGTCCCTGGTGTGGGCCAATGTAGGTATAAAATATATTATCATAACCCTCTACATAAATATACCATGATTATTAAACGTTAGTTCAGTGTAAAGTAGCGTCTATGAATAAGCTGTATATAAACCCTCGAGATGTCGACAAACGTATTACAGCATAGAAGTAACATTCTTATAATAGCTGCCACCTTCTATTTGACTCGAACCATCTGTTCATGAAAGTTTTATATGTTTATAATAGCTAGTAGGCGGTCCGTTTACAAATGCTAACATCAAAACCATGACACTTTTAACGTTTATATGAATTTGATTAATCCATCTTGCGTTGCTTGTGATATCTTTTTTTCAAACGATTTACGTTCTGATAATATAATATGATATACGGGATTTAAAGGTAAATCAACAGATATATAACTTTGTAAAAACAGCAAATTATAAACTGTTATCACATATAAAACCAACAAGAATACCGAATACAAACACACTCATGTTCCTGAAGCAACAACTGTGAGTTTCACAACATCTGGGCCCGGTTCCTAGAAAATTCTTAAAGTAAGCACAAAGTCATACTTCACTTTTACTTAGGTAAGAATTTTATAAGAATACTGTTCTTAGAAAATTCTCAAGACCATTATTACGTAAGCACAAGTCAAGTATAAGTCTAAGCACATTGTTACTGGTGAAGCTTACCATACACTGAGACTACGATGCACGTTAACGTCATAAGAACAACTTTGGTATGCAAATTACGTCATAAATTTGTCGCCTGCTTCATTGTCGTTTATTTAGATGCTTTGAAATATCCCCTATACACATAATTATAAAATGTACCAAAAGATAAAAAAAAAACGCAGACATATACAAACTAACTGAATAATTGTGAGAACGCCTGATCTTAAAGTAGCCTGTGTGTTTGTAGCCTATTCTTTACTAATTGGCAAATAAATGAATTGGTTTCAGGGTAGGCCTATAAAGGCCCTAGAAGATGCGAAATTTTCTATAGCATTCTTAATTTCTTTTGGAGAAGGACTTTCTCTGTCTTGTAATTGTCTCTTTGGTATCAAAAGGTGTCGGAAATGCCGTCGAATAAGTCTACGATCAGACATCTTTTTGAAGCAGAAACAGACTTAAGGTTGATAAGCAAGCCCTATACCTTGCTTGGGACTTGTGCTTAGATTGGCTATGTTTAAGAACGAAGTTGTGCTTAAGTTTTTTCTTTGAATGCATAATAACGTCCTTGTGCTTACAATGAAGTCTACTTGAAATCTAAGCACAAGGCCGTTCTTAACAATTTTCTGGGAACACAAAATAAGGTAAGTTTACTTAAATGCAAAGTCGACTAAAATCGAAGCACAAGAACGTGCTTAAGAATTTTCTAGGAATCGGGCCCTGGACGTTGCTTCAATACTGTGCAATTCCCGATATTATAGCTACATTATCTGCAGACACGTCAACAGTAGAGTAGCATCAGAGGTTGTGACATCGCGACCTCCAAGGAAACCTTGACATTGAACGAACCTTGAACTTTGTAACTCGGTTATCACAGGTATACATTTAAGCTTGAAAGCGCCAGACTTGGTATCTGATTGGATCATAAGCCGGGCTTATACCCAATCAAACTTAGTGCCGAAATATGCAGAGTGTTACGTGAAGGGCCAGATAATATGTACGAGTTAAATCGAGATCGAGACTTCTATTTCTAGTGAAGGTAGACCTAAATCTACCTTCTATTAAAGCTAGACCTAAACCTGGCTTCTATTGAAGATGTAAGTAACTTGAATATCTTCTACTTTTGGTTGGGGGGGGGGGGTTCTTTCTTTTTTTGAAATTTCATAGCTTTCGGCTAGATTTTTTCGTGTATGTTTGGGAGAGAGGATTTAATTTAGATATCCAAAATTTTCTCCAGTTCCTCTCCCCTCTCCCCTGGACCGCTGCTACCTTTGTTTTGTTTTGGTTTTTTTTTTCTTTATTTTTTAAAATAAATTGTTTATCTTATGCCTTTTTTGCGTGTATTTCTTGGGGAGAGGGTTTAATTTAGTGGCGGGGAAATAAGTTGCACCCAATTTTTTCCGCTTCACCCTCCCTCATTTAAATCATCTACGCTGGGATTAGGGTCGCCTAACCAAGCGAAGTATTGAAATAAAATTGAACCATGTTAGTCCCGAAATTACCTAGTTTGTGTCTAATGGATGTTAAAACCCCATCTCTCCCCCTCTATTCCCCTCTCTCTCTCTCCTCTCTCTCTTTCTCTCTCCCCACTCGTTTGCAAAATCTTCAATTAACATCTGAAAAGTGAAATTAAACAAGTGTATGAATAAAAAATGACGGAAGGTTTTAGCAATGTAATTTAAGCGTGGGCGTTGTATATGTCAGATATAAACCCATTATCCCTCAGTTGATATATTATATCACCATTGGGCTGCGCCCTCGGGTTATATAACATAACAACCTCGGATAGGTTAATATCCTATACATAACGAAATGTTGCATCGTGCGAGTTCCGCCAAATTTCAATCTTAAACAAATTAAATCAGGATTATAAGTCCATTCCTAAACCATGTAAAAAACAGTTTTGTCTTAATTCCTTCCTAAACCATGTCACATAAGAGTTTTTCTAATCTACTCCTAAACCATGTCAATAGAGATTTTCTAAGTATAATTTTGTCTATTAAGTAGTTTGCCCCGGTATTCGCTCAATTTAGATATTCAAAGCTCGTCAATTTATATAGAAGAACGGGCTAGTTGAAACCTAATCGTCCAGGCATAATACGAGAAAAGAAGGTGTTAGGATTTTAAGCGTTTTGCCAAATGTCTGAATATTCGAGAATTAGTATACGAGACGGAAATGGTGTTTTTAACATTTACAATAATTTTCGGCAACTTAAAACGAAGTATTCTCTTCATTAAATTCGTGAATTATATTTCAACAAGCTACCAAACATTCCAGTTGAATAGATATAGAAGCGAGAGAGGGAGATGGGTTTCCGGTTTAATAGATATAGAAGCGAGAGAGGGAGATGGGTTTCCGGTTTAATAGATATAGAAGCGAGAGAGGGAGATGTGGTTCCCGTTGAATAAATATAGAAGTGAGAGAGGGAGATGGGGTTTCCGTTGGATAGATATAGAAGTGAAAAAGAGAGAGATGGGATTCCTGTTGAATAGATATAGAAGCGAGAGAGGGAGATGGGTTGAATAGATATAGAAGCGAGAGAAAGGGATGGGGTTCACGTTGAATAGATATAGAAGTGAGAGAGGGAGATGAGGTTCCCAGCGAATAGATATAGAAGGGAGATGGGGTTCTCGTTGAATAAATATAGAAGAAAAGCAAGCATATTATGATACCTTAGATGAAAAGATAAATGACAAATCGCAGTTTGGCAATAAAAGATGGTGGAAAATTGTTAATTCATTTGTAAAAACACAAGGCTGCATTAAACAAGACACACCGCCTTTAATTGTAAATAACAACACTTTATTCACACCGCAAGACAAGGCAAACGCACTGAATAATTTTTTTGTTGAACAATCTAAACTTAATGATATTAATAAATCTTTACCCTCCATTGACAGAAATGCTAACTCATTAGAACAGATCGTACCAACCCCTCAAGAAGTTAAAGACATTATTGACAGTTTAGACACCCCAAAAGCCTCCGGTCCGGACGACATAAGTGCCAAATTACTAAAGACAATATCCACCGAAATTTCATCTCCACTATGCTCTTTGTTTGAACTGTCATTAAAAGTAAGTAAAGTACCCAGTATATGGAAATTTGCAAATGTCACAGCTATTTTCAAAAAAGAATCACCAAACGATTGTGGTAACTATAGGCCAGTTTCTTTTCGGAGTATCATTATAAAAGTATTTGAAAAGGTTATATACAAACATGTCTTTAACTTTTTGAGAGGGAACAAAATACTAACGTCTTTTCAAAGTTGTTCGAGGTGACTCCGCCATATTTCAACTAATAGAACTAACACATATGTTTTGTCAGGCCATTGATCACCATTCTTCTACTCGAGTTGTTTTTAGTGACATCAGCAAAGCGTTCGACAAAGTTTGGCACGCCGGACTTTGTTGGAAGCTGGATGGAGCTGGGATCAGGGGTAGCCTCTTAGAATGGTTTAAAAATTATCTTTGTAATAGACAACAATCAGTTGTTTTAGAAGGCTTATCCTCTGATCCAAGAACCATCCATGCTGGTGTACCACAAGGGTCTGTTTTGGGACCTCTATTGTTTTTAATTTATATTACTGATATTGTGAACAACCTTGACTCCAATGTTAGACTATTCGCAGACGACACTTCACTATTTATAAAAATGGATGACCCTAGTACAAGTTCGGATATTCTGAATAATGATTTAAAGAAAATAAATGACTGGGCAGACTTGTGGTTGGTAACCTTTAACCCTCTAAAAACGGAAACAATGACCATAAGCACAAAATCACTAACAACAAATCCACCTTTGTTCTTTGGCACAACACAGATTAAAGAGGTCTCCTGTCACAAACATCTTGGTTTAATTTTTCAAAGTAACGGAAAATGGAATGTCCATGTTGAGAATTTATGTAAGAATATTTCAAAACTGACAAATTGTCTAAAATCGCTAAAATACAGACTAAAACGGAAAACTCTACAAACAATATACACTTCCTTTATTTTGCCTCATTTTGACTACGTGGATATTATTTGGGACGGTTGTCCAAATGTACTAGCTGATAAATTAGAAAGCCTTCAACTTGATGCACTTAGGACTATTTGCGGGGCGGTTAAAGGAACCAATCACGAATCACTGTACAGGGAAACTGGTTTTATTCCTTTGATGGAGAGACGGAAGCGTCACAAATTGCATCTTATGTACAAAGTCTTCAATAATATTGTTCCCAAATACCTTTTAAATCTTTTTGAAAAATCTCCAACATTACCATATTCATTAGGAACCATAATGATTTTACGGAATTTAAATCCCGAACACATCTCTTCTCTAATACATTTATACCGTCCTCCATCAGGGAATGGAACCAGTTAGACACCTCGTATCGTAGAACTCCATCACTTTCTGGCTTTAAACAAAAACTTTCCAAAAATGACACAAAGATTCCGATATATTATTTTTTGGGTTCGCGAAAAAATGAAATTATTCATTCAAAATTTCGACTCCGATGTAGCGATCTTAAAGGCCACATGTTCTTGAGACATATATCAGATGATCCAACTTGTACTTGTGGTCATCAATTTGAAGATATTGAACATATGTACAAACCACTCAGATGCACGCCGCAGAACGATAAACACTTTGCCTCTCGAATACAGAAATAGCAACCATCTATTATTTGGATCAAATAAACTTTCCGTTGATAAAAATATTAACATTTTTAAGACCTTACATGAGTTTTTTAACCTTTCTCAGCGATTCTAAAAATTATTATTTTCAATTTTCATTAAAATTCCCTAATTTGATATATATCATATAAGTTTTTCATTTTTTATCTAATATAATTACATGTACTGTAAGTATCTTGTATATATGTAAATACTTTATTATTGTAAATTATATTGTATACAGGGAGAGGGTTTTACATAGGCTATGCCTGTTACCCAATCCTATTCATGTTGTTTGCATAAAATATGTTTATACAAAAAAAAATAGAAGACGACTGCGACGATGAGGTATAAAAATATCACAAAGATGCTGGTGAAATCTAAGATAATAGGTTGATATGTGTAACATGTTAAAGATACATTATGGGAGATTAGATAAACAGCTAGTTAAAAACAAGATAATGTAAAGGAAATTTGCATCAATTTCTAGGGGCCAAAAAAGTGTTTTAGCTCCTTAAATCCATGTGGTTTCGAATCCCCGGTTGTATGTGGCAAGGAGTAGGGTCGCCTGTCCAACGTGGTGAGTTTTCTCCAGGTCCTCCGGTATCCTCACACTGCTTAAGACCCCTACGCGCAATCGAATGATTGAACTAAAATTAATCCATACGTTAGTCCCGAAATGACCTAGTTTGTGTCGAGTGGACGTTAAACCTCATTTTTCCCACTCTCTCCCTTTAATCCATGATGCAATTCATTGTCCACTGCAAAGGCGCCTTCTAGGTTATAACCTACTTATATAGAATGTGTTCATACTGGACGATCAAATTTCTAACAGGTTCGTTGGTTAACGATAAAGAAATTATTGGAAAGCAATTGAAAGCCCAAAATATAATGAATAATGTTAGCTAGGCGAATATCCCAAATAAAGAAGATATAACTGACAGCAGATGAATCATTCTTGAACATTGACCAAACATTAATTCATAATATCTATTTTCATTCGTCATATTGTAATTTTTTAGTTTAGGAATGAAATGAAATGAAATGAACTGCATGGGGTCTGTTTCATAAAGTTTAAACTACGAAAAAAATCCAAATCTTAGCAATTTGGTTGGATAATATTAGATCGATTTTTCAAATTAAAGTATCTACTAAAATTTGGATTTTATCTTTAGTTAAGTTTTCGAGAAACAGAGGCCTGGAGTTTAACGACCTACTGTTCTGCTCCGAACGGGGCTTATGAATACGGGCATACGCCATAAAGTGTGCTATGAGGGACAATGGCACTACGTTCTACTCTTATATCGGTCATCGGATATTTTACGTGCACGCCGAAGTGTACAAGGGACCTCGATCCTTGGCAGGCCCTACATCCTGCATCACTAACAAGAGGACGGTGGACAATCTGGATGAACTTTCTCGGCCAATACAGGGATCGAACACCCGCACTCCAGCGTTTTACCCATTTAGACACCGTGGTCCCTCCAGGGTCTTACCCATTTAGCCACCGTGGTCCTCCAGCGTCTTACCCATTTAGCCACCGTGGTCCCTCTTTGGTTTAGGGAAAGGATGAAGGCGTAGAGAGTAAGTTCAAAGGGTGCAGGATTTTCTTTTGGTTATGACGATATCTGATGTGTCTATTTATTTAATAAAAATAATATAAGATCAGATTTATGTGTATAAATGTACAAACTTGTAGTAAAATGACAACAGGTTAATTAAAACAATGAAAAACGAGACAACAAATGTTCTGTTTAATTATGGCATAGTCTTCTTTTCTTAAACTGTTAATAGGATAAAGAAAAATGGGTGTACAAAAATCAACAAACGTGCAAAGTAAATGACATAAATTGGGATTATTGTTGAAAGATAGGACAAGAAAAATTTTTCTTTCTGTTATTAAGAGTTTGCACTTATTATACTTTTTTTTTACATCAAAATGAAATTGAACATAAATTGGGATTATTGTTGAAAGATAGGACAAGAAAATTGTTTCTTTCTGTTATTAAGAGTTTGCACTTATTATACTTTTTTTTTACATCAAAATGAAATTGAACATGACGTAATCTTAAATCCCCGCCTCACGACATACACACGTGTGTACAGTTTATCAAAAATACGATATGTAAACTTTTTTTTTCTTTGATGCTTTGTTTACTTCAGACAGATAAAGGGAAACTTTTAGTCTAAGCAAGGTGCTTAAAGACGTTCGCCAACTTTCATCAAGAACATGGGGGAGAGAGAGAGAGAGAGAGAGAGGCGCCCACTCGACACGAACTAGGTCATTTCAGAACTAACATATGGTTTAATTTTATTTCAACAATTCCATTGCGCCTAGGGTTCTTTAGCAGTGGGAGGAAACCGGAGGACCCAGAGAAAACCCACGATGTAAAGCCCAGAGAGAGAGATGGGGTTTAACGTCCACTCGACACAATTAGGTCATGTCGGGACTAACATATGGTTTAATTTTATTTCAATAATTCGCTTGCGCGTAGGGGTCTTTAGCAGTGGTATGAAACCGGAGGACCCAGAGAAACCCACGAGGTTAAACAAGCGACCCTGCTACTTCTCACGTACAACCAGGGATCACGAACATAAATGTTATTAGCTTAACATCATCTTTGAAATAACCCCAGAATCTTCTACGTAAGATGCGTTGAGTCTTTAGTACTTTAAAGATACATTCCCGGGTACAAACTTTGTGATTTGACGATATATTTGGACTAAACACATATTTAAAGTAACCAATCTATCAAAAATGTGCTTCAATTCCCTTTCAAAACTCTGTTTTTCGCCAGGGATACCTATAGCTGTAAGTAAGCTGTTGCTAGACGCAATGTCTGCCAACTCATTGTGGGAGGGTCCATATTTCAAAATGTATCTATCATAACTTACTTTACATTTACCATATTATTTAGGCCTAAATAAATTCTTAATTATTTCTGTCAACTTCTTTTTACACCTTTAATTTCAGAGTATTTGTACCCTGACAACCCGCAATGTTCCCAAAACCGCCTAACCATTTGACCAATAAATAACAACTTCTTCCTGACCTAAGCTAGCAGACAATAAGCCAGAAAATCCTGTCGGGTTGACAGTTAGTGATTCCCTGACAATATTGCCCAGTCCTTGCCCCATGGGCGATTTTCGCGTAATCTAGTATTTTTCTAGTAAGATTGGGTGTCTATAAATACCAAATTTGCCATACTTTTATTGGAAATAACCAGCCGATAAATACTTTGCTGGGAACCCATCTTTAAAAGGATGTTTTCTTTATTCAAGATTGTTTGAGCGTAATAGCCATAACAGATGAGCCAGATGGATACGTTAATCATTTAAAAATTTAATAAATTAATAACAGGAATAAATATATGTAAATTTAAAAGTCGTAAAAGGCCACGAAAATGTATTTGATTTACTTCGCATAATCAAACTACGACGTTCATTTCCGTACCCATCGGTTTCACATTACATTTTTAATCCCCGACATCGTGACTTGGAAATTCATTATCGATGGTCACTCCGCCTCGTTAGGCAAGCTGGTGAACCGGAAGTTGATACGTGTGTTATAATTTATGGCAGCCAATCAACGGCACTGTATCCTACATTTATTTCAATTATCTAGCGTATGGAATGATACAGGTGAAATGGGAGACTAGGCAATCCTTGTTTTGGCTACTTTAACCATGATGTGTGTCGAGAGAGAGAGTGAGTAAGAGAGAGAGAGATGGGGTTTAACATTTACTCGATACAAACTAGGTCATTTCGGGACTGACACATAGTTAAATAGTATTTCAACAATTTTGTGTGCGCTTGGGAGTAAACCGAAGGACAGGCGACCCCACTCCTTGTCACGCACGACCTGGGAAACGGAAAATGTGGAACTTCTTATATTTGCGTGTATAAATTTGGTCTCACTGTACTTAGCCTATTATGAGAAACACTGGAATTCACGCAAACTTCAAATTATCACAGTTACCAAACAGCAGTAGCCGTGATGTTCGTTATAGAAAACTGTCACATCTCTGTTTTAGAATAGTCTGGCCGTCACGTCATATTGCCATTAACTCATTCCATAATAATATTTATATCTATATACTTCTATGTACTTACTCTCTATAAAAATAGTTGTTCCCGTATAAACTTATCATACTTTTAAATGCAATGAGGTTCAATTACGTTCTATTGTTCTGCCCCGGTCGCTCGGGCTAATAAGGACTGTATTTGTTTTCTATCTAAACCCAATATATCACTTAAAGTAGCTAAGCCGATAACTCAATATCAACCAAAGTCTTAAACGGTGTCACCATATTTTAACTGAAGAGCACGCGCAATGAATAATATATAGACAAGGAAAAACCAGACGCTAGAAATTGGCATATTTCCTTGAACATAACTGATTCGAAATTAGAGTGAAAACGGAAACCATTGAATGTAAATCAGTTTATATACATTCATATACAACTGGCGGTAGTTTTCTCTTTGATGTGCATAGCAGTTATAACTCATAACAACCTGTCATGACGTCATCATAGGTTGATATTCTGTTCATATCAACCGCTGATGACGTCGTGACAGGTTGATATGAAATATCAACCGCTAATGACGTCATCTCAGGTCGATGTATTCGACTCCTATCAACCGCTGATGATCGAAATAATACAAAAAAAACACAGAAATAAATTTGTATTCTTGTAACAATTAAAAAGTATTATGGTACAGTTTGTAACATTCAAGACAGAAATAAACGGCGCACTTATCGGCATATTTAAATCCGTTATCCATACTCGACCATGTCAAAGATATCTTTCAGAATCATCTTTCCGTCCACACACTACACCTTTTGATCCAAATTTTCTTTAGGTTTGAATAGATCCTCATCGATAGTTGCATCCACATCAATTCCATCGCCAATTTGTTTGCTAAAGGGGTCGATTATTCGTCTGACTTCGTATTCCTATCCATTTTTTTTTTGTTCTTTTGCTATTCAATTCTTCAAAATGGCGAATTGTAAACAAACACAACCACGTAATTGCACGGGATTAATTCGGTAATATTCGTTATTTGACGGAAAGTACCGAGTAGGTAGCCCAATCGTCGTTGGCCTGTAATGGAAGAGTCCATTTAATTTAAGGGTTGGCGTTGTATATGTCAGATATTAACCAATCATACCTCAGTTGCTATATTTATATCACCCTTGGGCTGCGCCCGCGGGTTATATAATATAGCAACCTCAGGTAGGTTAATATCCTATACATATTCCAGTATTATATGCGTTGTGACCCATTTACGTCAATGTCTAAGTCTCGATCAACTGGTCCAACAAACTGGGACTCTTTTTATCTAAACGCATAGTACGACCTCATACCTGTAAAAAAAGAAAAAAAATGTTGCATAAAAACCTGTCTTGGTTATATGCATATACAAATAAAATAATAGAAATATACAGGAAACGAACAAAGAGTACATACATGGACATAGTTATATACAGATATACAACTTTACAATGACATGAACGAATTGTATACAAAAATCATAATATAAACATTTTAAAATTTCATTCAATTGATAAAAATTTGGTTCACGAAATAAAATTGTGTTAATTTGAACAGTTCATTTCTTTTTCCGTCAGTTTACATTATCTATCTGCACTCTATATCCCCTGACTATACTAACTTCAAATTATTTGTTCCTAGTTTTAAATCCTTTGTTCCCAAATATCCTACCGCAACTTAAAGTATTTGTTCCCTTTCCAAACTTTAATTACTTCACTGTGGCTATTCACTTTAAAAAAAAATTCTTTCGTTATCTAATAGCATCATACCGTCCTGTAACTACTCACTTTAAATTACTTGTTCATCATCTAATCTGACCTCCCTTTGGTAAAACAGCTTCTTAATGTAGTTGAAGTTGAACTTAATCCATTTCAGGAACAATCAATTGATAAATATTAATGTAATAAGGATGTACTAATGTAAAACTCTGTGGTAATATTTGTACGAAACGGAAGCCACGGTGGCCAAGTGGGTAAGACGCTGGCTCACGTTAGATCTCTGCATTGACAGTGGTGCAGGATGGATGGTCTGGTAAGGACAGTTATCTCGTCGTTCGGATTGATCGCAGAACCGAGGCCCCGTGCATGTTAAAGATTCCTTGCCACTGCCTGGCTTAATTACTTCGATGAGCCCGTCTCATAGAGAGAGGGAGAGAGAGAAATGGGGTTTAACGTCTACTCGACACAAACTAGGTCATTTCGGGACTAACATATGGGTTAAATTTTATTTCAATAATTCGCTTGTGCGTATAGGGGTCCTTAGCAGTGGGAGGAAACCGGAGGACCCGGGGAAAACCCACGAGATTGGACAGGCGCCGCTAATCCTTGCCACGTACAATCGGGGATTCCGTTTCGTAAGACATCTAACATCAGGAGGACCGCACTGTAGAATAAAAACCACAAGACAAAGTTGCCGATACGACACAAAACAACACGGACATGGCAAGAAATAAACAGCAAACGTATATGGGATGGATCCCAGAATGAAATAGAACCAAGAACGAACAATCCGAACCATAACAAAAAAATCAAAGTCCAAAAAAACCGGTATAGGCAAAATAGTGTAATCAGCAAATGGACTGTTCACAGACAGGGGGAAACGTTATTGTTATTTAGGCTTCCTAATGGAGAAAGCTTCACTTTAAACCATGTATTTCCTGTCTAGTCTGCAAGTGTTACGTATCTTTATTTCCTGATTTCAGATACAGCAGCTGGTGTGTTAAATTCATATCAGACATTTTTAAAATACCACTTTTTACGATACGAAAGGTGTGCAAACATTGGAAAAATGTAACACCTGAAGGGCGTGTTCATGTTCAGACTACATTTTTTAGTTTTAGATAAATATATGTCCGCTTAAAGTATCATCCAAAGTCTTCGATATTGAAAACACCAATTATTTGTCAATTTAAATCAACATTTTTGTTATGATCTTACCGGAAAAGATGGGCTTCCGATATACAATATACAATATTTTAACATTGCTACACAACCATAAAACGTTTCAGTGACATTCGTAACAAAGGACTCGAAGAACGAGGCTAGATAAATTTAACAAGTCGTGTCAAAAACGGTGACGCTATATTCTTATCTGGAGAGCATGCGCAGTAAATACTATCGGTAAGACGCCATAGATTGCCGAACAAGATTTAAAATTCGAGTAATAACGGGGATGATTGAATGTAAATCAGTTTATATACATCCAATTTACATTATTTTATGGGTTTCTATGTCCCAAATATGAACGATTTAGCCTCTTTAACGTGAATGATACTCCCAGACATTAGTCAATAATATGTTGGTAAATGGATTTACGAATGTAACTGAAGACTAAAAATACTATATCCCTTTTTAATTATCTATTACTGTTCAACTATTATAGCAATAACTACAGTTATGTATCTAATCCTCCATTATGCTTCTTTAACTGGTATAGTGTCGGTTTTTTTTTTATCAGAACTTAAAATATTAATCTTTTTCACAGTAAATTATTGCAGTTAACTCCCATCAATATGTTTGCAGTGTTTTTACAAACTAATATTCCATGTATAAATCTTGTCTTTAAGATTGTTTACATACATTAACTAGAAATATTGGCTAATATTTCATACGATTTGTGTTTTCAATCAAGAACCTGAGTAACGCATGTTCTCTGGGGTTTGGTGTGTTTTTATTAAAAATGGAAAGCAATAAACACATTTTATTAAGTAGATTTAGGAGTATTTTAAATCATCGAAATCATTTTCAGTTCATTTATTTAAATGGGCCACACACCCTATATTATTTACAGCTGCAATATGTAAAACTCATATTTAAATAAGTTGGTGCAAAAAAGTGAGACTTTAAAACAAGGGGGTGGCCAAATGGTTAGCACATGTGCGTTGTATCATAAGGTTTGTCATTGAGTCAATTGCCATGGCGAGAAGGAGTAGGGTGACCTATCAAATTTCAGTTTCCGCCTACTGCTAAAGACCCCTACGAGCAGAGCGAAATATTGAAATAAAACTGAGCCGTCTGTTAGTCCCGAAATGACCACCCTCTCTCTCCCCGTCTCTCTATTCTTAAAGATGCTATTAGATCGTATTCTGGAGTGACCAACCCAAGACACAGAGCGGGAACAAGATGATAGCTAAAAACAAGCGTTTGGGCCACGGTGGTACACTGTCTCACTAACCGTAGTAGAATACTTGAAAGTTTGAACTTTTTCCTGGCAGAATCGCCTTTATTACACACTTTTTGAAATGCGGACGCTTTCATAAGACCGAATCGAACAGTAAAATAGGACTGTTTACCCCCCCCCCCCATTTTATTTCATTTCGAATATTATGACGTGGTGCGAATATAATTTTGTTTATCCTATCTACTTTTCGGTGCTGGCATCTTTTGGCACAGGAAGGGAGTGTTGCCATGTTTTTCACACCCGAGTAATAGAATAAGTTTAAAGCCAGCTTAACGGTATATAATAACCATGTTTTACGGAGTGCTAATAGATTGTTTATTGGTTGGTAATGGGATGGTGTTGATAGGTAAACTTATAAATAATAAACCTTATTGAAATGTATGATACCATCATAAATTATGTATAGGCCTATCTATCTGTAGTTCGTATCGTCTTTGGAAGTTTAAAGATAGGCTGTCTGAACGTTTCTAATATATATTCTTCAGGTGAAAGAAGTGGAATTGGGTTAAACGTCATGGTGTTCTGCTCCTAATAAACTGGGCTAATGAAGACGGGCATACGCCATACAGTGTGCTTTCAGGGAAATTTGACCCGGACAGCGGCACTAAGGCCTACTCTTATATCGAATTCCAACTGCCAAGAGGTATTTTACGTGCACGGCAATGTGTACACGGGGCCTGGGTGTATCCGAATGACTATACGTTGTCCCTTGCCGGGACTTCGGTCCTGTCGGTCCAGCGCCAATTATAAATGAAATGAAAGGAAATGAAATGGGGTTTAACGTCCTGCTGCTATTCCACCAATTATAAGGAGGAACCATCCTGGATATCTCGATAAACTTTCTCGGCCAAGGCAGGGATTCAGGGTAGCGAGCTCAGTGAGCAAGGAAAACACGCATCATGCAGGACACCCGTCCATCACTGTTTACATCGATTTGCCACTGGCAACGGGAACCAAGTTGAAAAATCCGGAGAATTTTTATTAACAAAACCGTGAGCTAAAAGGCTATACCCACGAACTCACAGTTGCTCCCGTCGAGAAGAGGCACAAAGCAACTACAACTAGAATTGTGTGGAATTTTCGAATGAAAAGGGTATTTGGCATTCTGGATGGCATGAGGGATTAGCTATTGAAACCATCTGTTACAGAGCTGTGGGTAAACCACTAGAAACGTCAACGCTAATTGATTATTCGATGTCTGACGTCATGGGATCAAAAGCTTCTCGTTTAATCCCCGACGTGACCTTCCAGTTCAACTTCATGTAGTGTGGGTCATCAAAAATATAAAAAACGAAACGAAATTTAGATCTATGTTTTAATCAGATGTGTCCATGCTTCACAAAAATGTATTCTCTAAATTATTTGAAAGATTAACCCTAAGGAAATATCAGATCCACAAGACTAATCACGAACACAGCGACATGTAAATAAACGATCGGATTGAATCGGTATCTCTTAAAGTTCGGGTATTTGTGCATGCGATAGGTGTGATAGGGTTATGGCATTTTTAAACCGCAATAATTTATTTATTCCGGTGCCTTATCTTATTAAGTAACCATCTTAGCCAGGCTGCTTTTCAACAACATCAGTTGTGTATTATGCTTGTAAATTACGCACATATGGTTTGGGACTTCTATAAGTTATGTACTGTATATTATATAGCGCAGAAATGTTACTTACAAATGAAGTAGGTACAGAGCGAAACCGGGTACCGACCCATTACCACCACACAGAAAACAAAGGTTATCGCTGTACAGTCCAAAATCTAAAACAGCAATTTGTACACCAAGAAACAAATAGTATAGCTTTTCATTTAGTAAAGTGGACTTTAAACCTAACTTCCAACTAGGCTAATGGCATCAGTGGCCAACATCGGGAGCGAACCCGCGACCTGCAGGCTTTGCGAGCCAGCGTCTTACTCACTTAGACACCGCGGCTCCCTACACACTAAAAAAAAAGGCTATTCCAACATAGCCCCCAATCTCAACCAACAGTTGCTATCCCCAGACACTAATAGCGTAGTTTTTCATTTAGAAAAACGACAAAAATCACTGTTCTACGTTTCTCTAATTTCTAATTTCTAAGTTATGATTTAGGTCTATGCACCATTTAACTTGTGGAATATAAATTATCTTTTCCCCTTTTAAACATTACCTGTGTGTCAACATTCTGACAAATAGCTCGGTTAAAGGGCGATAAATCACCCAGCTCCCATTAATTTCGTGAAATGTGGCGAACATTTGTTCAAGATTTCATCAATTGTCGAAGACGAGTGGAATTCCATTTATTTTTGTCCATCATAAATATCAAATCGTTTAGATAATGTAAACAATGTATATAGATATCAAAGGGCAAGATACCATCTAATAATGAACGAATGAAATGGGGTTTAACGTCCTACGCTTAAGCACCTAACCTGGGTCAATTGAAGACGGGCATACGCCATACAGTGTGATATGAGGGAAATTTTGCCCGGACAGCGGCGCTACGGCCTACTCTTATATCGAATTCCAACTGCCAAGGGATATTTTACGTGCACTCCAATTTGTACACGGGACCTCGGTTTTTCGTCCCATCCGAACGACTAGGCAGCTGTCCTTGTCAGGCCCTCCTTCTGCATCACTGACAAGGGGAAATCACGCCGGAAAATCGAGATGAACTTTCTCGGCCAATGCAGGGATCGAACACTCGACCTCCAGGCTAGCGAACCAGCGCCTTATCCACTTAGCCACCGTGATCCCCCATCTAATAATGACTTAAAGAGTTCGTTGGTTAGGTTGTTATATACTAGCATATAAACAAATAAGAATATTTAGTATTCTGGCCAGGAGATCCCGAAGTGAGCCGAGAAAAACTTTTTGCATTGTACAAGCATTCATATAAATTACAATTATAATGCATTATAAATTTAATTACCGATATGCTGAGTTGGTAAGACGTGTCCGTACAACCTTCTGAACATTCCAGAGAGAGAGCAAGAGAAAAAGAGGAATGGGGTTCAACGTCAAATCCACACAAACTAGGTCATTTCGGGACTAACACATGGTTCAATTTTATTTCACTAATTCGCTTGCGCGTAGGAGTTTGTAGCAGTGAGAGGAAACCGGAGGAAGCCAGAGAATAAAACACACGAGGTTGGACAGACGACCATACCCCTTATCACGTATAACCAGGTAATTAAAACCACGCTATTTGACTCAATGATAGACCTTATGATACAGCGCGCACGTGCTAACCATTCGGCCATCCACCTACCCCTATCGAATTCCAAGTGATAAGGATTCCGTTACGCGCACGCTCTGTATACTTTGTCCATCAAACCGGATAGACGCTCACCTTCTTACACCACTGACACAGTTGGTTCGAACCCGGAACCTCGTGTTTAGCTTGCCACCATTTTGTTTTCTTCTTGTAAATATATTTATTCAAATTTTAAGTATATACAGACATATTCCTTGAGTGGCATTTAGCGATTTGAACACATTAAAAAAAACACAACACAGTTTATATGGAAAAACAATTACTGGTTTATAGGCATAGCACGACGTTTCATATTGATGATGTTTTAGCCCTTAATAATCCTAAATTTAGTGATTATGTAGACTTCATATATCCTGATGAGCTCGAAATTAAAAATACCACTGACAGTGACAATTACGCTTCCTACTTGAATCTGCGTCTCGAATATGACAATTGCCATAAACTGAGTGTTAAATTGTACGATAAACGGGATGACTTTGACTTTCCGATTGTTAACTTTACATTTATTAGTAGTAACATTCCAATATCACCAGCTTATGGAGTGTTTGTGTCTCAGCTAATACGTTACACGAGAGCTTGTTCCTTTTATTCTGATTTTTTAAGTAGATCGAGGCATTTGTCATCTAAGCTTCTACTACAAGGATACTTGCGCACTAAACTTATTAAGGCCTTTAAAAAGTTTTATGGCCGTCATATTGATTTGATTGATAAATATAACGTGTCTCTCTCGGCTATTATTCTAGATATTTTTAATTGACACGTATACTGTTACTATCACCCTGGTAATGTCTACAACATCGTTAAGACAGTTCAGCACGTGCATTTTGCATACTATAGTTAAATGGCCAATCACGCTATTTGACTGACATTTCGCCTAATAGATTGGATGCAGCTATGGCGGGTGTGGCGCCAGGCAGGGTAAGCTTACTCTTCCGGACACCTGTTACCACTGCTTGTCGTGTATTTTGTACACGGTGAACAGTCCATTTGCTGATTACACTATTTTGCCTGATTACACTATTTGTCTTTACCGTTTGTATCAGGAACACAGCCGGTGTAGACTGTCATTGATAGTCCATTGGCCAATCACGCTATTTTATCAAGACTTCGCATAATAGTTTGGATGCAGCTATGGCGGGTGTGGCGCCAGGCAGGGTAAGCTAACTCTTCCGGACACCTGTTACCACTGCTTGTCGTGTATTTTTGTACACGAGGAGCAGTCCTTTTGCTGATTACACTATTTTGCTTGAATACACTATTTTGCCTATAACGTTTTTAGGACTTCGAATTCTGTCTTTTGATTTGGATTGTTCGTACTTGGTTTTTATTTTATTTTATCTCTTATCGTTATCAAGCACAAATGATAATTAGTTAAACTAAAAGGTAATATTTATAATAATTATAATGATAAAAAAGAAGACATATAGGCCCTACATATGCTGTTGTAATACAAGATAATTAGTTTAATTGATGAAAGAACAATGAACACTTAAATAATAGTTAAATTTATAGAGGTTACCAATAATTAGGGGTAACAAAGACATAATGTAATAAGCAATAAATAAACACAAATGTGAAGCCCTATACAGACATCTTATATATGAATAAACAACAATATATTACTGATATAAATGAAATGAAATGTGTTAAACGTCCTAATGTTCTGCTCCGACGGGGCCAATGAAGATGGGCATACGCTATGAGGGACATTTTGCCCGGGTAGCGGCACTATGGTTCACTCTCAAATCGAATTCCAACTGCCAAAAGATCTTTTACGTGCACGTCAATGTGCATACGAGACCTCGTTTTTTTCGTCCCATCCGAACGGATATATAACTGTCCTTGTCAGCCCCTCCCCACCATCCTGCACCTCTGACAAGGAGAAACCAAGTATAAAAACACCGATAAGCTTTATCGGGCAATGCAGGGGTCAAACACGATATATTACTGATGTACTAAACATATTCACATTTATACTCATAATAGAGTTTTTTGTTTTAGATTTAAAAACATATTTTGGTAGGTTTCGTAGCTATACACAGTATAACTACTTACAGTGTTTATATTCAAAGTAATTAAAAGGGTAATTTAAAAAGTACAAGTCAATTACAAATTTCTTTGTGAAGTATGATATTTCCCAAGTGGCTATGTCACGAATAATACTAAATTCCGACTGACAATCTTAAAAGATGTATTCTAGAAGACGCCTATTATTCAGTTTTAAACTTTATAGCCCAAATTTCAGAACAGCTAGAAGACAACATAAACTAACATTTTTTCAACAATTTCTTTGTGGCATATTTTTTTTATCAATTCCTTTGTGACGTATGTTATTTCCCAAATGGTTTTGTCACGGGCGATACTTAATTCTGACAACCCTACAAATGTATTCTATAAACGAAATCTATAATTTAAACTTTATAGTGCTTAAAAATCGATTCCTTTTATACATAATTTTGAAAACGATAGAAATCCCCACATTTTCTCTAAGTGTTATTCTGGTTTTTATTAAACATTTTTCTATTATTTTTTTGAGAACTTTTACATGCATTGTTATCTTTTATTACATTGCACCCGAATCGGGAAGGTGATTCAACCTTTTTAACGAGCTCATTTTATTTCGAATCTGAAATCAAAGTTGTTTTTGAAGGAATGTTTGTTTGGTTCTTACATGTTTTTTTTTATTATTATCGTGCGATTTTTGTATCGACGTTTGTAAGTTTGGAACAAATAACCTTTATAAAAACAAGAAACGTAAAAAATTTAAAACTGTCAGTTAAAACCGTTTAAAGGGTATGATTTATATGAGTTAAAATTGAGTTCTTGTCAATTATTGATTTATAAAGTTTCGTTTAAATCTGATAATATTTGAAGTCGTGTTTCATTGTCATTGTAATTTAAAGGGGGTCTGTGAGGATAATTCAATTTACAGAGCAAAAGACTGGGATATGAAATTTAAAACAACTATATCAACATGGCTGGTTAAGTAGCTAATCCTATACTCCCGTAAGGGGGGTTGGATGGCCGAATGGTTAGCACGTGCGCTCTGTACATATCATACAGCCTGTCAACTGGCTTGGTTTCGAATTCCCGGTTGTACGTTGATTTTCTCCTGGTCTTCCGGTTTCCTCCAACTGCTAAAGACCCCTACGTACAAGCGAATTATTGAAATAAAATCAAACCATATGTTAGTTCCGAAATGACGTTAAACCCCCTATCTTTATCTCTCCCTATACTTCTAGTGCTGTAAGGACCTTAAGATCAGTAGATAAGAAACTCCCTGTAGTGCCTAAGCCTAAAACAGCCCGTTTTGGTCCAAGAACTTTTCCGAAATCCGTGTGTTTAAGAAAACATTTACTTTAAGACAGTTTTGATCATTTTTGGACTGTGCGTGCATGGATATTGCGCAATATAAATAGACTATTATTATTTTTATTATTATTATTATTATTATTATTATTATTATTATTATTATTATTATTATTATTATTATTATGTTGGTTTGGATGTTCCGTATATAGTAATTAATTCCTTAAATGAAAGGGAATTGAGGTCCTACTGTTCTGTTCCGAATGGGCTAATAAAGACTGGTGTACGTCATGCAGTATGCTATGGGGGAACCCGAGCTATCCAGTACAGTGAGCCAGCGACCTACTCAGTGAGGAGTTATTGTTTGGTTCTGCCTCTCCCACTCTATGCTGAACAATCTTCTCAAAGACGAGTTGTTTTTCCATCAAGTTTCCTATCAATCATTTGTCTGCGATATTACCTTTAGAGGAAGCGGAAGTTACCCCCACCTACCCACACCCGAAATCGTCTCCTTTATCGCGCTAATTGCCAAGACTTAAAACCCAATCCGCTATTTATCTTTACACATTTCGGCAAGCTTGGGCAAATACGGCCCCATTCTGCACACATAGATCCGTCTACTTAATACATCGAGAATTGATCTCTGTCCTGAATGGCCGCCATTCTAAACATAAGTATACTTATTTGTTTTTAATTCTGTTTTACTCCCGTTTCACATCTGTCGTACATACGATGATTAAATAAACCTTTTCGTTTTATTTTAAATTCAATTTAATGGACACTGAATAAATACTAAATATACATAACGTCTTCCACTAAAATCGTCGATTTGGGACTCAACATGTCGGTCAACTAGCTAAGAGCCTGCAATTCTCAAGCGGGACAGTGCAAGTTTAGTATAAAAATAACAAAAAAAAGAACACGTATATATGCGTATATAAATTTGTTGAAATCGTTTTGATGGATTGAAACAATTAAGATGTCCCTCTCTTGTAATATTTCCCACTAGACAACCACATCGACTTATATTATAACCAATTACTTCATTTCATCATGTCTATCATATTCGTCAAAAATCAAAGTTTTTGCTTAAGCTTAACGATTTGGTCAAAACAAAAAGGAGCATAATCGTTTAAGAATACAAGATACGGAAATTTGGCAGAGAAGCTCCGCTCCAGTTTAGATAACTTCAAAACATCTTTTCGTCTAGAATTTGTTTAAATTTGTCTATAGGGTTTCACTATTGGTGGCGTGATGGTCGGATCTTGCCGTTTTAACACAATTATTGAATCTGGCACAATCCTAACTTTTTTAAATCACAAGTGGTAAACACACAAAGTTTTAATGAATGTAGACCGCATTGTTTAATAAGTTAGACACCGACTCGAGAAGATCAATAATTTTCAGGAAACCATGTTTTTACACTGACTTCTCTGCCAAACCCTACCAGTATTACTATTTAAATTCGGTGTCTTTTTTTTCGAGTTTGTTAACTTAATTGAGGTTTCTTTTAAATGGAAGAAACCTTTTTTAGAGTATTTGGGAATCTGTCCAATTTTTGTTTAATCCTAGATGATTTTTTTTTTCTAAAAGATGTTTGTATTTTGCCTCTGTGTTCTTTCAGTTATTTCACCTATTAAATTTATCTTATCCACTTGACACTGATGGTGGGTTTTATCTTTGTTTTTTTTTTATTATTTCATTTTTGAAAGTTGTACAAGGTCATAAAAACAACGACCTTTTGTTCTGCTGCTAAACTAGGCTAATGATGACGGGCATACGCCATACCTTACGCTATGAGGGAAATTTTACCCGGGCAGCGGCGCTACGGTCTACTCTTTTATCGAATTCCAACTGCCAATGGATCTTTTACGTGCACGTCAATGTGTACACGCGACCTAGGATATTTTTTCCCATCCGAACGACTAGACAACTGTCCTTGTCAGGCCCTCCGTCCTGCATCACTGACGAGGGAAAAACCACGCCGGAAAATATGGATGAAGTTTTTCGGCCAATGCAGGGATCGAACACCCGACTTCCAGGGTAGCGAGTTGATTATAGGCTTATCATGTGAATAAATGTCGAATCAATAATTGGATCAGAAGGTCTGTCATTAAGTGAGGTGGTGTGGTTTCGATTCCCCACTTGTGCGTGACAAGGAATAGGGTTGACTGTCTAACCCCGTGAGTTTTCTCCGGTTCCCCCTACTGCTATAGACCCCTACACGCAAGCATAATAATGAAACATTTGTGTGGTTCAGTTAAGTCTATTATATTTTATTTGTATGTGATAATAATAGTGCTAGAGACCATCACACTATAAACTTATTATATTAGCTAAACACTCATTACTCTAATAGGATTAGAAGGCGCGTGGCGATCGGGTCTATCAATTATTGATAAACAATATTTCTATTAGATATCCAAAGCTAAATGTCATAGTCCTGATCTCCTAGTACTAATCAGATAAGATAGAAATGTACCTCATAGACGAAGAAGTCGTGTTAGTCCCGGGAGAACCCGATCTTTAATAAGTGAAGCGATAGAATGACTTGATTGCCTTGTGAACTACCTAGAGTAGAGATTACTACGCCAGTTTTGTTTATTTGGTACTATATACATTCCCAAGAGTTATTAACTTTACCTATATACGTTCATTATATTAGGACTATACCATTTCCTGGGCTGTACTATACGTTCATTATATTAAGACTATACCATTCCCTGGGATATACGTTCATTATATTAAGACTATACCATTCCCTAGGATAAACGACCCGATCATATGAGATCACAGTCTAGGGATGTGTAACTCAATAACAAGGTAATAATGACTAAACTCCTCGTTTAACCGTACTCACTAATCTAGGACTAATAGTTGTTAAGTTTTACCCCACCAAGGGAGGGGTCAGGAATTTTAGCAGGAGGCGGTTTGCCAGTCTTCTGTTAAAGAAATTTGACAATTGACAATGCATGATGTCATCATTGTCTCTAAATTACGCAAACATACATGAACATACACACTTAACGTTATAAAGAGAGAAATCCAACATGAACATACACACTTAACGTTATAAAGAGAGAAATCCAACATGAACATACACACTAAACGTTATAAAGAGAGAAATCCAACATGAACATATACACTTAACGTTATAAAGAGAGAAATCAAACATGAACATACACACTAAACGTTATAAAGAGAGAAATCCGACACCCCGTTTAACGTCAATTTTTATACGCCCACATAGAAATGTGGTCGTATATTGCCGTCGCCCCCGTCCGTCGGTCCGTCATTCTCTCTTCATTACACAAGCATACATTAACATACACACTTAACTTTTTAAAGAGAGAAATCGAACACCCCATTTGACGTCAATTTTTATAACAAAATAATAGGATCACATTGGGATTCAATTTCATTGGTACAAAGCATTAATTTTGATATCACACATGTCTATATCATTACTTCGCGTTTTGAATGTCAACCCCATTCCACCATCTGATGATAAAGAATAAAGAACAGATGTGACGTTGACGTGTGCATGAAAAGAACCAGTTAGAATTCGATACAACAGTAGACCAACACATAGCACACTGCATGACGTACCCTCCTCTTTTTTTAAGCCCAGTCGGTGCACAAAAGTAGGGATATTAAACCTATTTATTTTCATTTCATCATCTTTTTGTTTGTATGGTCAAAATACAATCTCTCCTGACGTAGCTAGAGTTTATGCGCTTGCTTCCTCACCTTATAAGTTAGAACCGGACACGAACGGGCCTGGGGTATGTTCTTTTTCAATTATTAGCAACTTTACATTTTGGATCTTTACTCCCCCCCCCCATCTTCTCGTCCCCTAATATTTATTTCATCCAAACAAGGAGTGTACGTATGCCTTTACATATATGGTGATGATTGCATTTCCTAGAGTGATTCAAATACATGCCGTATACTACAAATATCACATTTGATTATTCGATTTATTTCCAGTTAATAAACGTATTGCGTCAATCTTCATCAATGTCATTAAAACAGGTCTCTGATTGATCCACAAACTAAAAACAAGGCCAATCAGGAAACAAAAAACAAAAAATGAAATAGATTCTGTCTCTTCTTGTTTATGGGATATCGTGTTCTCCTCTACTGTCTTGACGTTTTACATTCATCTTTGGTGCAACTACAAGGGAGAAAAACTTGACCCAATCCAATAAAACAAAGAATTAATGTCGATTTGTTCTGGTAGCTCTTCCTTACTTCTTAGAAAACATGATTTTCCTTTTTGGAATATAATTGGCTCGTCGGTTTTTGTTTGTCAGAAATGGATTCAATTTTCCGCCTGGCTTTCAGGTTCAGCTTCTTGCATTTTTTGTTTTGTCTGCTTGATTTGAATTTTCTGTCTTGAAGCAACAGGGATTAGAGCTGCATATTTATCAGAACAATTAAACACCCATAAATAGCAGACATCATCATCATAATGTAATATGCCTGAATTACTACTATGCCAATTAAATTTCAATTATCTTTTTATGGTTCATAAAGCACGAGACAATTCTTAAAGGGTTAGCAGCAAACCGCATAAAGTCAAAAGCCGTTCGTATGAACTCTGTCGAGACCTTCCACCACAACCGGTCAGATTGTCATGTAGAAGAGGCTATAGAAAGTATAAAAAAAGGAAATAGGATATAGATCTGTATTTTAATCAGATTGATGCTATGACAAAGTTTCCTTGGGTTTTTTTGTTAAAGAAATGTAGATTACAAGGTCAGTTTGGAACGGTAGGTTAGTACCAGACCTAGCCTTTTGGGAGCCATGGCAGTTACGTAACACGTGACACGTCATTAAGCGCGTATCCACATACCCAGCCCTTCAGAACAGCTAGAAGACGTTACATATTTTTTCGAAACTTTCTTTGTGATGTATGATAATGATATACTAAATATATTCACATTCATTGTAGGTTCCGTAGCTATCTATACACAATATAAAATATTTACAGTGTTTATATTAAGTAATTAAAAGGGTAATTTATAAAGTAAAAGTCAAGGGTACGAGTATATACAAAATCTTTCAAAAATCTGATGTAATATTTCAATAATAAAATTTGCCTTATTATTCTTTAAATTATATAGATTCTCTTAAAAAAAAATTTAAAACACATTAATAATATTTAATCTACAATTGTCTTTATAACGTCCACACATATGGCGTTTATAAATAGCATGTCTTGTGGGAAATAAAACAACATTTCAAAGTTCCATATGACTGATGTTATTAGAAATAGATTGAATATCTATCAGTAAACTTGTTTTAAAGACATCAATATTCATCGGGGAATTTGTTATATCGATAATCATCTCCTGAAGTAGGTCTATAATATTTGCAAGACAATTACATTCTAAAAACATATAAATACTATTTTCTAAGCCTATTTTATATACATTAGAATCAATAATACTAACTCTATGGAATTATTCCATGGCTCAAATTATATTATGCACTATTTTAAAATCTAGATCAATTATCATAATTACCTACTCTATATCTACATGAACGTAATTTAACAATAATCAAAATACTACATTTCCTATATTAAATTAAGATTTTATCTACTGCTAAATTTGAAATCAATTTTGTTTGCATATAAATTGGCAGATTTAGCTCTTGTATAATGTATTCTTAATTATGTAATAGTTAAATCTAAAGATATGACTTCTAAATTTAGTAATTGGCCTATAAAAATGAATCGCCCGACAATATATGCTAGGCAGGGGCACACGAGCAAATTTAATCGCCGGCGAAAAATATTCGACCGAAAATATCTAATATGCTAGATACGAGCGCCGAGCATCACAAAATGTTTTCAAATCCAGTAACGATGGCATTGGGAGTTGGTTACGGTTTAGGTAAGTTAATTAATGTCTAATTAATACTTTAGAAAACATTTAAGTCCCCCCAAAAGACCTGCTATAGTTCTTGCGTAGTACATCTTTAATTGTAGTTAAATAAATGGGCTTATATTGAATACGATGACCTAATTTACACCATAAGGAACATATCTATACGTGTAAGGAGATAAAACCGGAATAAGAAGTTAAGAACAGGAAGGAAAAAACAAAGACTTAAAGTTATCATTACTATAATTTCCAAATATCAAACACCATAGAAACCGGATACGGAGAACTCAACCCATAATACAAACAATACTTGGCTAAAATTCAGTTAAGCATCTAAAAACTCAGAGCCGATTCACTTGTAGCTATCAACAGAATGTGTGCTGTGTTTTATGTACGATCCAGTCTGTCAGTGAAGTAGATCTAGTTACAATATACAAAGCATTCCTGGAAGAAAGATAATAAATGGTTGAGATTGGAGCCGTCCCGATGATTGACATGAACCTCTCTTTGTTATAACAATCTTTTATTTGAATTCCCTTTATTCACGTCTCTAGATGACCATCCGAAGGCGAGAGGCAGAGAGGGAGAGAGAGAGGGAGAGTTTAACGTCGACTCGACACAAACTACGTCATTTCGGGACTAACATATGGTTTGATTTTATTTCAATAATTCGCTTATGCGGTTTCCTTTAGCAGTGGAAGGAAACCGGAGGACCCGGAGAAAACCCACGAGTTTGGACAGGCACCCCTAATCCTTGTCCCGAACAACCAGGGATTGGAAACCACACCTGTTGACCCAATGACAGGCTTTGCGATACAGCGCACAAGCTAACCATGCACATGCACCCCCACTCCCGAAACAAGTAGTCTGTTATATATAGGCCGATATTGTTAAATGTTCCATTAATTATAAGCCCAACAAAAAAAAATAATGTTAGTCATTATTCAATACAAATGCAGTCATTATATTTCAATACAAATGCAGTTATTATACGCAGAAATTAAAAACATGTCGACAAATACTAAAAATGCAGTCATTATACTTTTTAAAAAATGCAGTCATTATACTTTTAAAAAATTGCAGTCATTATACCTTTTTAAAAAGATTTCAGTCATTATAATACTTTTTAAAAATGCAGTCAATCTCGGTGACTAGCCCGTTCAGACGCGCAAGTTAAACTAGTTTAACTTTATCCGGCGATTGGTTTCGAGCCCTGGTGTGAGCGTATGTGACATGGAGATAGGGGCGCCTTCTCAACCTCGTGGGTTTCCTCCGGGCACTCCGGTTTCCTCCCACGGCTAAAGACCCCTACGCGCAAGCGGATTATTGAAATAAAATTAAACCATGTGTTAGTCCCGAAATGACCTAGTTGTGTTGAGTGGACGTTAAACCCCATTTCTCTCTCTCTCTTATCCGGCGATAGTTAATTCAGCAATTTTCGTCGTCTGAACGCATATGTGGAGATTTTTAATTAGTTTAAAATATCCACCTCCGTAGGTGAATTGAATTCAGCTTTTTTTTATCTGGTTTAACTTTCGGCGTCTGAACGGGTAGGATTAAAATATCCGGACATTTTTCCTCTGGACATGCGCAGTGCGTAGTAAATAACAATCTTGACAAATGGCGGCTGTCAGTGCTCATGCGCGTTTACCTCTGACACTTGACCGACGAGGTCAGGAACATGGTTAGGAATGTTAATCCAGTATAGTGCCAGGTTCTTAAAACACGTATGAACGCAAAAATTGCTGGATAAATATCGCCGGATAAGCTATAAGCGTCTGAACGGGGTATATGTGGGTGAGACGCTGGCTTGCTAGCCTGGAGGTCGGGTGTTCGGTCCAGATTTTCCGGCACTGTTCCTCCTTGTCAGTGATACAGGATGAGGGGCTTGATAAAGACAGCTGTCTAGTCGTTCGGATGGGACGAAAAACCGACGTCGGGTGTACGCATTGGCGTACACGTAAGATATCTCTTAACAGTTTGGTTTCGATATATGCGTAGGCCATAGTGCCGCTGTACTGGGAAAATTTCCCTCATAGCACACTGTATTGCGTATATGGCAGTCCTCATTTTCCCAGTTGGGGCAGAACAGTAGGACATTAAAACCCATTTCATTTTTTTTTACACTTGTTTTAAGATCAACATTGAATGAAACTATAAGCCATGAATAATTGAAGACAAGAATCCATTATTTCAAGAGGTTACTTGGTATAAAGATATTAAATATTTATTCTCGAATGTCCAGATTTAGGTACGACATACCCAACGATTGCGTGTCTGTCGACAATAAGAGAATTATTGGATTCTGTTAAAACACATAATTTTATCTATCATACATATTGTATCTCTATCAATCATACATATTGTATCTCTATCTATCATACATATTGTATCTTCGTGTATCATACATATTGTATCTCTATCTATCATACATATTGTATCTTCGTCTGTCATATATATTGTATCTTTATCTATCAAACATAATTATCTTTATCAATCATACATATTGTATCTCTATCTATCATACATATTGTATCTTCGTCTGTCATATATATTGTATCTTTATCTATCAAACATAATTATCTTTATCAATCATACATATTGTATCTTTATCAATCATGCATATTGTATCTTCATCTATCATATATATTGTATCTTTATCTATCAAACATATTGTATCTTCATCTATCATATATATTGTATCTTTATCTATCAAACATATTGTATCCGGAGAGAATAACAATATCAAGCTGTGAAAATTAATTACAGAAAGTCAATAAAAAACGTAAACAATTTATTTTCGGGTTCAACCATTTTTTAACGAAGATTTGGATAAAGAGCTGGTCGTTCTGGCTATAATGATGAAAAGTGAATATATTAAGTGAATATATTAAGTGAATATATTGAAAAATTCATTCAGATTACTTTATTCTGAGTGAAGATATTAGACTTTGAAAATTTGACAAGAATAATGCACCGATTGGTGAAACTGCTGTACATTTTTTATATTGCATCATTAAATAGCTGAACCTTTCTAATCTACCCACAAGACCAGATACATCCTATGACCAAGAAACTTGAATATGGCCTTGTCATGTTAATAAAAACTCTCGGTTGGTGCACATAGCACTCGGCAAATCTCGGACAGATTCCGGTACCCTAAATCTAACCTCGGCTGTAAGACAGTAAGTGATATGTACCTACACCCATACATTTGCGATGCGGCTACCGGTTTCCGTTTACAGGAAAATGTACCACTTTCACACAAAAAAAACCCAAACTGCGTCTTTTGTAGAATATATATATACCTGAATGAGCAGAGATATTGTCTTAAAGATGGGTTCCCAGCAAAGTATTTATCGGCTTTTTTTTCCAATAAAAGTATGACAAATTTGGTATTTATGAAAAGTATAGACACCCAATCTTACTAGAAAAATACTAGATTACGCGAAAATCGCCCATGGGGCAAGGACTGAGCAATATTATCAGGGAATCACTAACTGTCAACCCGACATGATTTGCTGGCTTAATGTCTGCTAGCTTAGGTCAGGGAGCAGTTGTTATTTCTTGCTCAAATGGTTAGGCGGTTTTGGGAACATTGCGGTTTGTCAATGTACAAAATACTCTGCAATAAAAGGTGTAAAAAGAAGTTCACAGAAATAATTAAGAATTTTTTTAGGCCTCAATAATAATAATATGGTAAATGTAAAGTAAGTAATGATAGATTCATTTTGAGATATGGACCCTCCCACAATGAAGTTAAGTTGGCAGACATTGCGTTTAACAACAGCTTACTTACAGCTATAGGTATCCCCGGCGAAAACAGAGTTTGGAAAGGGAATTGAAGCAAATTTTTGTTAGATTGGTTACTTTAAGTATGTGTTTAGTCCAAATATCTCGTTAAATCACAAAGTTTGTACCCGGGAATGCATCTTTAAGGCTGCCGGTTTGCTAAAATTCCCTGGTAATTCCCCAAACCCAAAGCCAAACTTGACGTTTGTTGATATAAAACACTCTCCACAGAAATTTCCATGGAGACATCCAATTTTCATCCGGGACCTTTAAAATAGTTCAAATATGGCGGAATTCGTCATACAGTCGAGATTAGATGTGTAGAATCTGTCGAGGTTTACCGAATGGTGCAGAAAGGTCTGTTATTAAGCTACATTTTATTTCATTTTATTTTCCCTAAAAACGGGCCATTCTGTTTACAGATAACGGAGACAATTCTACAAACAATAAATCCTCATTCTAGCCTGCAATTCGTATTATTTTTTCATTTGTACAATCACCGTATCGTGAAATTTACCTCCTATCTTTGTTGGTCCAGAAAATAACATCATTAATGTAATGAGTGGTTTTGTACATTAACTACGGGTGGAATGAAATTAGTGGGGGAGCGTAGTTAGAATAAATGGATATATAATATACAAGTATTGATATAAAGGGTAATATACTCCTTGTTTTTATTGTCTCTACAATATTTTATGGTTGATAAATAAATAGATATACTATTGTCTTAACCTGAAGGTCGGAATAAGTGCAATTATTTGTTGTTAACCGATTTATTAATAGAAATTCATGATAATTGTCGACAAAACACAAACACACGGAACCATAATAAAATAACCGATTTTTAATACAACCATAGACCGTGTATACAACGGAAGAGAAATGAAATGAAATGGGGTTTAACGTCCTAATGTTTGTTCCTAGGCGGGCAGGCGCTCTACGACCTACTCTTATATAGAATACCAACTGCCGAGGGTTACTTTACGTGCACGCCAATCTGTAGACGGGACCTATCCAAACGACTAGACAACTGTTCTTGTCAGGCCCTCCGTCCTACATCACTGACAAGGGAAACGCAAAAAAAACAAGACGTTAAACAACATTTAAATTCATGTATTATGTATTCCAATCAAAGCGGTGGTAACTTTTTAAGAACCAGCCAGAAATCTTTACGTGTGAAACTAATACCTCAAATAACTAGTGATGCCAGATTTATCGACGAAAGCACGAAGAATTCAGATGAAATATTTAATTGAAATGTCAAGAGGGCTCACACCTGGTTTTAATTATTTCACCAAATATTAATAAGATCTAAAAATGTAATGTGTTTGGAGATATTTCACACGTTAAAGAATCACCGACAGTTGGAATTCTCTGCGGAGTAGGAGGAATCGATCAAAATGTCCCCAAACACCCAGCAAAGCGTGTGGCGGATTTCATTAGCCCGGTCCAACCTCTTTGGGTTTCTCTGGGTGCTCCGATTTCCTCCCACTGCTAAAGGCCGTTAAAATAAAATTAAACCATATGTTAGTCTAGAAATGACGTTAAACCATCTCTCTCTCTTCCTCACTCTCTCTCTCTCGGGTATTACGTGGCTAAGTGGGTAAGGTGTTGGCTCGCTAGGCTGGAGGTCGGGTGTTCGATCCCTGCATTGGCTGAGAAAATTCAGTGATGCATACAGAGGGGGTGACAAGGGCAGCTCGGATGGGACAAAAGAACGAGATCCCGTGTAAACGTTAGCGGGCACGTAAAAGATCCCTTGGCAGTTGGAATTCAGTTGCTGCCCGGGCAAATATTTCCCTCATAGCACACTGTATGACGTATGCCCGTCTACAATTAGCCCAGGTTAGGTGCAGAAGCGTAGGACGTTATACCTCATTTCATTCATTCATTCCCTCTCTATCCCGTCTCTCTCTATCCGTTGGTGCAGCTTAGTCGATTATAAAGCTGCATTTTATTTCATTTTAATTTTCCTAAAAGCGAGCTACAATTACCACAGGCCATAAAACAGATGGCGGAAGAAAAGAAAAATAGCGAGAAACTATATCCTGAAATAATGAATATGACGATAAGTAATTTGAATATCTTAAAAACTCCATCAATGCTAATCGACCGAGCAGTAAGCTTTTATTTCTTTATATTATATTATATAGAAATATGACCATCCTTTAATTCATTCATCTTAAGAACTTGATATACACAGTTTAGATTATCATCAAAATACCTTTTTTGTTTCTCTATCTTGCCAACTATATATATAGTTCAGATTATCATCAAAATACCTATTTTTCCTCTATCTTGCCATCATCGTAAACTATGTATAATGTCCGAGAAAGTTGAGTTTTATAAACAATTTTATCTCGAGGAAATAATGATGTTTAATTTGATCATCTAAGATTGAGAAGCCTCCCAACTGTAGAAATTGAGATATAAATCTACTCCTGGTGGTCAACGTCGTTATCCGATAATCTATGTTATGATGTTTGAAACGTGTGCTGTCTTCCAGACAGAAGCTTTCTCTCTCTTTGATTGGCATCACCACTACCAGGTGTTTATTTTAAAGAGCAACGTGGTGGATAACATCCATTTATTACTAATTGTTATAGGGGGGTTGGGATGGCCTAGTGATCTAGAGTGCCGCGCTTCGACCTCTTGCTGGCCGGTCACCTCTGGCTTGCGGCTGTGATTTCGAGCCCAGGTTGGAGTATACGTGGCATGGAGACAGGGGCGCCTTCTCAACCTCGTGGGTTTCCTCCGGGTACTCCGGTTTCCTTCCACTTCTTAAGACCCCTACGCGCAAGCGAATTATATGTTTATCCCGAAATGACCTAGTTGTGTTGAGTGGACACAACCCCATTTCTATCTCTCTCGTTATAGGTTAAAACTCTACTAAAACCGCTGATTATTGAGTGGACGTTAAACCCCATTTCTATCTCTCTCGTTATAGGTTAAAAATTATTTCAATACTTGGCTTGTGCGTAAGGTTCTTTAGTAGTGGGAGGAATCCGGAGGACTCGGAGAAAACCCACGAGGTTGGACAGGCGACCTAACGCCTCGTTACGTACAAACGGGAAATCTAAACCACGCCAGTTGACTCAATTACAGATTTTATGATACAGCGGGCATGTGCTAATCATTCGCCCCCCCCCCCCTCCCCCCAAACGATTTTTTTAAAAGGAGGCAAGTCTCTAACTCCACATCATCCACCGTCTTGGACACTACAAACATAACTTATTTATCAATTTTAATCATATCTTAACTTATAAAGTGAACATTCTTCAAATTGGATACACGAACCGCGTGCCTGAATTTTTTCGAGCCACATTTGTAATAAAGCGACTGGACCAATGAAAAAGGGCCTAAATCATGCAGTTTGCGATAAGGGAAATTTCCACAATGTATACACGGGACCTCGGTTGCAGCTGTCATTGTCAGACTCTTCTTCCTACACCACTGCCGAGGAGAATCCACGTCGGAAAATCCGCAAAAGCTTCCTCGGCCAATGCAGGGATCGAACAACCGACCCCCAGGCTACCGAGCCAGCGTCTTACCCACTTAGCAAACGTTACTATGAAATAAAACCAAGTACGAACAATCCAAATCATTAGACAAAATTCGAAGTCCTAAAATAAAACGGTATAGGCAAAATAGTGTAATCAGGCAAAATAGTGTAATCAGCATATGGACTGTTCACCGTGTACAGAATATACGACAAACAGTGGTAACAGGTGTCCGGAAGAGTAAGCTTACTCCTTTAAATAAGCTTACCGTCGTGGGAATGTATCTTTAATATTGTCGTATTAGAACAAAACTCCCTCTACACGACGTTAGTTTTTTTGGTGTTATGTAATTAGTCACTGAACACACGTCCCCCAGGCATAAATGTAGTATTGCATTGCATCATGAAAATTGGTAGGCGTTTCATCTAATCGATGCTCTAGAAACAAAAAAAAGGTAGATGCCCACGTTAATGGAATTTTGACAGTTACAAAATGTCAATTTCAAGGAGCTGAATCTCCCATCTTTCGCACCTAGAATGTATATAAATGGTCCGTAGCGCATAAAATAATGTAATGTGAATGTATTTAAATTGATTTACATTCAATCGTTTCTGTTTTTACTGTAATTTCTAACTAGTTTTTTTTCGGCAATATACGCGAAGGGTCCAAATTGGGCCTCTGTTATTCCAGTCTACACCGGTAGTATTAGTCACTTCATTACATGCGGTTCTTGTGCCAATTTAAAAATGTAAAGTTTGTCTTAAATATTGGATATCAAAGGCCCATCTTTTCACCGTAAGGTAACAACATCAATGTTGATTTAAATTGACCAATAAGTCGTGTTCACAATGTTGAAGACAGTGCATGTTATTGAGTTAAAGACTTGCCTCCTTTGATATTCTTTTAACTGTAGCAAACAGACCGGACCTTGACAATGGGTAGGAAAGAGAGAGAGGAATGGGGTTTAACGTCAACTCGACATAAACTAGGTCATTTCGGGACTAACATATGGTTCAGTCTTATTTGTATAATTCGCTTGCGCGTAGGGGTCTTTAGAAGTGAGTGGAAACCGCTAGAGCCCGAGAAAACCCACGATGTTGTCACGTAGGGGACTTTAACAGAGGTGGGAAACAAGGGTACCCGGAGAAAACCCACGAGGTTGGGCAGGCGACCCTTCTTCTTGTCACCTACAACCGGAGATTCCGAAATCACGCCAGGTGACCCAATGACAAGCTTAATGATACAGCGCGCACGTGCTAACCATCCGTCCATCCATCTCCCTCAATGGGTAAGAAATCACACGAAATAATTATTTGGTTATGAAAAACTAAATCATCAGGGGATTGAAATGTAAACAGTGGTGGGCGCTGTGTACAGGGCAGGGTATTCATTGAAGATCGATTCAGCAACTGTAAGAGTATGTGGGTGGTGCAGAAAATCAGAACTTTAAACCTTACTTCATGTTTAACTTGTATTTGTCAGTATTTTAGAATGCAACACCTCGTGGGTTTCCTGGTCCCCCGGTTTCCCACACTGCGAATTATTGAAATACAATTAAACCATATGTTAGTCCCGAAATGACCTAGTTTGTGTCGAGTGAACGTTAAACCCAATTAACTTTCTTTCTCTCCGCTAGAATGAACGATATCAATCCACGGCACCTGTAACTTCCGCTAAATCTTTATTTTAACATTTTCTTAACACTTTGAATATTTACGTCTATTTAAGAGGAAATGAAACGAAAAAAGTTAATTATATTTTTACTTTGACTGCAAATAATTCATTTCTGTTTTCTGTTTTTAATGAAAGGATATTACCTTAGTTATTTTAGATCATAATGATACACACAAAAAACCCAACATTTTTTAAATTCTAGAAAATCTATTAACAAGATATTGACATTTTTGCAAGCAAATTGCACACTCTGTGGGATATAAGTAGATCAACTTTTTTCATTCTTTTGAAAGTAAAAATACAGATTTATTTAAAATTTAACTAATGTCGTATTTTGCGTCCTACTTTGCTTCTTATGGAGTTGGCCGGTTGTACGTGACAAGGAGAAGGGTTGGCTGTCTGGTTTTCATCCCACTGCTAAACCTCCCTACGCGCAAGCGAATTATTGAAATACACTCGAACCATGTGTTAGTCCCAGAAAGACCTACTCGTTCGAAAAGGACGAACAACCGCGGTCCCGTGTACATTTTGGCGTGCATGTAAAAAAATCCCTTGGCAATTTGAATTTGATTTAAGAGTAGATCGTAGCACCGCAGCCCGGGCAAAAATTATCACATAGCATATTGTATGGCATAAGCCCGTCTTCATTAGCCCAGCTAATAGGCGCCGAACAGTAGGACGTTAAACCCCATTCCATTTCATCTCTCTCCCTCTCTTTCTCTCTTTCTTTCTTTCTCACTCTCTCTCAAATATAGTATACAACAGCAAGAAACTGATGTTGGACCCCATTTCATTTCATCCCCTCTTTCTCTCTCTCTCCCCTCTCTCTCTCTCTGTATATATACAGCACTAGGCCCAACAACAATACGGTGTCATAATAGGCTGTATGGTACTATTATACATCTATTTGTGTTGATCTCCCCCCCCCTCTCTCTCTTTCTCTCTCTCTCTACCCCCCCCCCCCTTTCCCTCCCTGTATATAAACGACTCAACAACAAGACGGTATTATAATAGGCTCTATGGTACTATTATACATCTATTTGTGTTGATGGATTTTACGCCATGATTTTACTGACAGAGAATCTAACATTTAGTATAATGGAAGCGAGAATAGAGAGTAATTCGAAGAAAGTAGTAAATTGACCGGAAACAGCAAGTAAAGTGCCATCTGGTGATGATTTATAACATAACGGCTGCTGTACGACGGGAAGCTGATATTTCAATCAGAATCACGGTGAATTGGAATCATCCATGCTGAAAGGAATTATTTCCTAAATACAATTACCTCCTCTCACTTGAAACCTACTGATTATTACTTTACACTGAAAACACAACTTCTATCAGGATCTGTATTAACATGCTACACGCTGGTCTGATGTTCACTGATATAGCAGTATAACTACTACTAAAAGGAACGGAGTTTGAATCAAATATTACATCATCCTCGGTTACCCAGTGTATTCATTCCGTTCTACTCCACTATACCCTGGGTTAATCTATAGGGCTTCCACGATTTCAAATTGTTAGAATGTAGCTATACTGTACGAACCAATCAGAAAACAGTTTACAAACCAATCGTTTCGTCTTCGTTTTTATAAGGGTAGATAACCATATCCATGCCCATTTGCTGATTGATTTATCCAAGTAATGTATATATTAATAATTTATTTATATTTAATTATATTATCAAAATCTGTAGTATGTGTTGTTGATCTCAAATATGTATGTTTGACTTTTGCCATCATTATTACTATTCGTTCTTTGTCTGAAATAATAAAAATTATATGTCGTTAAGTTATGTTTATTATTAATGAACATATGCTCGGTAATTTAATTCCAGATTACTTGTCTGCGATATCACGTGGACATACAATCAGCGGAACGAACACATAATTTTCAATAAAACTAATGACTCTATATATGATTAAATGAACGTTTGTTCTTCAATAATATAACATATAATTACGCTTTTAGAATAGGCCAACTCCTAACACTTTCAGAAGAGAGTAACTTCCCTTTGCCAATTTCCTTTTCAAATAACAGTATATGGGATTGGTCGATAAAAATAACACAAGCATCAAGGGTGGATAACTTGAAAACGTGTCTCCCCTATAGATTAACCCAGGGTATAGTGGAGTAGAGCGGAATGAATGCACTGGGTAACCGAGGATGATATTACATTTGTTCATTATAAAGGAAGGATTCGTGGTGAGGGAATTCTTTTTTATTTTTGGTTTGTATGGGGATGGGGGATAATAAGGTTACCTACAAATACTTCAAACGTCTTATATTTTTTTTCTAATACTAGCACATAGAAACAATGAGTTATGATGTAAAATTTGTCGAAGGAAAAAGACAATATTTTTGGCTCATTAAGTCATCGTTATAAGTGATGGTATAGCGGCCCAGCGAATATTCACTGTTGATCTGTGTGCACTCAACCCCATGGAATCACAAGAGAGTTTCGTGTTATAGTATTTATATTTCAAGAAAAATGTCTGGGCCAGTTACCCCACATGGTTGTATACAGAGCAGGGACGTCGATAACACCGTGACAGATGTTACTTTTCTCCGTATACTTTTCACGGGGTTTATCGGTTGGTCAGGGGGCGGGGGCTGAAGCGGGGTGATGTTGCACTGTGTCTTGTTATTAGAAAAGGGTTTAAATATGTATTGTGGAAACGTCATTACGGTTATTCTTTGAGTCAAGTGGGGTGGTTACGAATCCGATCTGTACGTGACTAGGTGTGTGGTCGCCTGTCCAACCGCGTACAACCGGGGAATCGAAACAACTCCAGTTGACTCAACTACAGACCTTATGATACAGTGCACACGTGCTAACCATTCGGCGATCTACCCACCCCTTTTGGACAAGCTGCTCCAACTGCTTTCGGCACCCCTGTACACATACGTAACATAACGTGCTAAATACAGTGTTGTATAAATAATGAGAAGTGACATCAAGTGTTCCTTAAATGCTGCATACCCTGATGTGCTTACAACACGTATCATCATTTATATGCATCGCTTTATTCAATCTGATTTTCAGTCAAACGACTTACAATTGCTGTTTAGAAAACACCAGTTCGAAAAGATTTTGAAAATTCGATGGGTCAATATTAATTTGTGTCGCATATCTGGTCCCAAATATGACAATCAATTCCACAAGCTGCATCACTTGAAACAACAAGAATCTCAAATTTACACGTTTCAAAATTGGGTTTAACGTCCCACTGTTCTGCTCCGACTGGGTTAATAAAGACGGGTATATACCATACAATATGCTATGAGTGAAATTTTGCCCGGACAACGACGCCACGGCCCACTCTTATATCCGATTCCAACTGCCAAAGGATCTTTTACGTGCACGCTAATGTGTATACGGGAGCTCGGTGTTTCGTCCCATCCGACCGACTAGAAAGCGATCATTGCCAGAACATTCGCCCAGCACCACTGACAAGGGGGAACTTTCTCGGCCAACTCCAGGAGCGAACCCGCGATCTCCAGGCTAGCGAGCCAACGCCCTACTCACCTTATCACAGTGGCACCCACGTTTCATAGAAAATGAAATGAAATGGGGTTTAGCGGGCATGCGCCATACAATGTGCTATGAGGGAAATTTAAGTGGCGTTACGGCCTACTCATATATTGAATTCCAACTACCAAGGGATCTTTTACGTGCTCGCCAATTTGTACAGGGGGCCTCGGGTTTTCCTCTTATCCAAACAATTAGAGACAGCTGTCCTTGTCAACGTTTCGTAGAAGCAGAATAATAAATACTACAGTGTCCTTTATGGGGCCTCGAGCAACAGCACAAAACTCAGTCACACCCCACTCCCATACTCGACATTGCAACGTGTAAACTTATATTGGAACACAATCGGCTTTATAGAATAACAGACGACCAATAGTGCATACTTTCTTCAAAGATATTCATCTACTTATCTTGTAATCTATGATGTCATAAATCTGTACTTTAAACACGCTATCGTTGTGCCATGGGAGATAACTCTTTTGAGTAAAGCTTTCTTTACTTTCACCTGATCACCGTATACCGAAATATTATTACTTAAACAGAGACTAAAGAGTATCCCTACCTGTTGCCATATTTTCTCGAAGATTATTCCACGCTAGGGTGTAGCGTGGCTGAATTGTTAACGCGAGCGGGTTGGATCATAAGATCTGACAAGTAGAAGGTTCTCCTGTCCAGCCTCCTGAGTTGTCTCTCATAAGGTCCTCCGGTTACCGTAAACGGCGGTTTCCTCTCACTGCTAAAGACTCCTACGCGCAAGTGAATTATTGGAATAAAATTGAACCATGACCTAATTTGTTTCCAGTGGGCGTTACATGGAAAGCTCATCAAGAATGCGTGAAGAAGGCATACATCAGCGAATCCGTCAGAAGTTGATTAGCGTGAACGATCCTGCTGAAAACAAAGCCATTGAACTTATGAAAGCAGTTTTAATCCAGTTGGTTTACAGATATAGAATACATGTACTACAATGATCAACACAATATCCCCTACACGAACTAGTCTAAATGAAAAACCCCTCCTCCCACAACGCCAGATTAACCATGGTGGGGTGCTGGGGCCCGGAACATGTGGGGAGCCCCTGATCACCGACCGCGAAAGCCGAAGGGAGAGGCGTTTGCTTCTGGTGTCCGCACTTTTGGTCCGCGCCTGTGGTGGCGCCCGATAGCCTCCACATAAGAGATAAAAAATAAATAAAATTCTGCCACAAAATTAGCGCATTCTGGCGTTATTTCAGTGGACCAATCCATGCGAGTGCTATGAAATGATGGCATTTCTAGAGGAGGGGGCTGGACTCAACTGAGATTTTTTTGTGGGGGCCCCTAATGTGGGGGCCCTTGTGATAAATGCGAGTGCTATGAAATGATGGCATTTCTAGAGGAGGTGGCTGGACGCAACTGAGATTTTTGTGGGGGGCCCCTAATGTGGGGGACCTGGGGCCCGAGCCCCATGGTTAATCCTGCCCTACCCCCCCCTCTCTCTCTCTCTTGTCAACACAATATTTATTAACTGTTCATTTCATTTGACTAAACATACCTGCACCACGCCCAGTGTCTTCGATATCACGATTGTAGAAGCGTATTTTAAACACGAACAATCACAACTACCACACCTAATTTGTTTATATAACACTTATTAAATGATATTATACATAATGGATTTATTGAGATCAACATAATATTACCATTCACGCTCGGTTAGATATAATATTTTTATATTTTCTTATTACTTGATAGTATTACGTATAAGTCTTATATACACGAAGTAGGTAAATGCTCTTTGTATTAGTAATAATATAATATAGACTTTATCCCAACTGTTCTAATATTTTGGTTACGCGATGCCGTCCACTCGCAACAGATTGAGTGTTACGAAAAAAGGGGCGGATTCAGGAATTTCGCAGGAGGCGGTTTGCCAGGTTCCCAAGACAATGTATCCCCCACCTATCTCGCCTTGATATTTTTTGAGAACTACACGGCCACTATCGTCATTTTGGCGTATATACATAGACATAGATCAAACATCCCGTTTGACGTCACATTTTATTACGAACGATGACTTTGTTTCATTGACGCAAAGCATTAATTGTGATATCATTATCTCGCACATCGATTGCCCATCCCGCCCCACCATCAGATGATAGATAAAGCCGAAGCATCTTTCTCATAAAAAGTGTTGGTTTACATTTTTCTTTTTTTAAGTCAAGCCCCCCCCCCCCCCACCTTGACCCGCCCTAGATTGCTTGGTAACACTAACGGATTATGAACCCCTGTTACGTAGTTTCCTTCTAAGCCAACGGTTTGCAAATCCATTCGGAACTCTGTGCTCTTTACGTTTTTCGTTACTCCTGTTCTGAGTGTTCTCTGTTTTATTTAGAAATGTAAACTGTACTGTGAATTGAATCCAAGACGGAGTTTCTCAATACTTATTAATTATTAATTACCAGGTAAAATTAATTTTTGTTAGATATGTGTTTAGAGGACAGTAAATGAAAACACAATCTGGTGATACAGTTCACCTTGTCAGTGATGCGGGACGGGGGGTCTAACAAGGACAGCTGTCTAGTCGTTCGGATGGGACAAAAAAACGACATTCCGTGTACACATTGGCGTACACGAAAAATATATATTGGCAGTTTGAATTCGATATAAAAGTAGGCCGCAGTGCCTTTGTCCGGGCAAAATTTCTCTCATATCACACTGTATGGCGTATCCCTGTCTTCATAAGCCCAGTATATAGGAGCAGGGCCCTTTTCCACAAAAACGTAAATCTCCTTTAAATCATTGTAAACTAAACTTTCATCCTATATAACTTAGGAAAGAAGCGTTTCACAAAACGATTTTAAAGGGACAGTCCCGTATTATACAGGGGCTCAAAAATAAAAGTCTGAGAATATTTGAAAATAAAACACCAAAATATAGGGGAATAGTGTATATACCTTGTCTCAAAATTTCAACTCAAAATATTGAGTCGTTTGGACGTGAACGCCAAAACTGCTTATCCGGACACGTAATTAATAACCCTTTTAAGTTTTCGGGTCATTTTTTTCATTTGGTGACCTGATAATCGATTTACGTTTCTTGAGAGGTCTGTGCAGTGAATGGCCCATGTACTGTACTTGATAACAAAAGGTTAATTTTACCTACATATTATTTTTATAGAAAAAAGTATGGTTTTATCCAGATACTGTATGATACAGAGATCTCCATTTCCAGATGCAGACTGTCAGGTTTAAGTTATTTACAAGCGTGTCACAAAAATTGTGTTAGTTGATCGGCCTTAGATAATGGGTTTTACATGAAATTAACACAAAATTTAGCAGTTTTATTCCCCAAAAAGTTATCGGGATTGGCCCTTTAAGCATTGTAGCTAAAATCCACTAAAATAATATTGTAAGTTACAAGTGTATCCTAAATTAAAATAGTGGCGTTTTACAAAACTATTTGAAGGACAATTTTAACTAAAATCAATTTTATCTTAGGATAGCTGTCACCCTCTCCTAACTTAAAATCACGACATTAACAAACATTGATTAGAGCTTCATTGTTTGATCTATTGCGACATACAGATATAATTGGCACATAATTTTAACATACAATCATTCACAAAAAGCATTTTCTTATTCAATTTCTTTTTAAAGCATGGGATATACAGCTACGGTCCACCCGTTTATTTTATTGTAAGGCCATTTAGGCATTTGGATGGCGCCCCATATTAGAACTCCAAGAAAAACCCCACCAAAAACGCCACTGGAGTTACGTTAATAAAACAACATAAATAAACAAATTTAGGCGCCAAAGCTACTTTATCTTGGGAAACAATAATATAATTGAGTAAGATAGATAGACTATTTTGCCTTTTCAAAGTATCATTGAAAGGGTTTATGAGAATGACATTTCAAATCTAGGCATCGGAACATTGGCTTTTTGGCGTATTAATTTCAAAGTTGATAAATACTTTTAAACTACGACAAAAAATTTGCAGCCTAGATTAGTCGTCTGAGTAACAAATATCTTTGATATAGGGCGTTAAACCCCATTCATTTCATTTCAATTCTGGTGATACATCAAGTAAAGTGAATGAATATTGCTATGCTAAGTTATATCAGGTGTGTTATAATGTGTAAACATGTACTGTCTCGTGCACGATATCCACATATGGCCAATTAGACCGGATTTGTTAGATTTCTATAACATGCACTTTATTTATCATGATTTAATGAGAAGTGTACACCAGTTAAACTGAAGTAGACTAGTGGCCATACTCGTCCTCCGAACATTGTCCTACTTACTCCGCCGAGATGGCATTCGGCAAACCTCGACAGATTCTACGCATCTAATAGGGTACCGGAATCCGCCGAGGTTTGGCGAGTGCCAAGATGGTTAACGTTTTCAAGATGGTTGACATCGAAACTCTTTCATCGGTGGCGTTTAAATAGTGGTTTACCCACTGTTCCGTGCACGGCACGGCAAGAAATCGCCGTTTCATTGGATAATCCCTCACTTCATCCAAAACGTCGGTAATAAAACAACTCGTCCAGATCCTCGTGTAGTAAAAACAAGTAACTATTTAAAATGAAACGAAATATGATCTGTGTTGTTATCAGATCGGAGCTTTTCCGATGAGCTTTAATGTTGAGTAGATGTGTATATTTGATATTTTTATTGTCTTTGTTTTATTTTTTAATTTTTAGCCAATAAAATGTCTTCACTTGCAAATGGTCCCATTGGTTGGGCGTCTAGCCGCCAAATTCAACATCTTAGAAGAGTGAAGCCAGTGCGCAACCAGGGTACGCACGAGACTATTCATCAAAACATCAACAAGGAATTTCTACCCACTGGTTATACACCGGGAAAGAAGAGTTTAAGCCAGAGTCACACCGAAGCTGAAAATATTGTATACCGACAAAAAGTTCGCGGACGGATGGGTGGACTTCCATTACCCGAAAAAGAGTTTTATTTAGTAAAAGTTACGTATTCCGATTCTGATTCCGATGACGACGAGGATGAGTCGGATGAAGAATGGGACGAAGATGTTTCTGATGATGATGATGATGATGCTGATGATGACGATTCGGATTGCGAGACAGCAAGCAACACGACTGAATCCGAACCACCCCTGCCGGCTGTTCCTGGATGCCGCTATACACAGCGTGATATAGATAATGTAGTCGAGCGTTTGTCTACGTACGATCCGGCCAACGTCCCCGAATCCCGTGGATATGATAAACCGACAACAACAATCAACAGACAACAGAACAACAATTGTCAATACACGGAACAACATATCAACAGCATGGTTCAACGGTTAAGCAAACCAAAATATAGTTGAATTTTTATTAAACATACATTATGTACGAGCTGACTCTGCCATTTGCAGGCCTCATATCACAGGCACTTGAAGGATTCAAATATAATTATGTTATTTCCGGCCTCTTAAAGTTGCTTTTCGCCAAGTGATATCGCTTCAAGTTTGATTTGTAATTAATAAAGCTATAAAATGACCAATTTAATTACATCGTAAGCTGAATAATGATCAAATAAGGTCTCGCATTAAAAAACGACGGGAAAAGTTAGAACTAGTATTGTGAGATGATAGCAGACGAAATGTCTTGAAGACGTGAAAAGAAAGATGGCGGCTGAAATACCTTTTATATACTATAATATATAGTCAAGCAGAAGTTAGAAGTTTTATTTTAATCCCCTCAAGTGCCTGTGCCTCACATAAATTATTAAACATACATTATGCAAGAGCTAAATCTGCCAATTGTAGGAGTGTTCTTTTATCTATATTACTTTTTAATTAGTCCTTTATTCACCTGGCAAGTTCATAACAACCGTTGGTCGCGATTTTTAATGGATTGAAACACGATCGACATTTAATAATTTAATATAAAACTGAATAATCGAGAATTGGTTTATTATTTTCATAATGGTAGCAATGAAAATCGAAACATTCATAACTTTGCTCATAATAAAGTCAATATATCCCCTTTCATTATCTATTTTTTTAAACAATCTGATTGAAATACAGATCTGTATTTCTTTTTTGTTTTCTGTATACTTTCGATGATATCTACTGCATGAAGAACTGACCGATTGCGGCTTTTGACACCATTTGATTAACCAATCAGCGTTCATATTTCTAGTCCAATACCCACAGTGTCGTGCACAGCGTGCCAAGAACTCTCCGTAACATATCGTTTGATTGGCTAATCCGTCACTTCAACCAGAACGTGCCAATGCATAAAACCTCTTCCAGATCCTAGTGTAGTAAAGACATGGAAAACAACATAGGTATATGGTATTGCAATGTATACATTTCTATATTATTTTACCAGATAGGTAGAGATTTAAAGCGAGAATTTTAAATTTTCTAATTGTTTTGTGTTTTGCTCGATAGGTTATCAACTCACTATTATACGACCATGGGCATAATCTCCAACCCTTAAAAATCATTGACACATGAAATAATAACACAATTACCTCCCTTGTTTTCCTATAGACAACATGGACCGGCCATCTCCCAATGTTGGAATTTGAAGTTGAAAATGATATTTTTGCCAATTTCTCAGCTGGCAATAGTGAATTATAGGATTAATAGGATTATTCTTCAACAAGGTAGTACTGTTTATGGATACCATCTATTTTGGAATTTGAAGTTGAAAATGATATTTTTGCCAATTTCTCAGCTGGCAATAGTGAATTATAGGATTAATAGGATTATTCTTCAACAAGGTAGTACTGTTTATGGATACCATCTATTTTAAGGTTTCATTTTAATACATTTTAAAAATATAACTTAGAATTTTGAAATTCCCACTTTAATGATGCCCCAGGGTATTATATATTTTGGAAGCTGTTTATTGTCTATTTTTAATCACCAAAACGAATATTATCAAAAATAAAACACAGTCATCAAAATGAAACAATTATATTTGAGTTAGATATCTGTCTTGAAGCAATAACAACAAACTAATTTTAGTACCCATAGTTAACAACAAATAGGCCACATGAATAGGGTTTATGTCATATGAGCGAGAGAGAGAAATGGGGTTTTAACGTCCACTCGACACAAACTAAGTCATTTTGGGACTAACATATAGTTCAATTTTATTTCAATAATTCGCTTGCGCGTAGGGGTTTTTAGCAGCGGGAGGAAATCGGGGGACCCGGATAAAACCCACAGGCTGAACAGGCAAATTACTCATGTCATATGAAATTAAAATATCTTACTTCCCGTAAGGCGCTGGCTTGTTAGCCTGGAAGTGCAGTGTTCGATCCCGGTGCTGGGTGAGAAAGATCATCCTGATTTTCCTACGTCGTTTCCCCTTTTCAGTGGTACAGGAAAGAGGTCCTGACAAGGACAACTGTCTAGTAGCTTGTATGGGACGAAACACCGAGGCCCCGTGTACACATTGGCGTATAATGTAAACGTTCCCTTGGCGGTTTACCGGGCAAAAATCCTCTCATAGCACACTGCCTGCTTGGCGTATGCCCGTCTTCATTAGCCAAGTAAGAGCAGAACAATAGGAAGTTCAACACCATTTCATTTCATTTCTCATGTCTTTGTGTTGCAACTGGGTTTATGAAGACGGACACATATCGTGCTGTGTTTACCACTGACACGGTGAAACCAAGCTGCAATTGCTCAAGGAAACGGTGTTTGTGTGTGTGTGTGTGGGTGTGGGGGGTAACGTGTGCCCTTAGTATCACAAGGTCTGTCATTGAGTCAAATGGCGTGTTTTCGATTTCCAACCACACGGTCCAATTCCATTTCAAGCTTTGGGGGGAGAGGGGAAGGGTGGCACGGAGAAAGCGTACGGAGTTAAACAGTTGTCACCACTCCGTGTCACGTACAAGCCGAACTGGAGAGAGAGAGAGATAGAGAGAGAGAAATGGCGTTTAACGTCCACTCGACACAAACTAGGTCATTTTGGGACTAATGTATGATTTCAATTTTATTTCAATAATTTGCTTGCCCGTAGGGGTCTTTAGCAGTGGGAGGAAACTGGAGTGCCCGGAGGAAACCCGCTAGCTTGAGAAGGCGCCCCTATCTCCATGTCACATACCACACTACACTATTAGACGTAACTCTATAATTTTACATATAAAATGACTGGCAGCAAAGTTGCCAGTCAATTCGACTATATTTTTACTAACACCTGTATTTTACACGTAATCTGTGACAATACTTGACAAAGTAAATTTACTGCTGCATGTAAAATAACTTGCAATCAAGTAAAATTACACGAGATTTTAGCATGCAGCTACGGTAAAAATACAGGTGTTGGTAAAAATACAGTTAAATTAACTGGCAACTTTGCTACCAGTCATTTTATATGTAAAAATACAGTGTAACATTTTAAATTGGACACAATTTTATTTCACTGATAGATTATTTTAACTTTTAAATAACAACACAAAATCACTTCAAACATTTTAACCTTGAATAAAAAAAGAACGCTCCCAAAAAAATAGTTTTTATTAAAGAATTTAACATAAAAGTATAATCCTTATTTAGGCCCACAACATTGCGTTCAATAGAAACTAATGTAAGCCTTCCTAACTAAATGCATGTTACGAATTATTACGATGCTCCCATTGACTGAAACATTGCAGTATTTGTAAAACAAAATACATTAATAGAAACTAGTTTTACCATGAAAATCCAAACATGCACTGGCAAGTAGCCATATTGGGCTATCCCATGGTTCAACACAAAGGGAGAGGAATTTGTGTGTGGCCTGGCAAAAATCGATACTAACCTAAATATATATTTTTTAAAAGCGCTAGGGTATTTTTTTGCCACACCTAGCATTTGTTTGAAGCATTCTTTAATGAAATTGCAATATAAATGTTCCCCACACCAAATTTAAAATTTCACAAACGAATTACTCAACTCCCCGATGGGTCATACTCATAAGTATAGGCTAGTACTAGTAGTCTGTCGGGATTGTGGAGTTGGATGGTCAGCGTGTAATTGAGTCAACTAAAGGCGGGCCCAGACCGACATTGCGACACGACTCAACTGTCGGCGACTATCGTAGATACACTCAGATCGAATTCAGCAATGATAGCCGACCAGTTGCTATCGGTCGTACGATTGAACGCGAGCGCGCTCACATCGACACCGATACACCGACTTGTGGCGTCTTCAGAATAGATCATGTGACTCGTTCAAAATGGCGCCACGCAGAATACAGATACGCGCACACAAATTTCCCCAATAAAAATACAAAATGTGCCTAATCATTCCATAATCTCCCCATCTATAGTGAGAAATCAATTTAAATTACCTCGAGGGATTCAAATTTTTGTTTATGATTCTATTTGATATGATTTATATTCATAATTTTTAGATTTATCAAAAAAGACCTTATATCAATATGATACAAAAACGTAGACAGGCAGCTACGGCCGTCGCGTTGGCCGTTTCTCTCGGCTTAGAGGAGAAGCAAAAAAAAAACGAATTTGGAACATGAGGTCGCCATGTTGATTTTTCATTTGCCGCTCTGATTGGCTAAAATCTATAGCGCAGTCGGCAACCGATCGTAGAAACGCACACATCGACGATGACGAGTCGGCGACTGGTTCCGTCGCGTCGTAGAAGTAGAACATGTTCAACTCCTGCGACTGAGTCGCCGATCGTGAAAAACTGTCGCACGACGGTCGTAGCTAGACTCAGATCGACTAGAACCGACGACGGAAAACGTGCGACGATGGGCGGCAGTCGCCGGAAAACCAGTCGGCGACCAGTTGAGTCGCGTCGTAAGGTCGATCTGTGGCCGCCTAACGTGATTTAGAATCCATAGTTGTGCGTGACAAGGACTAGTCTAGGATCGCCTCGTGGGCTTTCGCCAGATCCTCCAAAAGCAGCTAAAGACCCCTAGTACGGCCTACTGCGGTAGATTTTCGTGACTCTGCCATATATTTAAATTACTATTAGTTGAAGTTTAAGTCATTGTCACTGTTAATAACTTAATGGATGACAAAACACTAAAGTTTAGGTCAGTGTTAAAACATTAATGTATGACAAAAACAATCTAATTATATAGGCCTATTATTGCAATAGTAGCCTACTAGACTTTACCAGAAATTGGATTAACATAGGAGGAAGGAAATGGAAATAATTTCCATGACGTCACTTGACCTCTTAACGGCGCAGACGTGACGTTAGAAACTAATATTACATTAAGGCGGCTACAGATCGACCTTAAGGCGGCTACAGATCGACCTTGCGACGGGACTCAACTGTCGGCGACTATCGTAGATTGCACTAAGATCGAATTCAGCAATGATCGCCGACCAGTTGCTTTCGGTCGTACGATTGAACGCGAGCGCGCTCACATCGACACCGATACACCGACTTGTGGCGTCCTCACGAATAGATCATGTGACTGGTTCAAAACGGCGCCACACAGAATGCAGGTACGCGCACACAAATTTTCCCCATAAAAATACAAAATATGCCTAATTATTCCATAATCTCTCCATCTAATTAGCGAAACTATTTTGAGAAAGTAATTTAAATTATCTCCATGTAAAATACGCTCACACTAGGGCTCGAAGCCACAGCCGCAAGCCAGAGGTGACCGGCTAGCTAGCGCGGCACTCTAGACAGGCCATCCCACCCCCACCCCCATTTCAAAGGAAATTTTCGTGACTTTCGAATGATATAAATTATAGGCGTTTACTATGAATACTTTTTCGCATATGACGTGATGAATTTATCGATCGCCGGCGATCGATCTTAAGGGGAGAGGAGCTTATGTGTAATAAATATTGATAAGCGTTTCTCTTTCCTAATGAAACTTTTTATTACAAACGAATAAATATGATTTTGACAGAAAAATGTACTGAATTTAGACTCTACTACAATCTATTTTTTCTATATTTCTAATAAGGAATTATGCGAATAGCCTACCCCTAATAATGAGGCATTTAATCCAAGAATATCACAATAATAAAATGTTATACTATAAGCGGGATTCGAACCAAACCACACAGTAACGCGACGACCTTTCGTGTTTAAATCGTTTAACTTGCGTTTTTAACTGCTGCTTACCAGATTTATTGAGCTCTTTAGCCATTACATCTATTGCCTTTCTTTTTTCGTCCCTATCGGAGTACTCTTTTGATGATATTTTATAGAGGCATCAGGCGTGGCCTCTTTTCCCACATAACAATCAGTCGATGCGTGCGTTTCTACGATCGGTTCCCGACTGCGCTATAAATTTTAACCAATCAGAGTGGCGAATGAAAAATCAAAATGGCGGCCTCGTGGACGACCGAAGAAGAAGAAAGCCTGATTGCCAATCCTTCTTCCAAATTCGTTTTTTTTTTGGGCTTCTCTTCTAAGCCTAGATAAACGGCTAACGCGACTGCTGTAGCTGCCTGTCTACGACGTTTTTGTAATATGTTGACATAAGCCTTTGTTGATAAATCTAAAATTTAGGAAATATAAATCATATCAAATAGAATCGTAAACAAAAATTTGAATCCCTCGAGTTAATTTAAATTACTTTCTCAAAATAGTCTGCTAATTAGATGGAGAGATTTTGGAATGATTAGGCATATTTTGTGTGGCGCCATTTTGAACGAGTCACATGATCTATTCGTGAGGACGCCACAAGTCGGTGTATCGGTGTCGATGTGAGCGCGCTCGCGTTCAATCGTACGACCGAAAGCAACTGGTCGGCGATCATTGCTGAATTCGATCTGAGTGCAATCTACGATAGTCGCCGACAGTTGAGTCGCGTCGCAAGGTCGATCTGTAGCCGCCTTTAGGGTAGGCCTACCGTATAATTAGTCGACGGCGTGTTTACAAAACACTTTTTGGTGAATTGAATGACACAATCACAGCCAAAGTTGTCACAAATATCAAAAAAATCATCCACTTGTTGAATTGTCCCTCTCGATGATAAGGATTTTCACGACACGAATCCGATGTTGAAACGTGGTCGTTTAGAACTTTGCGACATAGTAAATCTTATACAATTGTCATAGTTTTAGTACAAAGCAGTTTCTAGTTTAGAAGAATTCGTATATTCCTAAACTTCTATAACTGACACGAAAACATGAATAAGAATCAAAAACAGGGTGTAAAATGATTTTTATTTCTTCATGTTTATTTTACGACAACTGTATCGCATGCAATATTTGAGTTTACACAGCGATAACCTGTAAATCATCAAGATAACTACGATTCCGTGTTAAAATACATACTTACAGTTATATTACAATTTTACTGTATACTTTTTACAGTTGAATTGATAGTAAATTGACGATGATTTCTAACAGCTCGAAACCACAGTCGCAAGCCAGAGGTGACCGGCCAGCTAGAGGTCGAAGCGCGGCTCTCTAGACCACTAGGCCATCCAATCCCCCCTAAGCCGAACTGGGTGACAGACCACCTACTCACCTATTTATTATAGATCTTACTCAATATCAACATATTACATTGATTTTATTAGCCGAGTTTATTTTAACCTCGGGCCTCGAGGTGAAATAAATGATTGAGTGATTTAAGATATGTCATAGTTAAGATAGCATCAAAATAGTTGCCCAGGAGCTTTAATTTATGAACGAGTCCTTTCATTGGTACGATTAGTGATCACGTGTTCGGAAGACTTCCGTTGTTAAACTGGGCCCGGTTCCTAGAAAATACTTTAATCATGCCTCACTTTTTCTTACGTAAGAAACTTATCAAAATACCGTTCCTAGAATATTCTCAAGACCATCCTTACATAAGTACAAGTCAATATTAAAGTCTCATCAGCACATTGTGACTGGTAAAGTTTACCATACATTGAGACTACGATGATCTTTAACATCATAAAAACAACTTTGGTATGCGAATTACGTCATACATTTGTCGCCTGCTTCATTGACGTTATATATGGTTGATTTAGAATCTATGCATTTGACATGTCCCATATATATAAAATGTACCACAAGAGTAAAAAAACGCAAATTAAATGAATAATTGTACGTGAGAGAGCTTGATATTAAAGGAGCCTGCGTGTTTGCAGCCTATTGTTTACTAACTGCCTAATAAATAAAATGGTTTCAGGGTAGAAGCGAAATTTTTTATAACATTCTTAATTTGTTTTGGAGAAGGATTTTCTCTGCCTTGTAATTGTCTCTTTGGTATCAAAAGGTGTCGGAAATACCGTCGAATAACTCTATGGTCAGCCATCTTTTTGAAGCAGAAACAGACTTAAGCTTGGTAAGCAAGCCGTATGTATACTTTGCTTGGGACTTGTGCTTAGATTAATGATGTTTAACACGAGCCATAATTACCAGAACAACTGACTTCAACTTTTCAGGCAAATTACGGTTATAGAAAGGGTACGATGGACTTGTATTCGTGGGTTTTCTTCTGGTCCTCTGGTCCTCCCACTGCTAAATAATACCCCTATAACGCACAAGCGAATTAGTGAATTTAAATTGAACCATATGTTAGTCACGAAATGGCCGAGTTTTTGTCGAGTGGACGTTAAACCCTATTTCTCGGTGTGTGTGTGTGTCTCGCTCCGTGTGTCTGTCTCTCTGTCTCTGTCTCTCTGTCTCTATTACATATTGAACTAGATAATCGTGTTGTCTTCATTAGTGTTTCCGGATACTAGTTCAAGGTGAAATAAACAAGACGTTATTATTGCATGCGTGGAGAAATGAATTTAGCATAACAATTAATTGTGTCCTTGACCAAAATACCAACACATAAAAAACCGTTATTATTTCATGTGTGGGAAAAGAAATATAAAATAAGAATTCGTGCACTTAAAACATTCACGTTTAAATTTAGTAAGCGTAGGTATGTATAGCCTTGGCCACAAGGATGTGTTGTAAAAACTGTATATTTGGACTAAAAACAAATTCAAATTAATTAATCTACCAAGAATTAGCTTTAAATTTCTCTCCGAACATTTTATTCGCGAGGAAATACCCCCCCCCCCCCACGATATAATAAATCTATTTTTAGAAGCCATGGTTGTGTCCCGTAACTTGATTGAGGGGGGGGGGGATTTTCAGATTCCCCTTGCCGTTATTTGCTGTCCATTTACCATACACTCAAGCATAATTACATTCTTTGATTATCTTCTGTCAACGCTCGCTTCCGCCATTTAATGACAAAGTCTACTGTACACTTAAACCCGCGAATGTTCTCGAAACCGCTTAACCATTCAATAAAGAAATAATAACCGCTCCTTAAGTCAAACTGACAGACAATAAGATGGCAGTGATACCCTGATATATGTGCCCGCTTTGACCATGGTTGTTTTTCATTGAATCTGGTATTTTTCTAGTAAGTTTGGGTGTCTATTTTCTCCGTTGATGGAAATTTTGCCCGGACAGCGGTACCACGGTCGAATTCCCCCTATCAAGGGATATTTTACGTGCACGCCAATATGCACACGGAAACTCTGTTTTTGGTACAATCCGAACGACTAGACAGTTCACCTGGTCAGGCCCTTCGTCCTGCATCACTGACGAGGGTGAATCACGCCGGAAAATCAGGATTAACTTTCTCGGTCAATGCAGGGATCGAACACTCGACCAGCGTCTTACCCACTTAGCAACCGCGCCCCCAATGTTTCTTTAAAAGTCCTTGCTTGACAACAAACCGAGAACCATTAGCATATCTAAATATATCTTTAAAGGGACAATAACACTTTTGCTGGCTTGACAGGTTCCGATAAAAAATAGCCTTATTCTAACTACTAGATGTTTAAGTGCCCTATATACCTGTTGTGTAAATTATCCATTATAACCTATCCTACTTGTCCAGAGGGTTCGAAAATATGTTTAAATCTAAGTTGCATTTGAAAGTGTTTACGTAAAGCTTTTCAAATCATGTTACAGCATGTAGTTATTTTTTTTCAATTTTTAAAATTAGGTGTGTTTAGAGAAATTTGTATCATTTATTAATTTGAATATTGTAAAATAGTACAATTTGTTGAACAAAATAAAGATTGGGACATATTATTCAGTTATAACAAGAGTGGTATTGGAGCTTTAATATACATCAACTAAGTACTAGTTTATAAAGCTAATACGATTGTGTCCTGGAGCGTGAATACAATGATAAGTGCGGATAGTGTGACACGCTTCGATACACTTTTAATATAAAAAAAAGTAATCCGTACTTCGTGATGCGAATAAAACCATTTTATTGGTTAGACACCACTGTCGTCATTTTATCCGTCTTCTTTAAATTATGATAAACACACATGGATAAAGACATATCGGAGTAAAACGTATATGTTGTCTGCATCTTCCTTAGTTATAGGCGAATCGTCTTTGTATCGAGACATATCGGAGTAAAACGCGTCTGTTGTCCGCATCTTTCTAAATTAGAGCCGAAGTGTCTTTAAATCGAGGAATTATCTTCCAAATTTATAGCCGAAGTGTCTTCGTGTCGAGAAAGTATGCTACATACTCGTGTACTAGCCGTGTTGGTGATAGTATGTATGGTGGGTCTAAATTGTGGTAGGAGATCTAGATTCAGTAGAAAGAAGCCCGTTCTATTAAGCAGTAATGGAGAAACGAGTGATTTCAACTTTAAGAGAGATATGCCGGGGTTATTTGTATCAAAGAAGGAAATAAGGGCGATGAGGAATAACGACCTCCCCACATTTCGACTGACGAGCCAAGAGGCCCTTTACTCATATAGTGCACCACACTCACCCCAGGGTTTCGAAGCTGCGCCATGTTGTAAAACGTAAGTATGTTTAAAAGTAGGGTCGCCTGTCCAACCTCGTGGGTTTTTTTTCGGGTCCTCTGATTTCTTCCGATTGCTAACGAATTATTGGAATATAATTGAATTATATGTTAGTCCCGAAATGACCTAAGTTGTCTCGAGTGGACGTTTTACCCTCTCTCCCCCTCTCTCTCTCTCTCTCCCTCATAAAAGTAAACAAAATGAAATAATATGTGATTTTTCCCTATTTCAAAATTTTCTGCGCCAATACCTGGATTCGATCTGCAGCTGCAGGGGTCTTTAATTAAGGTGATGCCTATGTTATACACGGGATTACAGCACGGTCTTTAAAGGGAAAGACCAGCGATTATCAACATGGCTTCCATAGATTTTAAGTTCGGGGCCAAAGTCTTTAATAAACGTGACAAATAAAAATAAAACCGCCAAACAAATACGATAAAAATATACTACTTGACTGGAAGCCTACTGTTCAAAAATTCCGGGTATTGGCCAATAAAGTCCATCGAATTTAGCAAGCAAAATACGTCTCTAGATCTTCGGATGAAATAAACCATCGAGACATCCATAAAGTCCTTGGAACCCGATGAAGAGTAAATGTCTCCGTCCGGGCAAATTTCACTCATAGCACACTGCAGTACGCATGTCAGTCTTTAATAGCCCGGTGAAGATGTCACATGTTTATATATTTGTGAAAATATTTGTGTTCGCATTTAATATTCATGTAGGCATTTATTACGTTATGTTATTGTGTGTTGCGGGTGGTGGGGACGCTGGCTCGTAATCCAATAAAGTTTGATTGATTGATTTATTTAGAAAAGAGGAAATAACTTTTCCACAGAAAGTTTCAGCAACAAACGGAAGTATTTATTCCATTAAACACTTGGACAGTTGCTACCAGTTACTTCATACAGGAACGTGCCAAAGGTAAAATTACATTTTTAACCAGTTTCTTTTCACCAAAAATCTTATTTCTTAAAGGGCTTATGGCTCTCTTTTTTAAAACTTGAAATAGACAAAAATGGTTCTAAAAGCACATGTTAATGTTATATGAATGCATGTAAAGTGATTTATATTCTATATTTGTAAACAATATTGTAATTGTAATCAATCATGTTCGGTGAAATACGTGATAGGTTCAAATTGAACGGCATGGGCAAAACGATAGACAAGTTAAAACAGAAACGCCTTATGTGCAAAGATAGAAAGGTGGACACAGAAAATAAAATAAATGGGGTTTAACGTCCTACTGTTCTGCTTCGAATTTGGGTAATGACGACGGACATACGCCATACAGTGTGCTGAATCGAATTCCAGCTGTCAATGGATATATTTTACGTTCACGCCAACATGTACACGGGATCTCGGTTTCACGTCCCATCCGAACAACTAGACAGATATCTTTGTCAGACCCATTGTGTTGCATCCCTGACAAGTGGGAACCACGCCGGAAAATCTGAATGTAAGTCCGTCTTCATTAGCCCAGCCAGGGCAGAAAAGTGGCACGCTAAATCCCATTCAATTCATTTACTCAAGGTAGTCACTGTGACTAAGTATGTAAGACGCGTGTTCGCTCCCGATGTTGACCGAGAAAGTTAATTGAGATTGTCCGGCGTTGTTTCCTCTTGTCAGTGATGCAGGACGGATGGCAACTGTCTAGTCGTTCGGCTGGGACAAACAACCGAGATCCCGTGTACACATTTGAGTGCATGTAGAGCATCCCTTGTGAGTCAGAATTAAATATATGAGTAGGCTACGAGGCAAAATATCGCTCTTAACACATTGTATGGTATGGCGTACGCCCGTATTCATTTGCACAGTCGGAGCATAACAGTAGGACGTTCTGTCCAGTATTTAGCGATACACATATTAGAGTGCACGTAAAAAATCCCCTGATAGATGGGATTCGATATAAGATTAGTTCGTAGTGCCACTGTCGGGGCAAAATGTCCTTCATAGCACACTGTATGGCGAATGCCCGTCTTATTTAGCCAAGTTAGGAGCAGAACAGTGGGACGTTAAACCCCATTTTCATTTACCCACAATAATAAATATGTTTATTTTTACAGTACTGGTAGTTGTCAGAATGGAGAAGGGACCTGTGTACAACGTTATTTCTTACAGTGGTTGCTAGTAGAGACCGGACCGGATTCGGTGGATTTCTTACCGGTTGAATATCCCAGCTATTGTGAATGTATTTATATTGGGACACAATAAATTCTTAATATTGTGAGTTTTAATTTTTGGCTCAACCTCGTGGGTTTCCTCCGGGCACTCCGGTTTCCTCCCACTGCTAAAGAACCCTACGCGCAAGCAAATTATTGAAATAAAAATTGAAAATCATACGTTAGTCCCAAAATGACCTAGTTTGTGTCGAGTGGACGTTAAACCCTATTTCTCTCTTTCTTTCTTTTATTTGGAGGCTCGGGGTTGGCTGGCAGAATGGTTAGCACCAGCGCGCTGTATGATCAGATCCGTCATTGAGTCAGCTGGCGTGGTTTCGATTCCCAGGTTGTACATGACAATGAGTAGGGTCGCCTGTCCAACCTCGTGGGTTTTCTCTGGGTCCTCCGGTTTCCCCCTACTGCTAAAGACCCCTACACACAAGCGAATTATTGAAATAAAATTGAACCATGTGTTAGTTACGAAATGATCTCAGTTTATGTCTAGTGGACAATAAACCCCAGTGTCCTCTCTCTTCCATCTCTCTCTATGTCTATCTCTCCCCCCCCCCCTCTTTCTCTGTGTATTTAGTGGCTTGGTGAACTAATTCGCGCTATAGATCATACGTGTTTTAGTAATACAAATCATGGTTAATATCTCACGCTAATGAAATCAAATGGGGTTTAACTTCATACTGTACTGCTTCTGCTCCGACTGGACTGATGAAGACGGGCATACGCCATACAGTGTGCTATGGGGGGAATTTTGCCCAGACAGCAGGGCAACAGTCTACTCTGGTTAAATTTATATTTCGGAAAAGTTATTATGCCCGGGGATCTTTAGAATTCACGTGGTAAGGCTATTCGGGTCACGTTTATAGCCTGAATCAAAGCCATTATCGAATAGATAACACGCCTTTTAAGGCTTGTTCGTGAAAATTATCTAAATTTGGCCCTCCATACATTTGCAATGCGGAGTAGGTAAGATATTTTGTTGTCCTAATGGTTGGTTGTCAGTTCTATGATATTCTTGACACTTTCAATACTAATCTTGATATCTTTTTATCCAAATTGCGGCAATGCCTATCCGTCTTTCTTTTTCAAGAAAAATCTCAACTTTCTAACAAGAGCTTGGATGACGTAATTACTGGTTAAGAAGACACTAGAAAAAAGATCTTCTGGAGGAATTTTAATTGTGATGAGAGATAACAAGACTTTCTATCCTTATTACCATCTTGCCTGAGTAGTCTTTTCTGCGTTACATTATACCATTATAATTTAATATTTTGAATGACGATATTGGTACTGAACGAAAAGCTAGAGAAAACACTTTTCAGGTCAATTTTGAATCATTTAAATCAATGTGAAATCATTTCCCTCCAATTTTACCCCCTCCACACATGCACACCTGCTACCCCACCCCACACATCAAACAGTTGTCCAGGGGCATCATAAACACTTATTTATAGATTTGAAATCGTAGAATTTTTTGTCCACATAATGACAGCCCCACCCCACCCACCCTACACACACCCATACATAGACATTAGACCCCCCATATCTCGAAAACGCCCCCTCACACGCCTGTTCACCACCCAGATTCGGAATCTACGCGAAAAACTGGTTGGCAATGCCCCCCCCCCTTCAGCCACAGGACTATAGTAAGATCAACCACAATAAAGCTTATTAGTAAAGGGAGACAACTCTTTTGTACGAAGCTCTAACAACGTGCTAATTATTGTATATTTAGCAGGTTATAAACAGATTGTCGTTGGACTACAAGATACAATTAGAACAGATTAGAATTTTAAATTATAACTATACGGATGCTACAATACAAAAAAGACACGACCCCCCCCCCCCACACACACACACACAGCGCTATGATAATAATGTTGCAATTATATTTAGAGAGAGAGAGACACGCACACATACCTTAAAGCGCTATAATAATAATGTTGTAATTATATTTAAAGATACATTATGAGAGATTATATAAAGAGCTGACAGTTCCCCCATTAGAATTAACAACTAGATAATGTAAAAGGAATTTGCTGAAAATTTCAGTCAAATTGATCCACACTGCACCGAGAATTTAGCGATTGAATTTTGGGCATAGCTTCAATCATCATTACTATAGTCGATACGATAAAATAAACACAGTCTCGATTATCAATTTTTTTATTTAATCAAAAGCAGCAGAACAGCTTCTAATCCAGTAAATATAGCTGGCTAGCGATGACATCGAGATTTGAGTATGGTCTGGATAACTTAATGAATATCTAATAAATAATCTAGATAACATTTCAGGCCTAAACAAAAACCTGCAATTGGGCAGATTTAGCTCATGCATAATGTATGTTTAAGATCTATGTTGTAATTATATTTAAGGTCCAAGTCTCTTTACTCAGTATTTGTAAAATCCGTTTCATCAAAATCGTCTGAGCTTCGTTTGCCTGCAGCTGTCACAGCAGTTAAAATTATCCCCCAAGCTCGCCTGCTCCTCCAGGCATCTGTCGAGGCTAAAACAAGAATCGCTACCAAAACTAAGGCACATATAATTCTGTTATACAGGTTCATCTGAAGAGAGAAAACCATAGATAAAATGTCCCTCATAGCACACTGTATCACGTATGCCCGTCATCATTAGCCAATTTTAGAAGCAGAACAGTAGGACGTTAAACCCCATATCATTTCATTTCATTGGATGGCTTTGATATGGATTGGATTACACATTGCTCGTCGTATAATAAACAAAGCTGGATATTTCTTTCATACGACGTATATTTCACAAAGGTATATATTTAAAGTCGTTCTGGTGGTTCGAAAAACAGAGATTCAGTGGAAAAGGGCCCTTGGCAGTCCATGTGCCCCTGTAGCGCCATTTTCCGGGACAATTTAGCTCATAGGACAATGTAGGTGCGGAAAAGTGGTACGCAAACCCCATTTCATACGATTTTCAACAAGGTTGCCATAAATCTTAAATATATATTTATAAATATTTCCATCTGTAACTCAAGCAAACAAGTTTTTTAAAGCGAGAAATTATTATTTATTTAAACCGGAAGTGACATAGTTGGTTCAACACGCTCACTGGACTCTCTAGTAAGCATACAAATTTGGCATGCGTTTACTGCTGTATTGCGTTGACGCAATGTCTTTTGGCAAAAAATATGATCAAATTCCAATGTTTATCAGGATATTATAATCACGAATTTATGTTTTTTAGCGTTTAGTGCACAAAGCCGTCGCTTTAATTCACTACCAATCAAAACCCCAGATATGGAATATTACGAGACAATTGATTGGCTGGTTAAACAATGTACGTGTTGTCGTCATGGGTCCATAAAGAGCTTTAATAATATGTAAGATGTTTTCATTGATTGGCATTTAGTAATTAAACATATTGATACAAGGTGCAATTTTATATATGATACTAAGCGACGTTTCGACGAGGATACTCTCGTATTTATCAAGCAAGTGAAACCAAAAGATGTTAATGAAATCAACTTAACAGAAATCACATTCACGTTTAAATAGATGAACTTGTATTCAATGGGTTCTCAGTTACGACATAGTAAACTCGTATTAACTCTTAAGTTACGACTTAATTTTATAATCCCTAGTGCAAGACCATAACCCCGATTTATCTGATATCAAAGCCTGTGCGTACTGTTATGTTACAGCACAAAAAGCGTATTAACTTGTAATAACGATATAGTTAACTCGTAGTTACGACATAATTTTAAGATGTCCAGCGTCAGACAAAAACATCTAAATATGTGAGTACCGTATTTCCTCTAATAAGCGCCGGGTCTCCAATAAGCGCCGGGCCTCTAATAAGCGCCGGGGGGTCAAGGGTAGTTGAGAAAATAAGCGCCGGGCCTCCAATAAGCGCCGGGTCTCTAATAGACATTAGATTGCTTTTGATCAAATGCCGTAATTCAAAAGATTCTCCGGCCAAATGTCCATGGTAAATGACGGCTTTACCCTAAATTCAATTTGCTATTAAAGAAATAAGCGCCGGGCCTCCAAAGAGCGCCGGGCCTCTAATAAGCGCCGGGGGGACAAGGGGTGCTGAAAAAATAAGCGCCCGGGCGCTTATTAGAGGAAATACGGTATATGTATGTGATACACGAAAGTAATGTTCATTCATTAATACCCCAATCTTATTGATATCATGCCCTCATTGCGGCAGATGGCCATCTTAAAACTGTGTCGCAGTTGAGAGTTGACTATATCGCATTGGCCATTGCTGGGCTGGCTTCTGATACTTGAACTTTCGAAGGAGTGTGTCTATTCTCCTCGGTCAATCAAATCTATCACCCAAGTACAGCAACGTGACAGTCCTTCGTTTAATCTGGAGTCGCATTGGCTAAAGTTGGTTCGTCTCCATACAGTAGTGTTTACTTTATGTCAATGTTGATAGCCTCGTTTGTCACGCAATTAGTTTTACTGCAATATTCTGCCATTTACTGATTAATTGGACATAATAAAATCGTGAGCAACGACATAACGTTATGTAAACATATTTGGAACAATTTGACGACCTGTTTAAAGGGTAACGCCTCTGTAAAGCAGCTAGCGATTGGTTGTTAATGGGACTATTGACTCATCATAATATAGAACAAGAATTCCCCCCGTTACAGCAGTGTTAAGTGGGGTTAGCTCTGATCAACGGATTACAGTGAGGAGTATGCATTGACGAGACTATTAGATTTCGTTTTTTTATTTGATGGACCCAATGTTTAATTCTATTTCGTTAATATCCATTACAAGATCAAGTGAGATAGGTAAGTTTCGTTTAATTTTTAAATTTTGATAGAAAGTAAACGTACCTTGCAAATACAATTGTCCCTGCTCCTTGGTTGACCCTTGACTTCTGTTAAATAATCATAGACACCCTTAGCTTTTTATCTCCGCAAAGTGTTAACATTACCTTTTATCTTAATTAATCGTATTTCAGTTTATCTGATTCACATAATAATATATTTATATCACAAGGTGTCTCCATTACCTGTTACCTTGATTAACATTTCACAGTATTTCAATTATCTGATTCATACAATTACAGGCATGTGGAATGAAGGGGATAGAAGCTTTGACTAACATGGAAATTTATTGTTCCCCTTCTGTTAACTATTCAAATCATGGTTTATATCTCACGCTTATGAAATGAAATGGGGTTTAACGTCCTACTGTTCTGCTCCTAAACTGGGCTAATGAAGACGAGGTCACGCTTATGAAATGAAGGGGGGTTTAGGTTCCTACTGCTCTGCTCCGACTGGGCTAATGAAGACGGACATACGTCATACTGTGTGATATTAGGGACATTGTGCCCGGACAGCGGCATTATGGCCTACTCTTATTTTGAATTCCAATTTATACACGGGACCTCGGTTTTCCATAGCATCCGAAAGACTAAACAGTTGGCCTTTTCACCCCTCCCCCCCACTCATCCTGTCCAACTGACAATGGGAACTTTCTCTGCCAATGCAAGGATCGAACACGCGACTGTAAGGCTAGCGAGCGAATGGCTTACCCGCTTAGTCGCCATGGCTCCGCATCTTAAATAATTTATGCACACACAATACAGGGTAATAGAATAGGAATGTAACACGTTTCTTGCACCTGTTCGAATATCAACTATCGGGGGTGGTTTGATATGCACCTGTATTTTTTTAAGCATTTTTTTTATTCAGATTTGTATCTGAAAAGGGATTGGGGAACAGGCATAGCCTATAATGAACCCCTGTATACGGATCTTAGTCCAATCCGAACAATTAAACGATATTCCCGACAAGAGAAAACCACACTGGAAACCTAGGGGGAACATTCTCGACCGTTTAACCCACTTCATAAAGTTCTCTATCATCATTTTGATAACGTTATAATGATAATAATCTTCTTTTATTCGTTAAGATGAACCTCATTGTGATAACCTGAAAGAGGGGAATACAAATCCCCCCACCCCTGACGAGAACGACACACTTAAATCAAATTGTATTCAAGGTTTCTACTCCCATAATTTAATATTCCCAGCAGTACACAAAATAATTGTTTTTTTTATTAATTGTTACCTTATGTTACCATGTATTTGTTCCGTTGTTATTTTAGTTCCTTTTCTAAGTACCGTAATTATATGCAACACCTAAATAATTGTTTTTCTGATTTGATCGGTTATCGTAACCATGACTCGTTCGTCACCGTCAACAAAAGCATTAGGTGAACACTTTGAAATAAATACAAGTTGTTTGCCCCCGTCCCCCCTCTGTGTTGCTAATTTAGTCCATTAGTACGATAATTAAATGTAACACCTAAATAATTGGGGTTTTTTCGATTTGATCAGTTACCATTACCACTCGTCAACAAAAACATTTGGTGATCCTTTTTCAATTAATACAGTTTTTTTTGTTTCCTCCCTCCATATTTAACATGATTTCCATCTTGATGAGTAATTAAAAGTGGTCGTTGTCATCAATAAAAATTAAACCTTTTTAGCGGTAGAAGGAGACATTTAATTTTGAATCTTTTTCATATATCTAATTAACAGATTCCAGAATCTAAGGCCCCCGTCAGACCAGGATGGCGTCCTTACGGCGCTGTGGCGACCTCACGACGACCTGAAAATGCATAAGGTCTCCGGTAAACGTGAACACAATGCGAAAAATGTCCTAAAAATTTGCGAACTTGAAATAAGTCGCGTTCTCACAATTTTGTAGGTCAGATCGCAGAACATTGCGCTTGTTTTTAACAGGCTCAAAACAAACGTTACTATGCGATCATAGCACAATATCCGGTGTTTCCACTCTGCTTTTACTACACTTATGACAAAAATTCTGACGTCATGTGCAATTCCTAACCCAAGTGATTGACCCCGCGAGGAATGTCTCCCCGGCGTTCATCTCGCTTATGACGATCTTGACGCTCCCTGGCGTAGCAGCGCAGTAAGACAAAATGGGTGTATAACAAAATGTGTATAGGTATTGTTTTACCGATTTTGTTTTGTATAATGTAATATAGGATGTTACACATCCCTGCATGGCGCGTTACAAACAATGTATACAAAAAGTACACACGTATTGAACATTACCAATCTGATTCAAACACGATTATATTTCGCCTCATTTTTTTATAGTTGAAAATTTCGTTTTGTTTTTCTTTTTTCTTTACTACAATCTATAGGATCGGGAAGAATTGTTATTTAACTCGGGTTCTGCTTGAAATGAGAGGCCAGTCAATCAATTTGTGTATCACAGTAATCATTTAGGTGCATAGAACTTAATGAACTCGGCTAGTTTTGACAATAGATAATTTTGACTTTCACCCCTACATAAACTTTTATCATGGCACGATCTTATTAAATCCATTTAATTCAATATGTACATTTGAAGCTATATGATCTGTCTACAAGATCCACGCGACGTCAAATGTTTATGCACTACGTGACGAAATAAAAGAAACAATTGCAGATATGACTATATTTATCCTGTTGGTATATAATTGAGAGTTCACTGACAGTTAGTAAGCGAGGAGCCGGGGGAGAAGAAAGGCTTTGACGGGTGTATGGACTCACCTGAGTCGAGCCGCTGCCTTGACAGAGGGGCAGAATTGTAGATGAAATGCTATATCGTTAGATGTGTTCCTGTAGTAGACTAGTAGATTTAATATTATGTAGAAGTTTTGTTGTAGATTAGTTTATGCTGTATTATGTAGATGTGTTCCTGATGTAAAAAAATCCTTTATATTTACATTTATCTTGACCGTTTTTGAGCGGAACTGTGGGTAGACATTAGCAGCGATAGAAATCAAAACAAGGCAAAGCATCTGCCACTTGCAACATCGATACTGATTGGTTAATCAAATGACTGACGTGAACTCCCACTATAACTTGTTGGCCATCAAAAGTATAAAAAAAACGAAACGAAAATATAGATCTGTATTTTAATTAGATTGGAACATTATCTTGGGAAAGTACACCCATTAGGCATCAAAATGAAAATCGTTTATATATTGCCTTCTCCATGGTGACCCAATATACTATGTTGTAATTTTTACAACGTTAGCACATGAACGCGCTCGATATCTTTGTCGCATTCGGGAGACATGGGGTGTTCAGAGCAAAACAGGTTAATCGATCATGTTTACAACGACAGCTGCCTAGTTGTTCGGATTGGATGAAAGACCGAGGTCCCGTGTACACATTGGCGTACACATAAACGATCCCTTGGCAGTTGGAATTCAGTTGCTGCCCGGGTAAAAATTTCACTCATGTAGCCCAGGATAGGTGTAGAAGCTTAGGACTTTAAACCCCACTTCATTCATCCATTCATTTTTCAACTGAAGTTATATTAAGTCATTTATATTATCAGTGCTTTCTAGAATTCTGACGTCATTCGCAAAAAGTCTCTCATTTAATTTCGTAAACAGTTTAATATCTATCAACAAAAAATTGTACACGATTCGCTGTGTACAGTTTGTAGCCCCGGTCTGCCCAATTCCCTTCGAATTCCCGTAAACAGACTCGTAGGCATGTTCACCTCAGTGAGCAAGTCCCCGGAATGGTGCCTTTTACTTTTCGACTACAATTTACGTCACTGTTACAGTCCACCTGTAAATGCATAAGGTCCCCGGCAAACTTGAGCACAATGCGAGAAAATGTCCCCAAAAAATGCAAACTTTCGGAAAATCGGTAAAGATCAAAGGGTGACACCGGATTCCGCCGATAAAATCACTGTTTTGAAGACAGAAAGCACGGACTTACATCCCCATTTCACTAGACCGCGGAACACTTGCGGAAGCAAAACCGAAATTATTCCGCAAAGTACCGTATGCTTTTCCTGTTGTACCGTATTGTTCCGCTAGGAAGCGCAGTGAATCTGTATTCATTCCACATCATCCGCAGCCTTCCGCGTACCCACAATTTTCCGAAAACGTTCTTTTGAAAATGTTTAAATGAACGTTTGCGGAAAAAAATTGTTCATGCTCTTCCGCAGTTAAACCGGGAGCGATCCGTAACATTCGCAAGTTTTCCGCTGTTATTCCGTATACAAACACAGTTGCCGCAAGTTGGCTATGGTATCAAAACAGCAATTTTATAGGCGAAATCATGTGCTTTTTATCAATTTTTCCGCAGTTACGCCGTGATTGATCCGAGGCCAAACGCTGTTGGCGAAGATCGTCCGCACTTGTTGCGCCATTTATTCAACGTAGACGGCCAGTAAGTAGCGATTATTCGACAGTTCTAAGCCAAACGGATTAGTATCGCCAGATACCACAGTTATTTCGCTACTGTCGAGTATGACCCGCAAATTATCCTTCTGTCTTCTGTGCTACTGCCGAGTATGACCCGCAATTATCCTTCTGTCTTCTGTGCTCATTCCCATGTGTTCCTCAATTTCTCAGTGATTCTTTTCCCGAAGCTCCGCCGTCGAGGTAGAAATATCTATAAACTTAATGCCTGCGGTATACATGCGGACAACTTGCGGCAAATACGTTTGTATACGGACTCTCGGATCGATCCCGGTAGAACAGCGGAAGACCACCAAAACATTTTTTGTCCGCAAACGATATTTAAAGGAAAGTTCGCGGAACAATTTTGGCTCGCAAAAGTCTGTGGACGACGAGGAATTACTACGGATTCACTGCGCTTCCTGGTGGAGCCATTACGGAGCTAGAGGAAAAACTTACGGATTTCCGTCCGCAAGTCTTCCGTGGCCCAGTGAAATTGGGGTATTACCCCGTTAGGAATGTCTCCCCGGCGTTCATCTCGCTTATGACGATCTTGACGCGCTCTGAGACTATCTTCCTTAGCCGTAGCAGCAATAAAATTCCGTAAGGGGGTTTAACGTCCACTCGACACAAACTAGGTCATTTCGAAGCTAATATTTCGTGAACATTTTAATATCAAGCAATAAAAAATGTATATGCTAGTAGTTTCGCTTCGTACCCCAGATACTTCATGTATCGTTTGTATCCTTCGGTATGTCAGAGTGTCTATAAGTTCCCGTGAACAGACTCGGAGGTCTGTTCACTTTAGTGACCAAGTCCCCGGGGTGGTGTTCTACTTTACGTGCTTTTCTGGATCATTTCCACAACCACCGCTATAATTTAGGTTACGCAAAAGACCCCTACGCGAAAGGGAATTTTTAAAATAAAATTGAACTATGTTAGTCCCGAAATGACCTGGTTTGTGTTTAGTAGACGTTAAACCTCACTTCTTTCTCTTTTTCTCTTGACTTGTGTCCTACTCTTTGAAATTTAATTGCAAAGTCTGAAATTTTACAGAAACAAATGCAGTCGATTACATACATCATGGTGTCTTTGCTGAATGTATGGGATTGCCCATTAAGGTACGGCGAACAACAGTTTGAATTTCAAATTATAACTGTACAAAACTAGATAATAACTCAGTAGATACCCCCCCCCCCCTCTTACCCACTCCACTCCCCATACAACTCTGCTCCATCCTACATCAAAAATCTAATCTTCACATAATTATATTCCAGTAAAATGTCTACGATCCAAAGATCTCTTGATAGTACCATCCACGAGCTTAGAAATGACCAAACGTTCATTCCAGTACTTTTCAGCTGATTTGTGGAATTCACTACCTCTTCATATAAATAAAACAAAGTTCGTCTGCATTTTTAAAACAAGACTGAAAACGCACCTGGTCATACAACACTATGGATGAAACGTAACCAAATTGTAGAACTTTGCAAGCACATTTGGAACTCTTAATACGAGTATTTATTGCGCTATATAGATTTGGACGTTATGTTATGTTAAATTATGTTATACCAACCCACAATCTGCTACCTTAATTATCCATATACAAAAAGTTTTAATACAGTTTAACAATTCATGGACACAAAATTAATCGTTTTATTGATAATCAAATGTATATTTATATTAGTAATATAATCATAGTATATTGTACAATACAATGGGCAACGAGCTTTCATTATATAACTCATACAGTAAAATAACACAGTCTACAATACATTGTATTAATTATATTTAGGATATATTATTATGTTGCAATTATATTTAAGATATCATTTTGTAATTATATAATTCATACAGTACAAAACACAATACATTGTATTACTTATATTTAGGATATATATTGCAATTATATTTAATATCTGATTTTGTAATTATATAATTTATACAGTACAAAACAAAACCTACAATACATAGTATTAATTATTTTTAGGATATCATTTTGTAATTATATAATTAATACAGTACAAAACACAGTCTACAATACATTGTATTAATTATATGTAATATAGTATATCATTTAATTATATTTTTGTAATTATATTTAATTTTAAAATAATGCAGAAGTGGGATAAAATATCTTTACTCCATATTTGTAAAATCATTTTCATCTAATTCGTCTAAGCTTCGTTGGCCCATTTGACTATCTATGTTATTTCTAACAACTCTCTCCCACCATCGCCTTGCAGCCCTCCAAGCATCTGTCGGGGCTAACATCAGAATCGCTAACAAAACCAAGGCACATATAATTCTGTTATACAGGTTCATCTGAAAGAGAAATATACAGATTTAAATCAAGAGTTAATCGGATAATAACAAAAATTAAGTTAGAGAGACATTATATTATGCACGAGCATTGTTCTTGCGTCAATTATTATTCAAATATCAGTTGAAAGAGAGAGAGAGAGAAATGGGGTTTAACGTCAACTCAACATAACTAGGTCATTTCGGGACTAACATATGGGTTTTTTTAAAAATTGTATTTAAATAATTCGCTTGCGCGTAAGGGTCTTTAGCAGCGGACGGAAACCTGAGTGCCCGGAGGAAAACCACGAGGTTGAGTTGAAACGACAAGCCCACAATCAACTCTCTGGACCATCGGACAGCTTAGATATTGACCTTTATGCGCAAATCGCACGAAAAACATCGTCGGCAAGGGGTAATCTTAGACCCCAGATATGAAGTGGCTTTTGAATGCATAATTGTATTCAAATACGATCTAATTACACCTTATATAAAGACTGAATAATATTCATTTATAGTAAAATTATTTGAGGCATTAACAGTGACGATATGAATTATACGGTATTTTTGAAACCATACAAATCTAAAAAATAACTTAATTGTCATTTCCATGTAGAATCGTCTTTTGGTGGGGTCTGTATAGTACCTAGATTTGCTTTCAGAGCTATATTACTAGATTGGCCAACGTAATGCCCAGCTTCATTTATATTGGTAGTTTTATACTCGACATTACGTAGCTGACAATGTATAAAATTCTCGCTACACAATTCTGAACTTTTTTCTTCCCAAACATTAAGAAAATGGTAGTGGGGTCCTGAAATACCCCTTGTATAATTGATTATATTAAGTATACAGTATAATACTACTTATTACGATCACCCCTGTCCGTCACATAATACGTCCACATGAAAATGTGGGCGTAAAAAATGGTATTTCAAGGTTGTGGACCTAGTAGAGGTCACAATTTTAATTTTATTTTAATGAAACTTGAAATGCGTGGTTATAACCCAGAGGTATTGATTCCTCTTGTTTTTTTTTAACAATTCGAATCATAACTTTCTGAATTATAACCCCTGATTGTCCGAAAAATCCCCTACGGTCCCTCTGGAGGTCACGATTATTATCCGATTTAATAAAAAAAACGTTTGACTCTGTCACTGTTACACCCTACAGAAGGTAGAATTCGAATTTCTAGAAAATCAGAAATTAATTGCCAGACGAAATTGCCGCCGTTTATACGCGAATAGTGTAAAAATATGGTATATCAAAGTTGTGGACCCTGTCTAGGTAACGATTTTAATTTCGATTTCGATGAAACCTGAAATGCATTTTTATAACCTAAAGATCCTGATTCTTTTTGATATTTGCGCATATCAATTTGTAACTTAATGAATTATGGCCTTGGATTGTAGGAAAAATCACTTTCGGTATTGCTTGTTCTCTATCCATCTCTTGAAAATGTGGGCGTATCCTGCCTGGCAGTGCCAGCTTACTTTCCTTTGCGTTCTAATTACTCCGCGGCAATTTGGTCTGTTGCATATCTTTGGATAGACTGAGATTTGTCGACATCAACTGAACCTACCGACCGACCCGCGTAGTTACAACACAATTTTATGATCCCAACACTAGACAAAAGTAATTAAGTGTTACTTATAAACTCGTATATACGACATAGTTAACTCGTACTTATATCTAATTAACTCGTACTCACGACACATTTTATAATCCCCAGTGTGTGCAAATCTATCTTAAGTTCGTCGGCATGGGCCCACAGCGTGCATTAATTGGTAATTACACATAAAATGTTAAAGTTACATTATTCAAGATATAGATAAGAACTAGCCATTCTTGCTATACTAGTTCGAAAGTAGATGATGTAAAATGAATAATTTGAAAATTTCATTCAAATTACTCTATTGCAAGCGAAGAAATAGGCATTTAAAGATTTGACCGACCTGTGCAATAATTTCAACCACGGTCCTGGATGATCAAAGCTACGACTCGAAGCGTCTAGCCGCGCCATATTTGATTTACCGCTGAAACGTTTTAATCTGTTTAACATCGGAGCAATCTGATGCCATCCAAAGTTGATTAAGGCCTGGATCAGTTAATTAATGTCTAATTAATACTTTAGAAAACATTTCATGCCCAAATAAAGACCTGCACTAGGCAGATTTAGCTCTTGAATAGTGCATGTTTAATGAAATCAACATAATAGAAAACACATTTAGGCTGTACTGATGAACTCGTATGTACGATATACGACCTAGTTAACTCGTACTTTATCCTAAGAAACTCGTACATATAGTAACGACTTAATGTATGAATGAATGAAATGGGGTTTAACGTCCTACGCTTCTGTCCCTAACTTGGGCTAATTGAAGACGGGCATACGCCATACAGTGTGCTATGAGGAAAAATTTGCACGAGAAGCAACTGAATTCCAACTGCCAAGGGATCATTTACGTGCATGCCAATGTGTACACGGGACCTCGGTTTTTCGTCCCATGTGAACGACTAGGCAGCTGCCTTTGTCAGGCTCCCTGTCTACATCACTGACAAGGGAAACCACGCCGGATTTACGACATAATGTTAAGATTCCACAGTGCGTACAAAAAGATCTAAGTCTGTGTTTACTTTCATGTTATAGAACAAAAATGCGTATTGAAATTTCACGCTCTCGTTAATATTTTACTCGAGATAATATCATTTAATAATGCCATGCTCTCATTGATATCAGACTCAAAAAATTAATTGTGATCTTAAAATCAGGTCGTAACTACGAGTTGACTATATATCGCATTAACGAGACAATTTAATGTCGTTTTTGCTTGATTGCCATTATAATGTTGATAGAAAGTAAACGTACCTTGCATATACTGCTGTCTGGTTTCTGTTTAATTAAATCTAGGGGCCTCAGCTTTTTATCTGTTTTTTTTAGGCGTTTCCATTGTCTGTTATCGTAATTAATCGTTGACAGTATTTCACTTCATCTGATTCATATATAATTAGATCCCAGGGTGTCTCCATTACCTATATTATTTCACTTTTCTGAATCATCCCCGAGTGAAAGTTTCAGCAGATAATATCCACAACATTTAGTTGAATTAAGACCGTATGATACTGGCGAATTACGTTAGCAAAAGCGTTTGTGGATGAACGTATACCTCAACGCCGGCTCTTTAACACAAAAAGACATAATATATGGCCGTTTCGGCGTTGATAGGGGCCACTGATTGCGGAAATATAGTCTTTAAAAGTTACCGTATTAGCCCGGATTTGAATTATAGGTCCAATATTCAGGTGAATTGATCAACTTATTTGATGACCCACCTAGAGTGCCCCAGAAGTCTTATGCGGGACTTATTGTGATCCATAACCAACCCAGAATCTTCCACTTTATTTATGTGTGGCCTACCGTTACCCACTACCCGCCTCGAGTTCTCCTAGGTTTTTATTTCGTTAATTGGTGTTGTTCTTCTTCGGTATTAAGTGATCTGTTGATATTTAGATTTTTCCCGGATTTGTTTCGGTACTTTTCGATTGTTTTCTGTATAGAACAGCCGTTAAATTCGGAGAGAGAGAACAATCGAACTATGTATTATTTGTAAAGGGGTCACACACTGTTTTTATTGAGGCTGAAGAGTGAAGAGTTCATTGTTAAGGTAACCGATCAAAACAGAAAAACAATTATTTAGGTGTTACATATAATTACCTTACTTAGTATAAGGACTAAAATAACATCACATAAATTACACCACTGGCTACCGGTAACATAAGGTCTCAATTAATAAAAACAAATAGTTTGTTTACTGCTGGAAATATTAAATAATGGGAGTAGAAATCTTGATTTCAGCGTTTCGTTCTCGTTTTCAAATATTCCAATGTTATAACCAAGTTCAGACGATGGTTATCAATAAAACCGTATCAAACTGATGATAGAGATCTTTATCAAGTCAAAAACAATGGTATCTGTAATAAACCAGGAGGTGCATGGTCGAGAAAGTTCCTTTGGAGTTTCCAACGCGGTTTCCCATTAGTAGGAAAGTCGTTTAATTGTTCGGGTAAGACGAAAACCCGAGATCTCGTGTACTGCAAGTGCAAATATATCGTGCTGTGACCCATTGTGTGTCCATTTCTAGTTGCCAAAGATGACAACTTAGTTCATTTAAAGCCCCAATACCACTCTTGTTGTAACTGAATAATATGTCCCAATCAACAAATTATACTATTTTAAAATATTCTAATTAATTGATGATACAAATTTCATCTTATCACACCTAATTTACAAAATTGGAATAGTTCAACTACATGGTTTGAAAAGCTTTACGTAAACACTTTCAAATGCAACTTGGATTTAAACATATTTTCGAACCCTCTGGACATGTAAAATAGGATTCAATGGATAATTTATACAACAGCTAGGACACTTAAACATCTAGTAGTTACACGGCCACTTTTCAAAAGTCAAAAGTGGCCGTGTATCAGTTGAAAAATGACCGTGTATCAGTTGAAAAGGGACAAAAAAACAATATCATGATTTAAATATTTATTTTAACATCTCCAACCAGTTTTGAACATGTTATAGTAAAATAGTCGTCATTTCCAATTTTCTCAGCATTTTTCGAATGTGCGTCACTCTCAGTCATATTCTTACATTTTGTCTCGCATTTCTTTACATTTTGATTAGCCGCACTTTCACATTTTGTCGCACATTCACATTTGGTCGCAGTTTATGCTCATCCGCAGCACGTAATCCAACTATATTACTATTTTAAATTAATCTCTTGGCATTTTCAACACTAAAAAGTTTCACATTTTGTCGCGGTTTCTGCTCATCCACAACACGTACTCCATATATATTACTAGTATAAATTAATCCATTGGCATTTTCTGCAATACAAACTTGAGAACTCGTCTTCATTAAATGGCTGTTCTTGTTTGTTTTTTTGCATGCCAATACCTCGCGGAGTTAATGAATTGATCTGTGCGGAAATTAGCAAATGTACCTTGCTTATCAAAAAAGTTAAAATCCAATCTCTTGTACTGATTTCAAAGTGTCACCATATTCCTATGTAATTGGTATTTTTCTTCGTGTTTTGTGGAATTCGCCTCATCTGCATGGCTTTAATTTCTTGCTCTGTGATGGATCGGGCTTCTAAATCTTCGCGATCACCGACATCTCTTGTAGAAATTACATTCTTGGTCTTAGGAATGTATATCTCTGTGAAACTATAAAGTAGGATTCTTCGACGAACTCCCGCATTCATTTCTGCCATCCACTACAATCGACACAGCCGTTGTCAAAACAACAAGAAATGGCCATTTGTACTAAATGATTGGTTGCCGTTTGCTTTTCTCAACCAATCAATATTGTTGTGAATTCAATAGATGTTGAATAAACTAAGACCCGTCTGGATAACCGGGGTTATCCAGTTTCCGTAGTATGATATTCTTACTCTGTGGTATAATATAATACAAGCAATTACGTCATGGAGAACAAGTCTCTTATTACCAGTGTGGACTGACTGCAAGGAAAGATAACTCTACTTTCTAGTATCCGGAGGCAGACCACCATTAATTTCCCCATTAACTTCAATGTTAATTCTGGCCTCTGTGCCCACCTCCAACTTTTTCCCAAATTTTCGTTGGGCTGAATGCTTTTCACTATAGACAGAGGAACAAATGACCATGTATTTGCACTAAAATTTGTATGACGTTGACCACCAAAATCTTGAAATACACCAAGTGGAAGAAGTATACCCAAAACATGTAACTAGTTGCCGTACATATCATCGTAGCCAACCTGATAACTCAGTTATCCTTTGGCATCAAAATCCGGCATATTTACCAAAACCTGGCAGAAAATATTAATTCAAACCCTCTTTTTTCATTCTAGACCACAAAATCAACAAAAATGTCCATGCAAAGGGGGAGAAAAGAGGAGAGAGAATTGCTCTAAATAGACGAACTATAATTTGGGTACCGAGAGTGTGAGATTTAATGGTGGTCTGCCTCCTATATCCCTACGCCGGAACCAACCAGGTGTATATAACCAGTAACCGATTGGTGTACTGAGATAGGTCAGGAGGTGAGCCCATTGGGCCTCTTAACCACCCAACTTCTCTTATTTTCAAGAGGCCGACACGGGCTGGGCATTCGGGCCCCCCGTACTGATAGGCCCATCTTCCCATATATACTGGCATTATGACAAAGCGGGCAAGACTAACGCCCGCTCGCCACCACTTTTCTTCAACCATACCCGGACGCCTCGCTCTGGATGAAACCTTGGGCGCTCCCTACAGAGACACTATGTCTCGTTTAGATTACGCCGGACCTGGCCTCACATGTGGCCGCCTCTGGCAAGTTTCCCTAGGAAACAATTGTCTACGATATCACCCTAGGTGGAAGTGGACGTTAAACCCCTTGACCTACCTACCGGTGTACGGCCTACAGTCTTCACATTTGCGGACAGCCTTAGAGCGCTCAGCTGGGAGTTTAGCCTATATTATAATATATTATATTCCCTCGACCACACCACAAAATGGTAGTCACGGTAAAAACTTAATTCATAATTCTTTTTCGTTAAAAATATAACGAGAGAGGAAAGATAAAATAAAATTATTTTATTTATAGTTGAAATAAAGATTGTTTACTTTGTTAATTTGTTTTGAAATCTAAGTGTGAAGGGTTTTGTTTGTGAGCGTGTTTCGAAGGTCCAAACTTAATTCATTAACACCTTCAAGTAATCATATAAATACTAGACTGAAAACTGGTTCCAAGTGTTGTCCATTACATCCAGCACTTTTTGAGTAAAAGACAGGTTACTTGCCCTTGTTTTGACCTTAGTCTTGCTTAACCAGTCTACCAATCATTCTACGTTTGATTGACTGTACTAAATAAGCTAATGATCATTTAATCATATAAATACTAGACTGAAAACTGGTTCCAAGTGTTGTCCATTACATCCAGCACTTTTTGAGTAAAAGACAGGTTACTTGCCCTTGTTTTGACCTTAGTCTTGCTTAACCAGTCTACCAATCATTCTACGTTTGATTGACATGTCGGGATAATCAAGACTATAATTCTTACGAAACGTTAAATAAAGCTGGAACAAAAAATTGAATTTAGAAATTAGCACGTCTGTCAGCGCAACACCTGTTTTAAGAAACTTGTAAAAGTAAATCGAAACTGCTGCTAGTATCATGTTCCGGCCTAAACCAAGCGTTTCAGAGATATTATTTCTACTAAACCAAACGATAGCACTCCTAACGGTACAGTTAATAATAAAGCAATTTAAAAAATAAAACGAACGTTATTTCTAAAGCTTCTGTGTAATAACAAAGAAGCTAATTTTACTGCTGTTCGAAATCGTCAACAACAGATTTTTTAGGGCCCAAATAGCTGAAATATTTGTACAGAAATGCACGTGCCGTGGCTATTTATAGTCTCATACGGGCGCTGACCTATTATCATAGTTCGAGACACAGCCACCCAAGCGTGCACGTGGCCGTGTCGAGACCAACTTTTTGTAGAGCACGGGGCATCCTACAAATTGAAGAAACGTGCGAATTAGCTTCGACGTCTATCCGTAGGGTATCTTCTGATGCGATGTATAAGCTTAACGTTAAAGTTCAAAATATATCAATTTTGACCGTTTTAGATACTGGTAGTCAGGTTACCATACTTTGTGATCGTCGGTACGATGAGTTAACAGAAAAGCCGCCTAAAATTACGCCTACATACTGCAGGTCGTCAATTAGATTTCTTAGGGTTTATTGGGGGACCGGCTAAATTAAAAATCGGTTCGTTCGAAATAGAACTTAGTCAGTTGTATGTCGCTCCAATAGAGGATGACATGTTATTTGGACTTGATTTCATGCGTGCAAATAAAGTTCAAATCGATATGTTAAACGATATAATGAAAATAGGCGATGATGTTTTTAATTTATTTCATGACGATGTTGATGGGAACTCCGATAATGCCAATATTTCCGTAGTCAAACGGATAGTTATTCCACAATTATCAGTAGCTAGGGTATGGTGTAATTTGAATACAAATTTATCTCGTTATCTGATAAAACCGTTCAAACATCCAAGGTTATTAATTGGTCGATCCCCACATTCACATATTGAGACAGAATGCCCTCGTATTTGTCTAATGAACCCGTCTGAAGAGAGGGTAATACTTGAGACAAATGAACAGATAGCTAAGGCTATTGAGTTTAGGGATCAAGATATTAACCCGCCACAAGAGGGCCCTGATCAGATAGATTGTACAAGTTTTGAGAATATCCCTGAGCATTTGGTTGATTTATTTGAGCGTTCTAGGAAATTATTAACAGAATCTAATCAATTAAAACTTATGCAGTTATTAATCGATTATCAAGAAGTCTTTGCGAAACAGCAGTTTGACTTAGGTAATTTTACGGCTATGGAATATGTGATCGAAACCAATGATGCCAAACCAAATAAGCAAAGTTTAAGACGTACACTTAAAATGTTAGAGGCTAAAGTCATTCAGCCGTCAAATTCTGATTGGGCTTCCCCATCCGTGTTAATACGGAAGAAAGATGGCATGGTCGATGGTGCATAGATTACCGGAAACTTAATGCGGTGACCACTAAGGACGTATTTCCTTTACCCCTGGTTAGCGTATGTATGGATGCATTGTCGGGAAATAAATGGTTCTCAAGCTTGATGCAAATTCTGCGTATTGGAAAATTCCCCTTAGACAGGAAGATAGAAAAAAAACGCCTTTATTACAAAATACGGGTTGTATCAATTTACTAAGCTACCCTTTGGCTTAACGAGGGCAGTCTCCGGGTATTCCAGGAGCATTGGATTAGTGCTTAAATGGGTTGTTTCCTTTGCGCTTGGTAGCAGCATTGAGAGCTCTCTAGATTTGTGAACAATTGCAAGTGATCAGAGGATTTTTAAATTGTGAAATTCTGCATACTGTTAGTTAAGGATATCAAGAACAGGAATTTGTGCTTTTGAAGAAGTTACTCTATATAATTTTCAAATTTTAGACACATTTCATTATTTTCATTGTGTATAATGACCAGTTCTCAACTTACTGCTCACTCTATGTGAAATGTGAGATGATTTTGAGTTATACTCCATTGACTCTACTTTCTCTAAACAATACCTCAGTGAGACTTAATCAAGAAATTTACTCAGTTATATCTTCTTTAAACCTACGTGGCTTTAAAAAAACCAAGAGGGGTAAAAGAGGGGGAAGAAAATTTAAGTTTTCTAATACTAATACTAGAATATCCGGAACTCCTACCAAAAAAGATGTTGCAATCTTCTGTGTGTTTAATGTCCGTTCACTTAATGGAAAATGCACTGAGTTGGTCGAATACCTTGAAGACAAGGAGACAGACATTGCTTTACTTACTGAAACTTGGCTAAATATCAACACATGTGGGCCAATAATTAGTGAACTGAAAAACTTCTGTTATGAGTTTCATCATATTCCAAGAGGAAGGAAAGGGGGAGGAACTGGTATCCTGGTAAAACAAGGGATGGAAACAGACATGAAAAAATGTTCAAGGTTTAAGTCTTTCGAACACGTTGATATAACTCTAAAAGGATTGTGTGAATCTACACGCATAGTTGTAGTTTATCGACCACCAACAAATAAAAGTCCCTTTTCAAACTTTATTTCTGAATTCAGCGCTTTTTACGAGCAGCTTATACTTAAAACGGGAAAGCTAATAATTGGTGGTGACTTCAACATTCACCTTGACAATAATTCTAACAATGCTACTTTACAATTCAATGACCTTTTACATTCGTTGGGACTTGTCCAACATGTAACTGGTTCAACACACCGACGTGGACATACCCTAGACATAGTGATCACACGAGTCGGTGAAATAGATCTTACTATACCTGTAATAGATGATCCTTCAATCAGTGACCACTATGCAGTTCACTTTTCTGTTCCTTATCAATTCCCCCCTGTTGCTAAAAGACAAGAAATATCCTACCGTAAACTTAAAAGTATTGATCAAAAGAGCTTTGCATTCGACATAGCCCATTCAGAGCTTGTGACGTTTAACAGTGATAGTAATCTCTCTGAACTCATTGAGATTTATACGACGGAATCCATAAAAATTCTTGAAAAACATGCACCACTGATTACAAAGGAAATGAATGTCAAAGGTGAGAAACCGTGGTTTAATGATGCCATCAGAGATGCAAGAAAGATCAGAAGGCGAGCAGAACGGACATGGCGACGTACAAATCTAACGATCCACTGGGAGATTTTTCGAGCAGAAACGAAACGTGTCATCACATTAGTTTACCGTAACAAGAAACAGTTCTACAATAACAAATTAACAGAATGTGGAAACAATCAGAAAACTGTGTTTAAAATTGTCGACAGTCTTCTGTGTAGGAGCAATGATGGCTCTCTTCTACCGGAACACACATGCAGCAAAACACTAGCTGACAAGTTTGCTGAATTCTTTCAAGATAAAATCTCCAAAATCAGACTCGATATCCTGAAAAAGCAATCAGAAATGATCATATGTTCTTCCAGGGAACCATCAACAACTACTTTAGGGGAATTCTTACCATTTACCGAGGCTGAACTGAAGAAGATCATTATGGCAAGCAAACCTAAGACCTGCGAACTGGATCCAGTACCAACAAAGAACATATCGATCAGTTGCTCCGGCTGCTGTGTCAGATACTACACAAGTCGCTTTCTAATGGAATCTTCCCTGTTGAATTCCGATGTGCAATTGTTAAACCATTATTGAAGAAATCCTCACTAAATCCGGATGTTCTAAAACACTATCGTCCTGTCAGTAACCCGAGTTTTCTATCCAAAATTATTGAAAAATGTGTTCTTACTCGTATAAATGAACATGTTAACAAAAATCATCTCGAGAATCCACTTCAATCAGCATATAAACAATATCACAGCACGGAAACGGCACTTTTAAAGATAACAAATGATATATACCAATCTATTGATGCTCAGAAATGTGTGTTTCTGATACTTTTAGACCTCTCCGCTGCATTCGATACTCTCGACACTAATGATCTGCTTGAAACACTGAGGGTTGAAGTTGGTCTTCGTGATACTGTCTACTCTTGGTTTGAATCGTACTTACGATGTAGATCTCAATGTATCAAAATAAAGTCTTCAAAATCAGAGACACTTGACATGGTATGTGGGGTTCCACAGGGCTCTGTATTAGGTCATCCTATTCATCATCTTCACGAAGCCAATTACAAAGATAGCGGCAGATTTTGGATTAACAGTTCATCTTTTCGCCGACGATACCCAACTATATATGGAGTTCGATTCCGATTATCGCATCCCATCTCTGGACTTTGTCAAAAACTGTATGGAAGAAATACACAATTGGATGACAAATCATTTTCTTAAACTAAATCCCGAAAAAAACCGAATTTTAAATCATTGGTACCAAACAGCAACAAACAAAATTTCGATCTGAAAATATTACCCTTAACTTTGACAATAAGGAGATCATTCAATCAGCAAAGGCTAAAAATATTGGAGCGCTTATTGATTTCAACCTCAGTTTTAAAGAACATGTTCAGGCAGTCTGTTCCTCATCCTTCTTCCATCTCCATAATATCAGCAAGATCAAAAAGTATTTAAACAGAGATAATCTAGAAAGACTTGTACATGCTTTCATTACATCTTAGCTCGACTACCACAATGCTCTCCTGTATCAACTTCCAGAAAACCTCATAAAGAAGCTACAATATGTTCAGAACTCAGCCGCCAGATAACTCACTGGGAAAGGACGATTTGACAGCATCTCTGCCACATTATCATCACTACATTGGCTACCCGTTAAACAACGAATTAATTTTAAGATCTTATTATTAACCTTTAAAGCTCTAAATTCACAATCGCCTACCTACATCAAAGATATGATAGTTACTTACACTACACTACAAGCCGAAATTTACGTTCAGCTGATAAAAACTTATTAAAGATCCCTTGTGTAACACTTGAGACTGGAAAACGTGGATTTTCATACGCAGCGCCATATCTATGGAATCAGCTCCCATTACAAATACGCCAAGAGTCATCTCTATCTGTTTTTAAGATCAAACTCAAAACTTTCCTTTTCGAAAGTCCTTTGTGATATATAAATTGTGAACAAATCTAGTGAACTCAAAGCGCATTAGAAACCGTGGAAGCAGTGTTTATGCGCTATACAAATACTGATATTATTATTATTATTATATTATGTAGCATTAGCTTTTTTGGACGATACGATGGTCATGGGCAAAAATGATGATGATCATTTGGGTATTTTAAAATTTGTATTAGCCAGATTTCGGGAGTTTGATATGAAATTGAAACCTAAGAAATGTGTACTTTTTCAGGAAGAGGTTGAGTTTTTAGGTAGAATGGTTAGTGAGAATGGTCTCAAAGCTAACGAAAACCGTAGAGAAATGGACGGTCCTGACTTGCACAAAGGAAGTCGAATCTTTTCTCGGCTTTGCCAATTATCATAGAACGTTTATAAAACGATTTGTGGGAATAGCCTCATCGTTATATTCAATTACCGGTAAAATACAATTTATGTGGGGTGAAAAACAACAATTTGCTTTTGACAAACTTAAACAATTACTTGTGACCACTCCGGTCTTTGCTTTGCCCACGGAACATGACACGTTTATTATTGATTGTGATGCCAGCATGAACGCCGTTGCCGCGGAATTGTCGCAAATACAGGACGAACAGGAACGGGTCATTGCATATGGTAGTTTTTCTCGACACCGGAACAGCGTCGCTACTGTACGACGCGACAGGAACTGTTGGCCATTGTACGTTTCACGCGCCAATTTAGACACTATTTGCTTGGTAAGCCTTTTATAATGAGAACGGATCATGTCAGTCTCACTTGGTTGCTAAGGTTTAACATTCCGGTCGGACAATTAGCACGTTGGTTGGAGGAATTGGGTCAATATTGGATGACCGTAGCTCATCGAAAAGCACGTTTGCATGTAAATGCCGACGCCTTGAGTCGAATGAAATTACCAGACAAGCCATGCGATGATTTCAATATAGACGTACAATTAACCGATTTACTGTGCGGTGGCTGTCGTTATTGTGAAAGAGCACATAAAAATTGGATAGAGTTTGCGACAAACGTGGATGACACCATGCCTTTACCATTCAAGTCAGGTATTAAGCGGAATTTATTATACGAGAATGAATCTGTTTTTGAACCGGTTAGCATATAAGTTACAGGGTACCCAAATGAACCCGGGTAAATGCGGTGACTATTGACGAAATTGAAAATGATGACGGTGATGGCATTTCATTGAATATGTATTTTTCATTAAATATGTATTTTCCCGAACTCATTAAAACTGCGCAGGCAAATGATGAGGATTTAAAAATAATTACGCTTTATTTAACCTCCGGGGTTGAACCCGAAGAGGCTCAACCAATGCTGCAGAGTCCTGCCGTAAAACATTACTGGATTAATCGAGCTTTGTTTGTTCTAGATAAAGGAGTTATACGAGTTAAAAGACCGAGCAATTTATCAGAGACTCAGCTGGTAGTTCCAGAAGAATTAAAAGTTGATATTTGTAGATTGTGTCATGACATACCACCGCCAGGTCACCAGGGAATTCAGAGAACAAAAAGCCGTATTAAGCAACAGTTTTATTGGTAGGGTATGACCGAATATGTGCGCGCATACGTTACCTCTTGTGCCATATGTAACATAAACAAGAATACCCAGGCCAAACCTCGTGCTAAATTAACCCGTTACCACGCCGGGTCACCTATGGAAAGGGTGCATTTCTTAGGTCCGTTACCTATTACTCCAGAAGGGAATGAATACATTTTAATGATGGTTGACCAATTTACCAAATGGGTTGAATGTATTCCTCTACCGTCGGAAACTGCAAAATTCACCGCCCGGTCTGCGGTTAATGAGTTTTCTCGCGTGTTGGTTGCCCATTTTAGGTTTTTGCCATCAGGGAAGGAATTTTGAGAGCAAACTATTTACTGCTTTGTGTGATGTGTTACGAATATATAAGACACGTACGACATCCTACCACCCGTCATCTAATGGACAAGCTGAACGCTATAATAGAACGTTAATAGAAGCTGTGAAATGGTATATTGATGGTTGTCAGAGCAATTGGGATGTATATCTATCGCAACTCACGAGCGCATTGAGGTCAAGTGTGAACCGACAAACTGGGTTCACGGCCAATAAACTAATGCAAGGTTGCGAAGTAAATCACCCTGCAGACTTAATGTTCCGTTCACCCATTGAAAACGATGGTGATGTAGACTCCTTTGTTGAAAAATTAGAAAAAGTTATGGGCGAAACGCATAGATTAGCTAGAGAAAAATTAAAAACGAATCAAGAACGAGTGAAGAGAGAATACGATCTACGTTCAAATGTTAAAAAGATAGTAAGCTGGCACTGCCAGGCAGGATACGCCCACATTTTCGAGACATGGATAGAGAACAAGGAAAACCGAAAGTGATATTTCCTACAATCAAAGGCTATAATTCATTAAATTACAATTTGATATGGGCAAATATCGAAAAGAATCAAGATCTTTAGGTTATAAACATGCATTTCAACTTTCAACAAAATCGAATTAAAATTGTGACCTATACCGGGTCCACAACCTTAATATACCATATTTTAACACTATTAGCGTACAAACAGCGGCCATTTTGTCTGGCAATTATGGTCCGATTTCCTTGAAATTCAAACTCAATCTTCCGTATGGTGTAACGGTGATAGAGTCAAGCGTTTTTTTTTAAATCGGATAATAATTGTGACCTCCAGAGGGACCATAGGCGATTTTTCGGACAATCAGGGGCTATAATTCAGGAAGTTATGATCTGATATGTGCAAATAACCAAAGGAACCAAGATCTTTGGGTTATGACCATGCATTTCAAGTTTCATCAAAATTGAATCAAAATTGTGACCTATACTTGGTCCACCACCTTGATATACCATTTTATAACAGTATTTTATGGCAATTTTGTTCCGAATTTTACCGAAATTCGAACTCAAACTTCCTTAGGGTGTATCGGTGATATAATCAAACGATTTTTTAAATCTGATAATAATTGTGACCTCCAGAGGGACCACAAGCTAAACAAAGACGATTTTGCGTATAATCAGGGGCCATAATTCAGGAAGTTACAATCCGATATGCGCAAATATCGAAAGGAACCAAGATCTTTGGGTTATAACCATGCATTTCAAGTTTCATCAAAATCGAAAATTAAAATTGTGACCTCTACTGGGTCCACAACCTTGATATACCATTTTTTAAACAGTATTCGCGTACGAATGGCGGCCATTTTGTATGGCAATTTTGGTCCAATTTTTCTGAAATTCGAACTCAACCTTCCTTAGGGGGTAACGGTGATATAATCAAACGATTTTGTTAATCAGATAATAATTGTTACCTCCAGAGGGACCACAAGCTAAACAAAGGCGATTTTGCGTATAATCAGGGGCCATAATTCAGAAAGTTACAATCCGATATGCGCAAATATCGAAAGGAACCAAGATCTTTGGGTTATAACCATGCATTTCAAGTTTCATCTTAAATCAATTAAAATTGTGATCTCTACAGGGTCCACAACCTTGATATACCATTTTTTAACAGTATTCGTGTACGAACGGCGGCCATTTTGTATGGTAATTTTGGTCCGATTTTTCCGAAATTTTAACTCAACCTCCCTTAGGGTGTAACGGTGATACAATCGAACGGTTTTTCAAATCGGATAATAATTGTGACCTCCAGAGGTACCACGAGCTAAAATAGGTGATTTTTCGGACAATCAGGGGCCATAATTCAGGAAATTACGTTCCGATAGGCACAAATATCGAAAGGAACCCAGATCTTTGGGTTATAAACATGCATGTCAAGTTTCATCAAAATCAGTTCAATATTGTGACTTCTATAGGGTCCACAAGCTAAAAACGTGATTTTTCGTACAATCAGGGGCCATAATCCATGAAGTTTTGATCCGATACATGCCAATATCGAAAGCAGCCGAGATCTTTTGGGGATAAACCTATATTTAAAGTTTCGTCAAAATCGGACGGACGGACAGGGGCGACGACATAATACGTCCACATGAAAATGTGGGCGTATAAAAATATGAGGTAGCTGATGCCGTTTATATTTTAGAGACCGCTACTAAAAAGGGTAAAAGTAAAAAAGTGTTCCTGTCCTGGAAGGGGCCCGGAATTATTACAAAAGTTATCAACCCATATCTCTTCCGAGTTAAAACCCGTACAAATGAGTCAGTCTTGAATCATGACCGAATTAAACTTTGTCGGGACAGGGGGTTGCCAAACTTGATTATAAATTTACGTCGCAGATCGGATTCCGATATTTCACTCCCGACTGTTACGGGGAATGCCGAAGTTTTATTGTATTTGTAGGGAACCAGATAACGGCACACCGATGATTTGTTGCGATCAATGGGACGACTGGTTTCATTATCACTGCATCAATTTAGCCCTGGATTCGGATTGGGAGGACAAAGAATATATTTGTCCTAATTGTTCCGAATAATTGTGTCATTCCCGTATTGAGGCGGAGTAAGAGAGGGGGGTAAAAGTAATAAATTAAATTGTGTTACTGTCTTTACCGGTTTTTAACGGTAAAGGCAGTCGTTGTCTGTTTTATTTATTTCAGATATCAATATGGATAATAGCTTTGGACACACTCACTGGCCATTATCGGCCCCGTGTCGTCACAGGGGTAGGGGGTATGGGACTCAGCCTAGAGTCCAGCAGACAGTGCTCAGGGGGGTAGCGGATCCCAGAATTCGCAGGGGAATATTGAGACAAGGGGGGTACCGCGTCACGGTAGGAAGCGGTAATTTCGCACCTGTCCCTGCCAGCTCAGCCTTAGTGAACTGTCGGAAATGTAACCCCAGTCTCCACGGTAGTTTATCGACCTGTTCCTGGTCCTTCTGCCCCTTCAGGACCTGCTTTCCCGGTCACCAGGCGTCGGCTGCAGGGAAGGAATCAGGTTTGCCCTTGAATAGGTTGTCCGGTACTTACCAGAAAGATCAAATTTCATTGTTTTGATTACCACCTACCTAATTATATAACCCAGGAAACAAATATAAACCCGGACAATATTGAAAGACAGTCACAGGCCCTTAAGACCTTATGTCGTATGGTGGGAGGTAGAACTCCGGAGCAAATGGTGCAGGTATTTAACTCGGGAGGCTGGCTGCCATTGGATAGCCAAATCAGAGTTGCCCATAGACTGGTACTTGAAGCGGTGTGCCGGAAAAATTGCTGGCCGATTTCATCCCGGTTTAGACTTAACCCAATGAATTCTCCTGCCTGTCTTTCGTACTGGCGATGCATAATGGTCTGTCTAAATCATCCTAATTTACACCAGCAGACAGACTTTGTTAATTTTTTGGTCCCAGCTGCACCCCTTGATTTGAATCGACCCGCTGAGAACTGGGATGAGGAAGTGGCCTTTAACTCTGTCATTGAGGATTGGGAGAACTAATTGAAGACGGGCATACGCCATACAGGGTGCTATGGGGGAAATTTTGCCCGGGCAGCGGCGCTACGGCCTACTCTTATATCGAATTCTAACTGCCAGGGGATCTTTTACGTGCACTCCAATGTGTACACGGGGCCTCGGTTTTTCGCCCCATCCGAACGACTAGGCAGCTGTCCTTGCCACGCCCTCCTTCTGTATCACTGACAAGGGGAAATCACGTCGGAAAATCGAGATGAACTTTCTCGGCCAATGTAGGCATCGAACACTCGACCTCCAGGCTAGCGAACCAGCGCCTTATCCACTTAGCCACCGTGATCCCCTATAAAACATGAAATCAATCTGTCATAAATTAGAAATATTTTATTGAACTGAATGGGTGTGTAAGTACGGTGTACATAATATACCGCTACCGAGTGACTGGTGCGTGATTGTGTGCGTGAATGTTATATTGTTGTTATATTATATATATAATGTATAAACTCGCCTGCGTATAAATTTCTTTTCTTTTTTACGACATAGATAATGTCTCACCTCACACAAAAACGGGGTGGTGTGTTGTGAATTCACTAGATGTTGAATAAACCAATACCCGTCTGGATAACCGGGGTTATCCAGTTTCCGTAGTATGATATTCTTACTCTGTGGTATAATATAATACAAGCAAATACGTCATGGAGAACAAGTCTCTTACTACCAGTGTGGACTGACTGCAAGGTAAGATAACTCTACTTTCTAGTATCCCTACGCCGGAGCAAACCAGCAATCGACTAAGACTAGTAATTATTTGCCTAGTTTTCATGTTCCAGCCGAGGACCTCTGTAAACTTAGCTTTTTGATGATGACTTCATTTCCGAGCCCGAAAAGGTCACCCATGTGTTCATCATGGCCTCTCATATTGGAAGATAACATAAATGGCTTGTGTGTCGTGTGACGGTTGTGCATATCTTTGGTCAGGAAATTTGTAGGCACCATTGCCTTGTAAATCATTTAACAGGCCAGAGTGAACAGGGAAGGGAGACCCATGATTGGCCAACAATGTATCAGATTCCATACTGGGGGGGGGGGGATGAAAACACTGCTGTAGTGTTACATAATCAGATTATGTAAATACAGCTATATAGGAGATATTTTTGAATTCATAGGCACTGCATGTTTCAACATTTTAGATCTGACCATAATTTGGCACTTGAAACTGTGAACAGAGAAAAACTGTGTGGTTTTCGATGAAAGTGCTAACAAGTTTAATATTGCATCATGATTACTTTTTTAAAAGTATTTTCGTGTTTGATTTATATTGAATTCATCTCATATTTTTACAGAATGCATTTATGTTCAAAAATAAAAATGTTCTGTGGAATTCAAAATTCATCTGCTTTTAAATTATCAGATTCCAAACTGGGGGGTGGGGATGAAAAAGCTGTTGTAGTGTTACATAATCAGATTATTTCAACTTACTTGTCCTATGGAAATACAGCTATATAGGATATATTTTAAAATTGAATAGCACTGCATGTTTCAACATCTTAGATTTGGCCACAATTTAACATTTAAACCTACGTTAACAGAGAGAAACTGTGTGGTTTTCGATAAAAGTGATAACAAGTCTAATATTGCATCATGATTACTGTTTTAAAGAATTTTCGTGCTGGATTTATATTGAATTTATCTCATCTTTTTACAGAATGCAATGATGTTCAAAAAAAAAATGTGTGGAATTCAAATTTATGTGCTTTCAAATTTCTATCTGAATTTCCGCAGTTTTCTAATGTATTATAGTGATTGTAGAATGCTGCACTGCTCATCTGGAAATGCATGGATTTCCATACTCTTTGGCCAGGGCAATTGCATATATGTTTGTTTATTAGAAAACCACAGATTTATTCAAACAGCAAGAACATGTGAGGTATATAGGACTAAGACTAGTAATTATTTACCTAGTTTTCATGATAATAGACAATTTTTCCCTTAATTTTCTGCATTTTTGGGTTGACTTTTTGGTCTAGAATAGGAGAAAAGGGATCAAATTTGCAATTTTATAGCAGTTTTGGGTAATACTAGTGATATTAAAGCGGAGAGATGGGGGACCAACATGTCTTTCTGCGGAGCAGTGAAATTTATCGAAAGTGAGATTTTCACCCCAGTCAACTTCAAATCCCTGTTAGCAAAAAATCTAAACCAATTTAACCCTACAAGTTTATGATGGGGAGATTGCCAAATGTGGTCCCCATTGTGCCTAAAAAGATTGGAACCAACATAATGTTGAGCAAAAAACTACAGCCTGTAATGCCAAGGCCATTTAACATTGAAGTCAATGGGCAAATAATTACTAGTCCGAGTCCCAATCTCCCAAACAGAGCTGTCTTCCCTTGTAGTCCACAATAATCTCTGCTAACGGCTCAATTGACTACACCACCAAGATTCTTGGTGAAGATAGACAATGATAAACAATACGATTCAAAACAAATAAATGATAATATATTTAATACTATTACCATATTGAAATAGAAATGGGCTCACAATTGCAAAGTAACAATGTATATACAGATATTACAGGGGACTCTTTTGCGTAAGACTATGGGTAAAATGGTCGGAATACCGCTCCCACTCATTGGAGTACTGTGGTTAATGGTGAGTCATTTCTGTATTTCTGGGGTGATTTTGACTTATGCGTTGCAACTCGTAAAATTACCACTTACATTTCCTCGCACGGTCAAATCATTGCATAAAATCTGTCCGCGTTATCGTCCGTGCAAAACGGTCAAGACCGTGTGAGAGAGCAATAAAATGAAGTTAGTTCCCCTTTTTTGGATCGATTGTCCAGTCTCAAATTTATTCGTAACTTGGATAACCAAGACTATTTGATCAAGACTACAATTAGAGCTGCAAGTCGATAAAATAAAGCCGCAATCTCACAAGCTTTTTTTCATTATCAGAGAGTAAGTTATATTTGTTTCTTATTATTGTAGCGTTCGTTTAGATTAAATTACTTATTTCTATTTCATATGGTGTTTTAAGCGTATGTCTGAAACTAAATCTGTGGTTATTTGGCCGGCAAGAAACTTCTGTGGCACTGACTAACCACGTCACATTTCACAGCCGCCATTTTTATTTTTTCTCGCACTTTTTCGTTTTCATCTCGGAAAAAGTCATATTCTGATACTCCACTCTTTGAATCCAACTGTTCATGTTGTTATGATGGAAGAAACATTCATGAATGAAGTATTGTCAGGCATATATATATTGGATATTCTCGCCTTACTCATTTTTTTGCTGGTCAAAATTGTGCAAAGCAATTTATCTCCAACTTGTTCGATGGGATCCATCATTTTACAACAATGGGAGATAATCTCATTGTGTGTCTTAATTACAAACTGTCTCAACTTTCTGTTTCTTATATTCAGGTAAGAATATTGATCAAAGTGGTCACGTAAGAATGAAAGTAGGACATTTGCCCCCCTGGACATTTGCCGTCCCGGTCTTCTGCCCCCCCTGGACGCCTGCCCCTCCTACTAAATGAAAAGGAGGACATTTGCCCCCCCCCCACTACCATTTTTTCATGGGATATGTTTAATTATTTATGTGTTGAATATATATAAAAAAATATACAAAATTTTTAATACATTTTATTGATAACAAAAAAATTAATATAAAAATATTTTCTGAAAGCAGTAAGCCACTGCATACGGTTCAAGTGAATTTGTCTACAATTTTGTGATTGAATCAGCTATAAACTTGCAGGCACGTTTGCACAAGGTGTGCGCTGACCGCCGTGATAGACTGAAGACAGTGGAAATTTTTTTTGTGATTGAATGAATGTGAATGTTATGAGAATTTTGTACATTTTGCTGTTAAATTTGTAAATATTGATCAATAAAATGTGTTAAAAATTTGTAAATATTGATCAATAAAATGTGTTAAAAATTAATTATTTGTTTATTATTTTATATATTCAACACAAAAACATATCCCCTGAAAAATGGTAGTGGGGGGGGGGGCAAATGTCCTATTCATTTAGTTGGGGGGGGGGGGGGCAGACGACCGGGGGGGGGGGGCAAATGTCCGTACACCTGTAAGAACAGCCACTTTGTAATTAGTCAAAAATATTAGACAAGGAGCTCCGTTGCACTTCGACTATACCCTGCCGTCTAAATGGCGTCTGAGCTTCATTCTGTCGCTACCTTGTCAATGCAGTGCAAACAGGATTTTAGGTTAAATTGTGATCTTACCGTGCATTGGATTCAACCGAATTCGCATTTTCCGGATATGACAACATGTCCACACTAAAGTCCATTTACTTTGTAATATGATAATGTGGCTAAGACAATAAGGTATGGAAAAGGCTGCCTGATGTTCAAATAGCTTATATTCATTGAATAATTATTAATATAAAATTTTGGTTTTTGTATCTAGCACTAAGATGCCTAAAAGGAAAGACTCCTCAATCTTTGTTTGGGCTCCATTACCAGGGGCAATTATGTGGCCTGTTTTACTAGTAAATGAACAGGAGCCTAAAAAGAAAAGTTCTACTTCTTCTGTTTTTTGTAACTGCGATCAAACGGAGTAAGTATCATAATGAAGATTTGTTTCTTTGGTTGGTCCTTTGATTGAACGCATCTTGTTCAAGTTGTCAGCCCATTTCATGATATTTAAATGTATTTAAACCATACTGAATTATAACATTTTCCACATGTGTAATTGTGTAAGGGATCGTGATAGAATTCTTGAAAGTTCCCCCTTAAATACGCCACTGTGTTTAAGTGTTTTGGTGGCTGTTAAAGAAATTAATGGATCTTATTTTGGATCACATGTAAAAATTTTAACTTAATTAACTTTTCACTAGGTTCATGGTAAAATCTTCACAGATTGTACCATATAGAGAAAATTACCATCTCAAGGATTCTGGCAAAAGTATACTTTATTGAAATTTCGTTAATTTTCTTAATTGTCAATTTTTCTTTGCTCAATTTGATTTGCTTTTGGAATAAGAAAATCCAGCATGATTAGATATATAATTGATTTTGAGGCTTTATTTTGTTTTTACTAATTTGTTAATGTTTCAATTTTTATTTGTTGAAAAATATTTGTTGATTTTATCTTCTTAGTTGTTAACATCTCCGTATTTATTTAACGTTGAATTTCTTTCTCTCATCAGGGCTTTACATTAAATTGGAGAGCTATATATTTACGAAGTAACTGTCCACCCACGTTCGGTATTCAAGAGTGAACTTCAGCGTTGCATACCATGTTATGTTTGAAATTCACCAAACTTTAAGCCGCCAATAATAATTGACCACAATTGAAGAGCTTAATATGAGACAATTCTCCATGGAAGCTTGTGTCGGGTTAAAGTCAAAATGGCCCCAAAATTTGGTCATAATAGCCCCAGAAAAATGGTCAAAAAGGACTGCTACAATACATCGCAAGAAATTTCCAACTTGCGATAATCAATAATTTTCTGAGCCATATTGCAAGACTTACTTTTATGTTTATGCTAACTCACAAAGGGACATTGTACTTGCATCCAACACTTTGCAATTTATTTTTTAAAATATAATTAGGTACGTTTTTCGATTTACTTTAGCAATGATAATATAAATCTCCAATTTTTCTTTTCAGAATATCTCAAGAAAAAGAAGAAGTGTGACACTCTTAACTGTTTCTTATCAGATATAAAATGGATTGAAGGTTAGATTTTTAATGCTATAAAAATGAAGATATCTGATATCTGCTGGCATTATAATTTTGTGTAATGGTTGGATTGCCATATTCAGAAGATGTATGGAATTCGAAGTTTCTTTTAACCTCCTTTCTTTTTTTCAGAGATGATTAACCAGTCATCCCCAGGTATGAATTTAAGTGTACTTGCATTGCATTTTATGTTGTTATAATATGATCGCATACTATTTATATGATTCCAAATCAATTTCAAGTTTTAATTTTGAGCAAACTTGCTTTGAAACGATAGAATCATAGCTGTGCATTTACAAGAAGAAAAAAAGAATCATAGCATAGCTGTACAGCTTTGTGACTTATAAGTTACAGAATATTTTTAAATTATATTTTTCTGAAATTTTTGATGAAGGTATATCATTTTATTTCTGAAAATTGGGATTATGATATGAAACTGAAATTTCTTAGTTAAAAAAATAAACTTCTTAGTTAAAAGAAAGCCACATAACATTTTGAATGGGCTCCATAGAGAACAAAACAGGAAACATACACATTTAATATGGGTGGTTGTATGTCTGCTGCTCCCACCCTCTTGTTTTAATTTTGCAATTGTTTCTCTTGTGTTTTTATATGTAGTGAAAAAAAGGTTGCAGGATAAAGGATCATTCACTGCTCAACAAGATTCACCACCACCTACAACTCTCCCAGGTGCACTCCCACCTGCTCCGCCTCCATCCATAACTCAACCAGATTTATCACAAACCACTACTGGACCAGTATTATTGCCACCCACAGCTCAGCCAGGTGCACTGCCACCAGCCCCGCCTCCATCCATAACTCAACCAGATTTATCACAAACGACTACTGGACCAGTATTATTGCCACCTATAGCTCAGCCAGATTTGACACCACCCACAATTCAACCAGATTCACCAAAACCCACAACTCGACCAGATTTACCATCACCCTCAACACAAAAAGTTTTACCACAACCCACAACACAACAAGTTTTACCACCACCCACAATTCAACCGGATTCACCACCACCACCCTCAACTCAACCAGATTCATCATTACCCTCAACTAAACACGATTCACCACCACCCTCAACTCAACCAGATTCACCACCACCTATGACACGACCAGATTCACCACCACCCTCAACTCAACCAGATTCACCACCCTCAACTCAACCAGATTCACCACCACCTATGCCACGACCAGATTCACCACCACCCTCAACTCAACCAGATTCATCACTACCCTCAACTCATCCCTAGTCACCACCACCCTCAACTCAACCAGATTCACCTCCACCTATGACATGACCAGATTCACCAACACCCTCAACTCGACCAGATTCACCACCACCCTCAACTCAACCAGATTCATCACTACCCTCAACTCAACCCGATTCACCACCACCCTCAACTCCACCAGATTCACCACCACCTACAACTCAATCCGATGTACTGCCAACCACTACTGAATTAGGAACACTAGTAGATTCACTTCCAGGTACCTCATCTGGGTGTATTCTTGGTACTTTGCAGTCATGCCAGTCACCACATTCACATTATTCAGATTCACTTGCATCAAATACCACAGATGTACATACATCTTCTGTACGGGCTAATGGTTCCAAGCCACATCCACTGACTTGCTCAGACTATTCTGATGATCTTGTATCTTCAGGATCAGAATATGTCCCAGACAGCGACAGTTGTAATGAAGAAAAATTATATGTTGGTGACAGTGTATATTCATCGCCACTGAGTGAAGTCTTTCCTATGCTATCTCAAAAGCCAAGTAGCAGAAAATCTGTGAATTTACATGAAGATGTTGTTTGTGAGGAATCCGATAGTGATGATGGAGATGTTAATGAAGAGTAGATAACTAGATCCGCAGATAAAACAAGTATTTATGTTTTCAAAATTCTTAAAAGTGGAAGAAAGAAGAAGGTTGATAGGGTATACAACAGCTACCAATATTGTCATTTGTGTAAGAAAAAGGTGTCAAATTTTCCACAGCACATTTCTCGAAACCGTAATCTTCAAGCTCATGCCAATTGTGAACAGTTGTAAGATATATTACAAGATGAAGATAAGCATAGTAGAAACAGAAAGTGCACTTTACTGCGTAGCAAATTTAACCATGAATTTAACATGAATACATTAAAGCGTGGTAATGGTGAAATCATATTAGAAAGGCGACCTCATGGAAAATTTGAATTAATGAGTATGGACCTTGTCCTGGATGCTATTTATGGTTGAATCATAAATTACTAAGAAAACATAAGAATGTGTGTGTTGCTAAGTGTGATTTTTCCAAATCTGCATCATTAATTACACAGTCTAAATAAAATAAAACCAAGTACGAACAATCCAAACCATTAGACAAAATTCGAAGTCCTAAAAACGGTATGGGCAAAAATGTGTAATATGGCAAAATAGTGTAATCAGCATATGGACTGTTCACCGTGTACAAAATACACGACGAACAGTGGTAACAGGTGTCCTTGGAAGAGTAAGCTTACCCTGCCTGGCGCGCTACACCCGCCGTAGCTGCATCCAATCTATTAGGCGAAATATCTGTTGATGATGGCAATATTATGTAGAACTGCCACTGCATTTATGATAGTCACTGCTCTCTCTGGTGTTACTCTCAGTCCAAGTAAAAGACATCTGGAAATTCAAACAACCTTATAAATGCATGAATTGACTCAGGTGAAAATATATCATATGTAAAATAATGTTCTCACTATATTATAGTAAACGTCAGTTATGGAACCTAATGTCATATAAGTAGTGGATTTGAAATCAAACTTATTAAAGCTACACTCTACTCTATACTAACCCAAATCGATTTTTCAGAATCCAGAAAGCCTGCTCAATTTTAACTCGTGTCCTGCAGTGAGCGCTGTTATATCTGTCCACCGGTTGTCCATGAGGACCCAAAACAGGCGTCAAAAGATAGGGCCTATTTGGGTAGCCAGAATCTCCAAGAAGGATCCCATGCGTTCCTAATAAAATAAAAAATAAATAATAAACTGTATCACTGTAATACAGGCACAAATTTGATCATGTTTTAAGTTTAAGACTTACCATTTGACATGTGGGTCAACAAAGCTGATTCATTAAATATTCGAGCATCGTGACAGCTTCCAGGCCATTTGGCAACGACACTAGAAAATCTGTGATCTGGCAGACAAGTGAACTGAAAATACCAAGAGATTCTTTAAATCAAAGGGGACGTCATAACAAAAGAGAAAGCTTGGGTTTAATTTGAGTCGGTTTTCACACCATAACTGGAACATAATTGTGTTAATTTCTCATCTCTACGCCATAGTCAGACGTGAATATATAATACCTGTAATTACATATTTTTTTTATTTAACTACCTGCGTATTGATGGACGGGTACCCTTTCCTGCAGATGAATTCCTGGGTGTTAACAGATGGCTTCTTAATTCTTATCAAACATCCATCGATGCAGCCTATTACATTAGGAAACCCTTATTAAAGAAATATAAAACCATGTTATAATTATTAGCAACATAAATGTAAGTAGACTTAAAAAGGCCTAAATGATATGGGCTTATTTTTTAAATATATTATTTATTATAGGCCTAGGTATGCAAACAGTATTTTTAGCAATGATAAAGTAATCGACAAACGCCTAATGAGAGAGAGAGATGGGGTTTAACGTCCACTCAACACAACTAGGTCATTTCGGGACTAACAGTCACTTTAAATGAGATTTGATATATCACTTTTACCTGCAATTCTAAAAAATCTTCGTTTTACATCTTCTTCTTCTGTTTCGTCTGGGAAAGATATAAATCGATTGGCTACGGCCTGAAGTGCCAAACTTACGGCCCGCACACACCTACATACAGTCGATTTCGAAATGTTTAGTGTGTCGGCCACAACAGATTGATACGTTCCGGTTGCATAGAAGCGTAATGCTATCAAAACCTGAAGCAATACAGGAATTGACTCTGACCTCCTAGTAGGATGTTGCAGCTGGTCTTGTATGATATTGCATATTTGATATACCGTTGCCGGCCAAAATCTATACGTGTCGCGTATAACTGTTCCTGGAAGATTTTCCAAGGGATTAAATCTGCATTTAAACACCCTTTCTAGTCGTAAAGCCCTATTTTGTTGGATAGCAACAAAATTGGCAGCCATTATGATTGTAACTTAGGACAGCCTTCTGCTTATCTTAACTTACAATCGATTTTAGTTAAAATTGTCACAAAACGATTTTAAGCATTGTAGCTAAAATCCACTAAAATAATATTGTAAGTTACAATTGTATCCTAACTTAAAATAGTGGCGTTTCACAAAACTATTTTAAGGACAATTTTAACTAAAATCGATTGTAACTTAGGATAGCTGTCACCCTCTCCTAACTTAAAATCACTACATTAACAAACATTGATTAGAGCTACATTGTTTGATCTATTGCGACATACAGATATAATTGGCACATAATTTTAACATACAATTGTTGTAGTGTGTCTTTGTATATATGTTATGATATAATTTTTGTTAAAGTAGTAATTGACCAATGTCCGAATTGATATCTCAGTAATCTTTCAAGTCGTTTAACTGTTTGAGTTTATACTTACTGTTACGATATATATTACGTAATTATAGTTAACACGCAATTTTGCTATTTCCATATCTTCTTCTGTATTTAAACATCTGTTTCCTATATGCAATTTAACATTATATCAAATATTATTATATAATTATTTTAATCCTAAGTTTGTATATTTGTTCGGTATTCTAATGTAACTTTAGTCTCGGTTACCGGCTCGCCTTAGCGATACCTATCTCGTTAGTGTGACCGTTAACCAGTTTTGGACACTCGTTTTTAAAAGTACAATCATAGGCGTAGGAGACGGGGGGGGGGGGGTCATATGCCATTTCAAATCTAGGCATCGGAACATTGGCTTTTTGGCGTATTAATTTAATTCCAATATTAGGCCTAATATACTTTTAAACTACGACAAAAATATTGCAGCCTAGATTAGTCGTTTGAGTGACAAATATCATAATTTGTTTGTGAAAATTCTCAATAGTTTCTCTTTTCCAAATTACTATAAAACTACGAAGTTCAAGCGTTTAGTTTATCGATACACATTATTTCCATTGAAGCCTGCGAGGAAATCAAATGCCAAGTTCAAGGTCAACCAAACAATACATTTCAAAACTAAGAATACGCAATAAACTCATTATTTCATCTCTCTACGACTTTCTGACCATGTGCAAACATTTCTACAACGCATGAAATCCTCCCTATTGATAATGTAACCATTAATTCAGTCTGTCAACAGTTTTCAGTTTCGAAGCGTATTTGCTTTCACCGTTAGTACCCGCCACGGAAATCTGCACTGCGCGGGCGCAAGCGATTTTAACTAAAATCTATTAAAATTGCATTTTAAGTTACAGTCGATCTTCGTGAAACGCATAAAATTTAAAATCTCATTTTGATTTTAGTTAAAATCGCTTGCGCCCGCGCAGAGCAGATTTCCGCTGCGGGTACTTACGGTGAAAGCAAATTCGCTTCGAAACTGAAAAATGTTGACAAACTTAATTAACGGTTACATTATCAATAGGGAAAGTTTCATACGTTGTAGAAATGTTTGCACATGGTCAGAAAGTCGTAGAGAGATGAAATAAACGAGTTTATTGCGTATTATTAGTTTCGAAATGATTGTATTGGTGGGTTGACCTTGGACTTGGCATTTGATTTTCTCGCAGGCTTCAAGTTTAACGTGTATCAATAAACTAAAGCGCTTGAATTTCGTAAATTTATAGCAATTTGGACAAGAGAAACTATTGAGAATTTTCACAAACATATTATGATATTTGTCACTCAAACAACTAATCTAGGCTTCAAATTTGTTTGTCGTAGTTTAAAAGTATTTATCAACTTTGAAATTAATACGCCAAATAGCCAATGTTCCGATGCCTAGATTTGAAATGTTATTCTCATAGACCCTTTCAATGATACTTTGAAAAGGCAGAAGAGTCTATCTATCTTACTCAATTTGATGATTTTCCCCCCAGATAAAATAGCTTTGGCTCCAAAATTTCTTAATTTATGTTGTTTTATTAACGTAACTTCATTAAGAATTAATAATAAATTTATGGTATTAAAATTTAATTTCAAATAGGCCTATAACATTTTTGAATAAACACATTTGAGATTATTGATTTATCTTTTTACAAATCATCATAATCCAAAAAACAGAAGTAAATACTACATATGGCATGTCTAGTATTATAGGCCTTTAGGCCTTTTAATTCCAAGAAATTGGCCATATTAAACACGGAGATATTTTCTTTATAAATAAGAGTGCTCTTCTTTCCATGACATTTGATATAAATGTTCTTTTAGTGTGTAGTTTACTGGCGTTTTGGGTGGATTTTTTCTTTGAGTTCTTCACCTTCATATTTTAAATATATATACATAAAGTTTATATTTAGTTTTATTTGATTTTTCTGTGATATTTGTTTTTAATTATGTATATAGAGATAATGTGATTATTTGTTTGTAGTTTGTCTCGTATCATCACCATATGTTTGGCGCAATATGGCCCGGTTGGAGCTCACGTGCCAATAAACAATATTTCATTTCATTTCTTGGAGTTCTAATATGGGACGCCATCTAAATGCTTAAATTGCCTTACAATAAAAAAAATATAGCTGTATATCCCATGCTATGAAAAGAAATTCAATGAAAATTGTTTTTGTGAATGATTGTATGTTAAAATTATGTGCCAATTATATCTGTATGTCGCAATAGATCAAACAATGTAGCTCTAATCATGTGTGTTAATGTCGTGATTGTAAGTTAGTAGTGTCCTTAAAATAGTTTTGTGAAACGCTACTATTTTAAGTTAGGATACAATTGTAACTTACAATATTATTTAAAATAGTTTTGTGAAACGCTACTATTTTAAGTTAGGATACAATTGTAACTTACAATATTATTTTAGTGGATTTTAGCTACAATGCTTACAATCGTTTTGTGAAACGCTTCTATTGTAAGTTAGGATGAAATTTTAGTTTACAATGATTTTAAGGAGATTCAAGTTTTTGTGAAACAGGGCCCAGGCCCCAGGCCCCTAAACTGTGGAACAAGCTCCCATTTAGTCTCAGAAGTTCTACCTCTTTATTGAGTTTTAAATCGCAAATGAAGACACTTTTTTTTAAACAAGCTTTTGATTTATAGATTTTATTTTTTACTGCTATGGTTTATACAATTATTATAGATTTTTAAATGTATGTTTTAATTTCAAAGATCTACCTCTTTATTGAGTTTTAAATCGCAATTGAAGACATTTTTTTAATTATTTAAACAAGTTTTTGATTTATAGATTTTATTTTTTACTGTTATAGGTTATACAATTATTATATTTTTTATACGCCCACATTTTCATGTGGACGTATTATGTCGTCGCCCCTGTCCGTCTGGACGTCCGTCCGTCCGGACATCCGTCCAGACGTCCGTCCACAATTATTTGTGGACTCTCTACAGGTCACAATTCTTACCCGATTTTGACGAAACTTGAAATATAGGTTTATCCCCCAAAGATCTCGGCTGCTTTCGATATTGGCATGTATCGGATCAAAACTTCATGGATTATGATGGCCCCTGATTGTACGAAAAATCATGTTTTTAGCTTGTGGACCCTATAGAGGTCACAATTTTGAACCGATTTTGATGAAACTTTACATTCATGTTTATAACCCTAAGATCTTGGTTCCTTTCGATATTTGCGTCTATCAGAACGTAATTTCCTGAATTATGGCCCCTGATTGTCCGAAAAATCACCTATTTTAGCTTGTGGTACCTCTGGAGGTCACAATTATTATCCGATTTAAAAAAACCTAAGGAAGGTCGAGTTCAAATTTCGGAAAAATCGGGTAAAAATTAACATACAAAATGGCCGCCGTTCGTATTCGAATACTGTTAAAAAATGGTATATCAAGGTTGTGGACCCTGTAGAGGTCACAATTTTAATTCAATTTTGATGAAACTTGAAATGCATGGTTATTACCCATATATCTTGGTTCCTTTCGATATTTGCGCATATCGGATCGTAACTTCCTGAATTATGGCCCCTGATTATACGCAAAATCGCCTTTGTTTAGCTTTAGAGGTCACAATTATTATCCGATTTACAAAATCGTTTGATTATATCACCGTTACACCCTCAAGAAGGGTGAGTTCGGAAAAATTGGACCAAAATTACCATACAAAATGGCCGCCGTTCGTATGCGAATACTGTTGAAAAATGGTATATCAAGGTCGTCCACCCTGTAGAGGTCCCAATTTTAATTCGATTTTGACGAAACTTGAAATGCATGGATATTACCCAAAGATCTTTGGTCCTTTTGATATTTGCGCATATCGGATCATAACTTCCCGAATTAATGCCCCTGATTATACGCAAAATCGCCTTTGTTTAGCTTGTGGTCTCTCTGGAGGTCACAATTATTATCCGATTTAAAAAATCGTTTGATTATATCACCGTTACAAGCTAAGGAAGGTTGAGTTCAAATTTCGGGAAAATAGGACCCAAATTACAATACAAAATGGCTGTTGTTTGTACGCGAATACTGTTAAAAAATGGTATTTCAAGGTTGTGGACCCTGTAGAAAATGTGGGCGTATCCTGCCTGGCAGCCGCTGGTTTAATGTATGTTTTAATTCCTTTTATGTACAGCGCATCTGAACACATTTTGTGAAAGTGTGCGCTATATAAATAATGATTAATAATAATAATAATATGTCTGCCAAAAATTGGGTCTTGTTCTGGGCTGCAGTCCATCATAGTCGGACGCCTAGGCTCATTATTTCGGATGAAGGATTTCAAGGACTCGATTTCAAAAATCTTGTGGAGAAGGGGGAGATAATTTGTCTGTGGGAGTGGGTTGCAGCTCATTTCAACGTATATCTTATTGGCTTGTCCTAAGCTACGCTCATCAAAGTAATGGGATTTAAGAGTTACAGCGCATATGTCTGCCACATTTTGGGTCTTGTTCTGGGCTGCAGTCCATCATAGTCGGACACCTAGGCTCATTATTTTGGATGAAGGATTTCAAGGACTCGATTTCGAAAATCTTGTGGAGAAGGGGGAGATAATTTGTCTGTGGGAGTGGGTTGCAGCTCATTTCAACGTATATCTTATTGGCTTGGCCTAAGCTGCGGGTCTTGTTCATCTAAGTCGGACACAAGGGCCCATATACATTCCAGAAACTTGGAAGATAATTTGTCTGTGGTTGGTGAACTGCAGGTCATATGTCGTACAGGGGACCTTTACACGACGGGCCCTCAAGCTTCATAAATATAGTTATAGCTCAGTAGACGGGTCTGGTCATGAATTGAAGGCCATACAAGTACGACGTCTGGGTTTATGATTCAATATTTGTGTAATATTGTGGCATTACAAAACACTTCACTTGTTTCATCATTATTATTTTTGTCGTAAAAGTGCCATTGCTTGAAATGAGTTGCAATTCGCCTTTTATCTGGATTGATCACCCCGGTTAAATGGGTCAGATAAACCACACCACAAAAATCCATTTATACGCCCCGCACCTCATAAGTCAAAATCCACACATGTCGATTGAGCCGGTCCGTCCGAACTGTGCATGTCGCCGTGCTAATTTTAGAATATAATACTATTTAATACACGTGGGTTTGTTTATCAGTACTACGCGATCGGCAGGTCCAACAATTAATTTAGAAATGTCTAGTTAATCAATATCAAATAATTCTCGATATGTTTTTGAAATATTATAGAAAAATCACTTTGCGGGATAAACATTTTGAATTTACTAAAAAAAAATAAAAAAATTATAAAGTGTTTAAAACGCCAAGAACATATCGCTGACAGGCGCCATTTTTGACCAAGAAGTAAATCACGTGATCGAAGACCTCCGGGTCAAACAATTATAGAACGCGAGCCGACGGCAGAGTCAAATGCTGGATAGCGAGACTTGTGTGGAGAATGGCCAACCAGATGTATAAAACCAGTGACCGATTGGTGTTCGGCCTACAGTCTTCACATAGAGTTTGAAAGGTAACCTTGTTATTTGATTTGCGGACAGCCTTAGAGCGCTAAGCTGGAAGTTTAGCCTATATTATAATATATTAGATATATTCCCTCGACCACACCACAATATCCCTGTTATTGTCCCTGACCTGATTTGAACCGCGAAATGCACGGGAGTTGTACTGACATCATTTACCTGAGTCGACATTAGAGTTGTCAATGAGATAATTGGAGGGGCTCTGAATGGGAAACTTTGATAAATTTGTGAAAAGGAAAAATTCTTTTGAAATTAGGAAAAATAGAAAATATCCCTATATCCCTATGAATTTGATGATATTGATTTTACATATACGGAATAAATTGGTGTTATCAAACTTCTGTGGTTTTTTTTATTGGTTCAGTAATACATCACATCGATTTACAAAAGTCATGCGTTGAAAAAAGGGTAAGGATACAAAAAATAGACTTACAAATTATTATTGTAAATATATAAACTTAGTGTTAAACTGTGTACGACAAACGTGATGACTTTTCTATTGTTAAAGCTGAACTCCGGTTATAAAACTACAGAAATAATTAAATAAAAAAAAGGTCACGCCCAAAACAACCGCTATACTTGTTGTAATTTCTTGAACAATGGCCGTTGTTTTGGGCGGACATACACACAGCAGGCAGGCCCCGCCCACTTCCAGTTTAGTTTAAACAATATTTTATTCAATAAACTGAAATGGATTGAACAACAGGCAAATGCCTATATAAGTTCTCTCCAAACATATAAAATAGTTATAATTTTTTTTTACATTAATCAATGGTAAACATATGTATAGGTAGTGAATTACAAACATATATACATTTCATGGAGTGTAATGTTTTGATATACATGTATATTATAATTATATTTAAGGTTATTAAAAAATAAGAATATTACATAATGTAGACATAGTGTTTTAATAATTAAAGTTTCAAAACCGCTTGCTATCTTTTATAAATTTATGCACTATTTCAAATATGTTAAAATTGGTATCATCTGGAATATCGGTGTTGCCATATAAAATTAGATCCATTGTAACATTTAGTTTAAGCTTTTGTATATTATTTCGGAGAGTTGTTCTTGTGGCGGAGTTAGCTGGACATATGAAAAAATAATGGTAATTATCTTCGTCTGTAGAATTACAGTTAGGGCACACTTTTGTGTCACTCAGAAAATGGTGGAATAAGTGATTATTTAAGTTGCTAGCTTTATTTCTTAATTGACAATGAATAATATTCTCTTTTCTATTTCCAGTATTATAATATAAGGGTGGTCTAATTAAAGGATATACACGTGAAAGGCCTGATTTAAATGTACTTAACGTTTGTGAGTTTTTAATAAGTTCAGGTAGATCGTTCCAAAGTTTAATTGTACAGGGAAAGAAGCTATTAGAATACGAAGTGGTTTTACAAAATGGTGGATTGAGGTTCTGATATTCACTACGAAGGTAATAATTGGAAACTAATGGTTTAAATTTGTTAAAGACTTCAGACAGATAGCTGGGGCAAAGATTATTTTTTATTTTGTATAGATATATTAATTTGTGTTTTTTTCTGCGATTGGATAGTGATTCCCATCCCAGTTCATTGTATAAATTAGTTTTAGATGAATTTCTTCTAAGGCCACTTATTATTCTTCCCACTTCAGTCTGGACACTTTCTAATAGATCAGAATCTTTCATTGAGCAGTTATCCCATACAATATCAGCATATTCTAGAATAGGGCGAATAAAAGCAAAATATATTTTGTTAAGTGAAATTCTATTAATTTTATATTTTAGTATACGCAAAATATTTAGACGACCGCAAGCTTTCTTGTATATATTTGAAATATGATTTGACCATGATGCGTTAGACTGAAATGTTAATCCCAAATGACAATGACTATTTACATTTTCAACTTTTGTATTATCGAAGATAACGTCAGGATGAATTGTATTTTTTCTACTAAAAATAATATTTTTGGTTTTATTGGGGTTAAAAGTTACACACCACTGTTTAGCCCACGATGAGATAATATTAAGATCTTTATTTATAGTGATCGCGCTACTTACAGGATCATTATGGATAATGGTAAAAAGTGAGGTATCATCGGCGAATAGCCTTATATTGTTAGTTATATTATCAGAAATATCATTTAAATAAATTAAAAATAAAAACGGACCAAGTACGCTTCCTTGGGGAACTCCAGAATCAGTATGCAAATAATTTGATTTAAAACCTTCTAAAACTACACATTGTTGTCTATTACTTAAATAGTGTTCAATCCAATTACAAAGTGTTTGACTAATTCCATATTGTTTTAATTTAGACAATAAACCCATATGCCAAACTTTATCAAACGCTTTTGATACATCACAAAATACAAATCGAATTTGCTTACCTATATCAAGATTACTTATTATGACATCATAAATTTCTAAAAGTTGATTTATTGTGGAGTCGTTTGGTTGAAAGCCAGACTGATACTTATATAGCAGTTTATTTTCTTTGATAAAATTATAAAGATTTTTGAATAAGATTTTCTCTAGTATTTTACATAATGAGCATGTTAATGAAATTGGTCTATAGTTGTCGGGGTAATGCGGGTCACCCTTGCCTTTAAACGCTGCGATGATATGAGAAGTCTTCCAAATATCAGGTAATAATTGACGTTCCAATGAAAAATTAAAAAAATTAGTGAGAGGTTTTGTGATTGACAGATTCATCTTTTTTAGCACAGCTGGGCTGATGTTATCGGGGCCAGAAGGTTTTGAACAGTTAAGAATCAGTAGCTGGTCTCTTACTTCTTGTTCGCTTATAATAAATTGATGTAATTCGTTGTTACTACGAGAAGCAAAATTTGGGAGATCAGGTACTCCATTTAGTTTTGAAATCGAGGCGAAATATGAGTTGTGTCTACATCCGGTAAGAGATATGGCCAGCTCTCTGAGTGATTGAAGCTTTTCCACTATTAGCTCACAGAAATTATTATTGCTACACAATTATTATGTCTGATCAGGTATATATTATTTTATATTATTTTTACTAATTAGACGAATAGGTAATTATACACTTTCGAATTCCATTGTTGTTATAAATATAATGACGATAGAGGGACGTTACTCCGATAGAGGATTTGTAATGCCCCTTTATTGGAATGTGCAGAAAAACGTGTTACGTCCCTTTATCGCCATTATAACATCAATTGAAAGTGTAAAAATACTTATTTGTGGGGAGGACTACAGCTTTATTGCTGCTTTGGATATATTTTGGAAAGATAATACTAAATGCAAAACATTTCACGAAATAAGACATAAATGTATGTTGCTTGCAGATTTGTTATTGTTTGAGGTTAGAAAATTTCTCTGTTATTTTTATAGCAAAGGTACACATCGTGGTTGACTTTTTTCGTCTAATTAGTACAAATAATATATACCTGATCAGACATAATAATTGTGTAGCAATAATAATTTCTGTGAGCTTATAGTGGAAAAGCTTCAATCACTCAGAGAGCTGGCGATATCTCTACCGGATGTGGACACTTCGCTTGTCACGGTTTACACTGGAAGTGGGCGGGGCCTGCCTGCTGTGTGCATGTCCGCCCAAAGAAGCGGCCATTGTTCAAGAAATTACAACAAATATGGCGGTTGTTTTGGTCGTGACCTTTTTTTTATTTAATTATTTCTGTAGTTTTTTAACCGGAGTTCAGCTCTAACTTTTTATTTATTAGTAGTAACATTCCAATATCACCAGCTTATGGAATGAATGAATGAATGAAATGGGGTTTAACGTCCTACGCTTATGCACCTTACCTGGGCTAATTGAAGACGGACATACGCCATACTGTGTGCTATGAAAGAAATTTTGCCCGGGCAGCGGCGCTACGGCCTACTCTTATATCGAATTCAAACTGCCAAGGGATCTTTTACGTGCACTCCAAATTGTAGTGTTTGTGTCTCAGCTAAATCGTTACGCGAGAGCTTGTTCGTTCTATCCTGATTTTTTAAGTAGATCGAGGCATTTGTCATCTAAGGTTTAACTACAGGGATACTTACGAACTAAACTTATTAAAACCTTTAAAAAGTTTTATGGTCGTCATATTGATTTGATTGGTAAATATGACATGTCTCTTTCGACTATAATTTTTGACATATTTCATTGACGGGTATACTATATCCCTGATAATATAGGTCTACTATGTTGTTAACACTGTTCATCACGTGTATTTTGCATACCGATAGTTCATTGGCCAATCACGCTATTTTACCGAGATTTCGCTTAATAGATTGGATGCAGCTATGGCGGGTGTGTCATGCCAGCAGGGTAAGCTTACTCTTCCGTACACCTGTTACCACTGTTTGTCGTGTATTTTGTACACGGTGAACAGTCCATATGCTGATTACACTATTTTGCCATATTACACTATTTTGTCTATACCGTTTTTTAGGACTTCGAATTTTGTCTGATGGTTTGGATTGTTTGTACTTGGTTTTATTTTATAGTAGTGTACACTGTACTGGGGTTAATCAAGGAATCAGAGTTACGATATGTCATCTAGTTACTATACAACATATTATTGCCATTTTGAACTCAAGTTAGGATTTGCAGATAGTTCAAGTTCAATTTTGTTTATGTTAAAATAAAATATAATTATAACATATATATTAAATATAGTTACAGCAAGATATAAATATAAGTATTACAATGTACTGTAGACTGTATTATTTTACTTTATGAAGAATATAATTAATGTTTGAACGATATACGTATATAATATATGATTATATTACTAATATTAATATGGATTTGAATGTCAATAAAATGATTTGTTAAACAGTATTATAACTATGACATAGCTGATTATCGGGTCAGTTTGTTGGATGTGTAAGAGGGGGAGTCTCTGATGACAGGTTCCCGTCTAGTTTTGTATAGTTATAATTTGAAATTTAAACTGTTGTTCGGTATACCTAAAGGCAGTATGATGTAAGTCATCGGCTGCATGTGTTTCTGTAAAAGTTACGACATCAGTATAACCTACTCTTATTTCAACTGTTAATTCAAATTCTAACTTGCACGCCAATGTATACACGGGACCTTGTTTTTCCGTCCGATCCGAACAAATGTCATTGCCAGTCCCTCCGTCCTGCACCACTGATAAGGGGAAACCACGTCAGAAAATCTCGAGGAACCTTCTCGGCCAACACGCATCACCAATCTTACTCACTTAACCACCATGGCTCTAAGAGGAAATGGACATTATGTGTTCGTTCGGATGGACACGAAACTGAGGTCCCGAGCATATTGATAGTTGACATTCGAAATTTGAATAGCGTCGCTGTCTGGGAAAACATTCCCTCATAGCACACTGCATCTTGTGTTCATTAACCTATAAAATGTAGCACAAAAGTTGGGCGTTAACATTTATTCCGTATAAGTGAGAGAGGAAGAGGCAGAAATGGGGTTTAACGTCCAATCCGGACTTACGTATGGTTCATTTTTTTTATTTCCATAATTCGCTTGCGCGTAGTGGTCTTTAGCAGTGGGAGGAAACCGAAGAACCCGGAGAAAACCCACCAGGTTTGACAGGCGACCCTACTCTTTGTCACGTACAACCGGGCAATGGAACCCCCGCCAGTTGACTCAATGACCATCTTTAATGGAGGGTTTGATTTCCCCTTAACTACATACAGCTTGTCAAGCCTTTCACTCAACACTCTGCATTTTTCGGCACTAAATTTGATTGGGTATAGGCCCCAACCGTGATCCAATCAGATTCCTTTGTTAAATGGGTTACTTAAAATAGACTACTTTCAATTCGTCTTTTTTATCGAAGGCTGGGGTTAGCTTATACAGAGTACGTGGTCAGCAAATTCCTTATTGCATGCTGAGTTTATTGTCCTTTATTGTGTGGTGAGCTTATCAAGCCCTTCACTCAACACTCTGCATTTTTCGGCACTAAATTTGATTGGGGATAGGCCTTAACAGTGATCCAATCAGATTCCTTTGTTAAATGGGTTACTAAAAATAGACTACTTTCAATTCTTTTTTTTTTATCGAAGGCTAGGGTTAGCTTAAACAGAGCACGTGGTCAGTAAATTCCTTATTGCATGCTGAGTTTATTGTCCTTTATTGTGTGGTGAGTGGTCCTATTGCGTGCCAGTTTGATCTTGGCGACAGATTGATTTATGTGATGCGACCTCTGATTGGACAATGCTAATTAGTCACTTGTCAATACAGCAAGCGTAAAAGTTCAAGAATTGCCCAGTGTTGAAGCAAGGGTTAGATGTTGTTAAACTTGCGGCCGTTGCTTCAGGAAGATGCTCAATGACAGACCGCATGATACAGCGCGCGCAAGCTAACCATTCGGCCATCCAATCCTACTAACGTCTACGTAATCATCATATTATTGGTATCAGATGAGTAATTAGTAATAACACATTGATATTCCTATTAGAATGTAAACCAGGGTTAAAATATAATTATTGATTAATTGTCCAGAATTAATTTACAAATAGTGTGGATGGATAATTGGAATAACACGCACCGTACACACCTGACATAAAACAGCTTCTGTAATCTATGATAACTTTAGAACTTCAACCAAAATAACAAAAATGTATGATTTGTTTAGTATAAATATTGCATGGTTTCCTAAATTTTATATTAAGATTTTGCGCGTAAAAGTCTGCGCAACAATTGCCTTGTTAGAGGAGTTGTTACCAATTTTATTTCAATAATTCGCTTGCGCGTAGGGGTCTTTAGCAGTGGTAGGACCCAGAGGAAACCCACGAGGTTGGACAGGCAACCCTACGTCTTGTCACGTACAACCGGTGATTCGAAACCACGCCAGTTGAATCAATGACAGGCCGCATGATACAGCACGCACGTGCTAACCATTCGACCATCCAACCCCCCGGAATTGTTTTTTAAACTGAGTCATGCGAGACGAGCCCTACCAGTATATTCAGTTTCCCATAACCTGCCATGCCTTGGTTAGGCAATGGAATGGAATGATATGAAATGGGGTGTAACGTCCTACTATTCTGCTCCTAAACTGGGCTTATGAAGACTGTCATACGCCATACAGTATGTTATGAGGGGAATTCTACCCGGGCAGCGGCGCTACGGCCTACTCTTATATCGAATAACACACGGGATATTTTACGTGCACGCCAATGTGAACCACTAGATAGCTGTCCTTGTCAGGTCATTTGTCCTGCATCACTGACAAAGGGAAAACCACGCCGGCAAATCTGGATGAACTTTCTGTCTTAGCCACTTAGCCACCGTCCCCCCCCCCCCGGTTACGGCCCTGTGAACGCTATAGAGGTTATAATTGAAAAATGCACATAGGTATAGATTGGAAATGGTTGGAGGAAAGGTAAAATACTCTGGGGGTAATATATACTCCCATTTCCATGACATTGCTTGATCTATGTGACGATGAACAAGGAGTCATCTCCATTCAACAGAAAACTCAACGGTATTGTTCCATTAAGGTATAGGAGAAAAACAATTTTGAACTATACATTTTTGAATTATATTGTATTTTATCTTATATTTAAAATACATAAGTTCGGACATTAAAGTCTCTTTACTCCATTCTGGTAAAATCAATGTCATCAAATTCATCTGCACTTCGTTTGCCGTGTGCTTGTGCTAGATTATTAGCTATTCTTTGCCAAGTTATCCTTCCCCAGGCATCTGTCGAGGCTAAGATAAGAATCGCCATCAAAACCACGGCACATATGATTCTGTTATACAGGTTCATCTGAAAAGAGAAAACAATTATAGATTTCCATTCTGAATAAATTCCTAATCCTACTTTGCCTTTAATATTTCCGCCTTCATACCAATTGATCAATTTCAAGACGACGGCCCATTGGTATTCTCTATCTAGTTAGACGGCTCCCGTCTTTTAATTGTTCCTTAGTCTGTTGTTGCCCGTTTGTATATGCCCTTCTGAAACATGTTTGATTGTGTCATTGCTTGATAACGGTGTTTGTACATATTTTCATAAATATATCTTGATTGGTTTATGGGATATACATGTACAACAAATTGGTTTTCAAGGAAACACAATAATGAATAAATTCAAGGAATGACTAATTAGGTATTTAAGGCGCATTAAATCGTCCGTTGTATGCAGGTGAGAGAATTTGCAGTTTTCGATCTTAATCCCCAACCCCATGGAATAATTCACCACCGCGTCATTGATTAGAGGCGGAAATGGTATTGTTATAATGTACGATGATCCCAAAGATCCGGTGGGTAAATATTTGCTGACTTAAAGTTGGAGAAAGTTAGAAGTGAAATGAAATAAAATGAAATGGAGTTTAACGTCCCACCGAACTGGGCTAATGAAGACGGAGAAGGTTAAAGAAGTTAAATGATTGTTTAATATTAGTAAAACAAAAAAAAACTTACCTTGTAAATACTGCTGTCCTTCTGATTTATCTTAACAGAATGTAAATACTGTTGTCCTTTCTGATTTGTGTTAACAGAATGTAGATACTGCTGTCCTTCTGATTTATGTTAACAGAATGTAGATACTGCTGTCCTGTCCGTTTTATGTTTTAAATAAATTCTAGAGGCCCTCAGCTTTTTATCTGCCCAAGGTGTTTACATTGCCTGTTATCTAAATTAATCGTTGACAATATTTCAGTTCATCTGATTCATATACAATTATATTTATATCACAAGGTGTCTACATTACCTGTTACCTTAATTAACATTCCCGAGTGAACGTTTCAGCAGGTATTATTGCCTGTTATCTTAATTAATCGTATTTCAGTTTATCTGATTCACAAAATAATATATTTATATCACAAGGTGTCTCCATTACCTGTTACCTTGATTAACATTTCACAGTATTTCAATTATCTGATTCATACAATTACAGGCAGGTGGAATGCAGGGAGTAGGAGCTTCGAATAACATTGAATTGTCTCTCTTCTCCATCAATACGTTTTGATTCAACAATAGCGAATTGTACATGCCCAATACAATATTAGAGCGGGCTTTTTCATTTGGACTCGTTCGTATAGGTGACATTATGTTGATCATTGTAGTATTCTAGATCTGTAAACCGACTAGAGTGGGTAAAGGGGATATATTCGGAAAATATAACAACAGCTTTTATAAGTTCTATGGCTTTCTCTCAAGCTGGAACTTTTCAGGTAATCAAATTTTAGACTGATGCCTTAATTTATTGCCCCTTCACACACCCTTGATAGATGAGTTGTTTTCAATGATTTTCTTGTTCTAAAGAAGCTCATTGATAGTTTGGGTGCAGCTATGACGGGTGTGGCGCCAGTCAGAGCACACTTACTCTTCCGGACACCTGTTACCACTGCCTGTCATGTATTTGGGACACGGGGAACAGTCCATACGCTGATTACACTATTTTGTCTATACCGTTTTTGTAGGACTTCGAATTTTGTCCAATGGTTTGGATTGTTCGTACTTGTTTTTTTTTATTTAGGATCTATGGGGACTAAAAATTTCGACATTTAGCGTTCCGTTCCACATTTATGCCCACATCTTTTCAGAAAACATTACCACTAACAACCCCAAATGAGTGGATGAAGCCAGTGAATGAAAACCGTTCCATTGCTTTCGATTCTCAAGTTGCTCCTTTTTTTTCAGGCACCTATCGAACGCTTTAGAGGCTTTATTTGGGGAGGGTGAAGATGCGCTTTCTTCTAGGGTGAAGGTGCGCTTTCTTCTGGAGTGCACAACCGGGATATTTACATTTTGGGGCACACACACGGGTTGTCTTCAACCCCCCCCCCCTGGTTACGCCCCGTTTCTGGAAACCCTGTGAAAGCTATAGAGGTTACTATTTGAAAATGCACACAGGTATAGATTGAAAATCGTTTGAGGAAAGGTAAAATACTCTGGGGGTAATATTTACTCCCATTTCCATGACATTGCTTGGGGTATGTGACGATGAACAAGGAGTCATCTCCATTCAACACAAAACTCAACGGTATTGTTCCATTAAAAGGTATAGGAGAAAAACAGTTTTGAACTTTGAAACATAAATATACATATTTTAATTATTTTATATTTTAATGATAGTTAAGACCTATCTTCTATTTAAAATACACAAGTTCGGGAATTAGGGTCTCTTTACTCCATACTTGTAAAAGCAATGTCATCAAAATCATCAGCACTGCGTTTGCCATGTGCCAGATTAGAGGTTAGTCGTTTCCAGGTTATCCTCCTCCACGCATCTGTCGAGGCCAACATAAGAATCGCCACCAAAACTAAGGCAGATATAATTCTGTTATTCAGGTTCATCTGAATAGAGAAAAAATTAAATATTTCCGCCTTTATACGAATTTCAAGAAGACGAATGCCCATTGGCATTCTCTTTCTAGTTAGATGGCTTCTTTATGTTGTTGCCCGTTTGTATATAACCTTCTGAAATACGTTTGATTGTATCATTGCTTGATGGTGTTTTTACACATTTTCATAAATACATCTTGATTGGTTTATGGAATAGGCTTTGTAATAAAAATTGTATCAACGAATAGGTTTCCAAGGGAAGACAATAATGAATAAATTCAAGAAGTTACTAATTAGGAATTTAAGACGCAATTAATATAATAGGTTAATGAATTATTAAGCACCTTCGGCCAATTAAATCGTCCGTTGTATGTAGGTAAGAGACTTTCCAGATTTTTACCTTTTATCCCCAAACCCATGGGATAATTCACCACCGCGTCATTGTTTAGAGGACGAAATGGTATTGATAAAATGTACGGCGATCCTAAAGATAGGGTAGGTAAATATGTGTTCCAAGGGAAGACAATGATGAATAAATTCAAGAAATTACTAATTAGGAATTTAAGACCCAATTAATATAATAGGTTAACGAATAATTAAGCACCTTCGGCCAATTAAATCGCCCGTTGTGTGTAGGTAAGAGACTTTCCAGATTGTTACCTTTGATCCCAAAACCCTTGGGATAATTCACCACAGCGTCATTGTTTAGAGGAGGAAATGGTTTTGATAAAATTCACGGTGATCCTAAAGATCGGGTAGGTAAATATGTGTTGTCTGAACGGAGTTAATATTTGAGAAAGTTAAAAGTGAAATAAATTTGGTTTGAAGTCCCACTGTTCTCCTCCGAAATGGGCTAATGAAGAAGCAGAAGGTTAAAGTAGTAACATGAGTGTTTAATATTAATAGAACAAAAAAAACCTACCTTTCAAATACTGCTGTCCTTCTGATTTATGTTAACAGAATGTAGATTCCCTCAGCTTTCTATATGCCTAAGGTGTTTACATTGCCTGTTATCTTAATTAACCGTTGACAATATTTCAGTTCATCTGATTCATATATAATATCCTGGGGTGTCGCCATTACCTGTTACCTTGACAGTATGCCACTTAATCTGATTCATAAAACTACAGGCAGGTGGAATGAAGGGAGTAGAAGCTTCGAATAACAAAATCAATTAAAGATGGGTTCCCAGCAAAGTATTTATCGGCTGGTTATTTCCAATAAAAGTATGGCAAATTGGTATTTATGAAAAGTATAGACACCCAATCTTACTAGAAAAATACTAGATTACGCGAAAATCGCCCATGGGGCAAGGACTGGGCAATATTGTCAGGGAATCACTAACTGTCAACCCGACAGGATTTGCTGGCTTATTGTCGACTAGCTTAGGTCAGGGAGCAGTAGTTATTTCTTGCTCAAGTGGTTAGGCGGTTTTGGGAACATTGCGGGTTGTCAGGATACAAAATACTCTGAAATTAAAAGGTGTATAAAGAAGTTGATAAAAATAATTAAGAATTTGTTTAGGCCTCAATAATATGGTAAATGTAAAGTAAGTAATGATAGATACATTTTGAAATATGGACCCTCCCACAATGAAGTTAAGTTGGCAGACATTGCGTTTAACAACAGCTTATTTACAGCTATAGGTATCCCCTGCGAAAACAGAGTTCTGAAGGGGAATTGAATCAAATTTTTGATAGATTGGTTACTTTAAATGTGTTTAGTCCAAATACATTGTCAAATCACATAGTTTGTACCCGGGAATGCATCTTTAAACGATTAGTTAGACATTTTAATTTTATTTATCGATATATCGATAATGTTCTATTCCTGAATAATCCAAAATTTAGTGATGATGTAGAATTCATATATCCCGATGAGCTCGAAGTTAAAATCACTACTGACAGTGACAATTACGCTTCCTACTTGGATCTGCGTCTCTATTTTGACTATTGTGTGTAATTGTTCGATGAACGTGATGACTTTGACTTTCCGATTGTTAGCTTTCCATTTCTTGATAGTAACATTCCAATATCCCCAGCTTTTGGACTGTTTGTGTCTCAGCTAATTCGTTACGCAAGAGCTTGTTCATTTTATTCTGATTTTTAAATAGGTCAAGGCATTTGTCAACTAAGCTTCAACTACAGAGATACTTGCGAACTAAGCTTATTAAAACCTTAAAACGTTTTATCGTCGTCATATCGACTTGATTAGTAAATAAAATAAAACCAAGTACGAACAATCCAAACCATTAGACAAAATTCGAAGTCCTAAAAACGGTATAGGCAAAATAGTGTAATATCGCAAAATAGTGTAATCAGCATATGGACTGTTGGTATATATAACATGCCTCTCTCGACTTTTAATCTAGGCATAATATTATTTCAGACATCAGAATTTTGTTCGATTTGTTCCCTGTTGTCAAATTTTGAACTAGTCAGTGACAGAATTCGAAATGAAATTAGGCCGTAGAGCCGCTGTCCGGGCAAAGTATCCCTCATTAGCCCAGTCGGGACAGACCAGTAGGAGATTAAACCTTATTCCATTTCAATGTGTTACTTTTGTTATTGATCAGCTAGTACATAATAATAAAGAAAAAAAACCTAATAGAATATTCAAGCCAGGAATCAATTTTTCTGAAAGAATTGTCAGTGTCACCGAAACCTTGTAAACACGCTTAACAATCAGTCTTTCTGAAAAGAAGCTCCCTGTTTCTTTCTTAATTTCCTTCTGTTGATGTGGGTGCATTCATTCCTTGGCAACAGTATTGCTAATCTTACTTTTTTTGAATACACCAGATATAAAATTGACATTTTAAATTAAAGTCGACTGGGGGCTTACAATGCTGATATTATCAAGCTAATTAAAACATCTATTCTGAGTCTCATTATTTACGGTTTTAAAAGAAATCACCCACAAGATTCACTTAAGCCCGGTCCATACCGCCAAGACTTGCCCAGACTCCACCCAACGCAACGTCTTGTCTCAGATGATCAGTGCAGAGTGGACAGTCCCACGACCACGATTCAATCGATTTTCGTCGCGTCGTGGCCCGTCGGCCTGATTGAACATGGGGATCACGGTGGCTAAGTGGATAAGGCGCTGATTCGCTAGCCTGGAGGTCGGGTGTTCGATCCCTGCATTGGCCGAGAAAGTTCATCTTGATTTTCCGGCGTGATTTCCCCCTGTCAGTGGTGCAGAAGGAAGGCCTGACAGGGACAGCTGTCTAGTGGTTCGGATGGGACGAAAAACCGAGGTCCCGTGTACATATTGGAGTGCACGTAAAAGATCCCTTGGCAGATGGAATTCGATACAAAAGTAGGCCGTAGCGCTGCTGTCCGGGCAAAATTTCCCTCATAGCACACTGTATGGCATATGCCTGTCTTTCATTAGCCCAGGTTAGGTGCATAATAGTAGGACGTTAAACCTTATTTCATTCATTCATTCATTCTGATTGAACATGTTCATTCTGATTGAACATGTTCAATCGCAGTCGGCTGAAGTTGGTTGCAGTCGTAACTTATAGTGTGTTTGTGTGGACACCAAGCGCCACCCGATTTTTTTTTTACAACTACCCAAGACGCTGAGTCCTGTCGGTTTGTGTGTAGTCGTAGCGGTATGGGCCGGGCTTAACTGTAGTGAGAGAGAGAGAGAGAGAGAGAAATTGGGTTTAACGTCCGTTCAACACAACTAGGTCATTTCGGGACTAACATGGTTATTAATTTTATTTCAATAATTCGCTGGGTCATTTGGAGGAACCGGAGTGCCCGGAGGAAACCCACTAGGTTTAGAAGGCGCCCCTATATTTATGCCACATACGCTCACACCAGGGCTCGAAACCACAGCCGCAAGCCAGAGGTGGCCGGCCAGCTAGACCACCCCACCCCCCTAACTGTAATGAAATGTTAGGTTTAAATCGTGGTTTTAATCGTTGTGATCATATCATGTCTTATCATATATTGTGGTCAGTCAAAGCAATCGTGTTGATCGTATCGAAAGTTATCCGAACGTATCTGTGCGTTGCAAATCGTGGACCCAATAGGACCAATCCTATGTATGTTGTACACTGTGAACAGTCGATATGCTGTTTACACTATTTTGCCTTATTACACTATTTTGCCCATACCCTTTCTTTTAGGTTTCGAATTTTGTCTAATGGTTTAGATTGTTCGTACTTGGTTTAATTTTATTTTTATTGCATGACAGTGAAGACCTAGCATCGAAAGCCTTCCCAAACTCTACTTTATGGCTTTTTAAACCTGGCCAAATAATATTTGAGTAGATTCATTGAAAGCTGAATTAATTTATTTCCGAACTTTGAAGCCAGCTCTTTAAAGTTGTTTGCAAAACGAAATCCCCTATCCATAGGATGTGTATAGCTGGACACGTGAGTCATTAAAATGTGAGGGATCACGGTGGCTAAGTGGATAAAGCACTGGTTCGCTAGCCTGGAGGTCAGTCGGGTGTTCGATCACTGCATTGGCCGAGAAAGTTCATCTCGATTTTCCGGCGTGATTTCCCCTTGTCAGTGATGTAGAAGGAGGGCCTGACAAGGACAGCTGCCTAGTCGTTCGGATGGGACGGAAAACCGAGGTCCCGTGTACACATTGGCGTGCACGTAAAAGAACCCTTGGCAGTTGGAATTCAGTTGCTGCCCGGGCAAAATTTCCCTCATAGCACACTGTATGGCGTATGCCCGTCTTCAATTAGCCCAGGTTAGGTGCCTAAGCGTAGGACGTTAAACCCGGTGCCGGACTGGTTGGCCAAAGGCCCACTTGCCATACCTGTGACAAGGCCCACGAGCAAATGGCGGTCGAAGCCCGCCTACAAGCGCCGAAGGCGCGAGCGCTCGAGGGTGGTCTCTGCCCTGGGGGGGGGTCCCCCCCCCAGAAAATTTTGAAAAATAGACAGCCGCAAACCCATTTTCCAAGCACCTCAGGCCAGAGCAGCGGATGGAGATATATGGTGACCTGCGAGCACTTTAATCACACATCACCAGGTGGTAGAATTTGTTTCTTCCAACAAAATCTATCTTTCTGCTTTTCTTTCCTTTGCTTTCCCTGTTTCCTCTCCTCCCCTCTTTTACTACCTTTTCTTTTTCTTTTTTTTACCTTTTTCTTTTTTTCTTTGAGGCTTAGGCCCATATTTTTTTTCGGCTTAGGCCCACTTGCCAATGGGCCCAGTCCGGCACTGGTTAAACCCCATTTCATTCATTCATTCATTAAAATGTGAACTAAGCGTCTTTGGAATTGTCAGAGGTATGACATAATCTACATTTTTTCCATTATCGGGATCCTTTCTGTTAATTTTTCTAAATGGTTTCGAACTCCGTATCACTGGAAAACCAGTTCGCCATGTGTATGCCAGATCACCTAATAACGTCAGATTTTTATCTACAACCACAAACATCATTATAATATTAAACATAAATCAGAAGTTCAAAGTAGTTTTAATGAATCAAGTAATATGACACTACGACACTTTTAATTTAAAGTGATGGGAACAAAAAGTGGTTACCTACACCACACACATTTTTTAGAATATTAAAAAAGAAATCAAAAGTTAAAAGATCGATTCGCATAACTAACCAACTTTTATTGAAACGGTACTTCTGTTGCAGACCACGTAACCTAAACTGTTGAAATAAGTATTTCATGCGAGGTGCACTACTATAGGTTATTATTCATATGTTGGATTTCTCACATATAAAAGGTAATTGGGTATTACAATCGACCTGTTGAAAGTCTCCGCTACGATTTAGGACATCACACTGTCCGACTGGGGCTGTACTGGTTGCGTTTGTAGGCGCTACATAAAAATTACCTGGACCACTCATCAATTCTGTAAATAAAAGACACCAGGCGAAACGTTAATAAAACAAATCATTTAAAAAAAACCCATCCAATCTGATTAAAACACAGATCCTATTTTGTTTTACTTGTTTTCGCAACACTAAGATTTGGAAAAGTTGTTATATAACAGGCGTTCTTGTTGATGTGACGAATTAGCCAATGAAACAGTCCGTCACGTTGTGATTTTGGCGTGCTCTGCACGAAAGTATGGATAAACCCCTTAAAAGTCAACGCTGAGTGATTAATCAATGTCTTACGTTATAGGGCCATAAGGCGTTCGCATGACCTCTGACGCAACCTTCCCCTACAACTGATCAGATATTCATGAAGTGTAGGCCATCGAAAGTATAAAAAAACGAAACGAAATCTGTAATTTAATTACATTGAAAACCGTCTATACTTCTTTTATTCTACCACATTTTGATTTTGCTGACGTATATTTAAGAGAAAGTGAACAATATTAAAATCATGCAGTACACGCATAAGTGAAATGTCAAACCGGAATTATATAAGCTCCGGCTTGTTTCCAGATCCCATAGTTGAACATTGTATCTTTATAATATGTAAATATTGAATAAATATTGTAAGAGAAAAAACTTCCTATGTTGACTGGACTTACTAGACTCGAGCAATATAACTGTCGTTAACATGCACAGCTGAATAATTAAAATAAGAGATTTTAAAAAAATGAATATAAATCAGTTTACTTTATATACATTGATCTTACTTTAAAGTAGCTAAGTCTCTAACTCAATTTCATCCAAAGTCTTCGTCAGTCAAAACACGAATTATTGGTCAATTTAAATTGATGTGATATTACCGGGAAAGGGTGAACTTCTGATACCCAGTATTTAAGACGAAATATATTCGCAACAAGGGACTCAAATAACGAGGCTATAGACATATTCCACAAATGACTTCAAACATGACCGCATATTCTGATCTGGCGAGCATGCGCAATAAATACTAGAATAACCAGACGCTAGCGATTGCCATTCGCTTGAGACTTTTGGAGAATTTCGCCGAATATAACTAACTGATTTAAAATTACAATATAAACAGAAACGATTGAATGTAAATCAGTTTGTATACATTCATATTATATTATTACATTATATTCGTTGCGACCCATTTGTGTCCATTTCTAGGTCCGAAATATTGTCGATTTAGCCCCTTTTAAATTCTTTTTTTTTCTTCGCCCGTGTTAGTTTCTAAGGAATAGACATTTAGCTCCTTTAAATAATAAAAAAGTTGCTGGAATTGATCTGGACTTGGGGGTTGTGGGAGCTTTGATATAAAATAAATGCAAGTACGAACAATCCAAGCCATTAGATAAAATTCGAAGTCCTAAAAAACGTTATAGGCAAAATAGTGTAATCTGGCAAAATAATGTTATCAACATATGTACTGTTAAATGGACACTACCACTCTTGCTGGCTTGACAGGTCCAGAAAAAAATAGCCTTATTCTAACTACTAGATGTTTAAGTGTCCTACCTGTTGTGTAAATTATCCATTATATCCTATTTTACTTGTCCAGACGGTTCTGAAATATGGTTTAATCCAAGTTGCATTTGAAAGTGTTTAGTTAAAGCTTTTCAATCCATGTTGTTACCATGTAGTTGAATTTTTCCAATTTTTTAAAATTTGGTGTGTTAAGATAAAATTTGTGTCATCAATTAATTGGAATATTGTAAAATAGTACAATTTGTTGACCAGAATAATGATTGGGGCATATTATTCAGTTACAACAAGAGTGGTATTGGGGCTTTAACCGTTTGATGTCATTAACGATTATTTCTTCGAGTTTTTGTAGTACATCATACATAATACAGTATTTGCTATTCGAACGTCGCAAATTGGAATATTATAACTCGTAAAATATTTAGTTTATTTAATTGTCTCCTCCCATTCGCATATCGCTAATTAGTGATATATTAGATTGGAATGGAATAGAACTCATAAAATATTTAATTTATGATACTGTATGTTTCTATTCTTGTGTATCTCAGCATGCATTCCCACGTACGAACCGTGTGATTTATCGATATATTAGAACTAACCATATTCAAAGAAATTTATCTTTATTAAAAGTTTACTTCAAACCCCTCTAAAACTTTTTAAAGGGCTAATCCCGATATTTGTTTTGGGAAAAAAACTGCTTAATTTTGGGTTAAAACCCCTTTAAATGTTCGAGTCAAGGGCCGAGCAACTACTTCAGTATTTATGATATTTTTTCAAATAACTTCAATCCGTCAGTCTTCATCTTGAATTTGAGACCAGTGCCCCAAGGTGTATTTTGTGGTATCTGGATTAAACCAAACATTTTTTATAAAAAAATGTATAGTTGAAGTTTGCCTTTCTCTATCAAGTACGGCACATGGGTTATTCACTGCATAATCCTCTCAAGTAACCGTAATCGGTTATAAGGTCACCCAACGAAACAATTGACCAGAAATATGAAAAGGGTTACGTGTCCGGATAAGCAGTTTTGGCATTCACGTCCAAACGACTCAATATTTTGAGTTGAAATATGAGTCAAGGTAAATACACCATTCCCCTTTATTTTGGCGTTTTGTTTTCATACATTCCTAGATTTTTATTTTTGACCCCCCCCCCCCCCCGGTTTAATTCGGGATTGTCCCTTCAATAGCAAGAAGTTTCCTCCCATTGCTAAAGACCCCTACGCGAAAGCGAATTACTCAAATATAATTGAACCATATGTTAGTCCTGGTATGCCTAGTTTGTGTCGAGTGGACGTTAAACTCCATTTTCCACTATCTCTCTTTAATAGCCAGGAACTACCCCAAGCCCAACGAAAATTGTTTTGTAATCAACCTTGTTTTCAGGTTACTCGATTGAGACCGGGCAGTCCATAACAGCGATAGAAATGAAGTTTCTCGCTGCCATATACTATAAATATCGAATTATTACGGTGGCCTATTATGGCCAAACACTGATTTATACATTTTTCTTGAAATTTACCGCATATGAGAAATCGCAGTGAAACTGTGATAAATATAAAAAACATGAAAAACCATTCCACTGCGGTGTAAATATTTTCTCCGCGGTGTAAATTATATTCTCTGTGGTGTAAATATATTATCCGCGGTGTAAATATTTTCTCCGCGGTTGAAAGGTTTTTCATGTTTTTTTATATTTATCACGAGATACTTTCCATACATTCCAAATTTGCCATATTTTTATTTGAAATAACCACACTATACATATTTACGTGGGACTGCGTCTTTAAAAGACTACTAGGCCATTATATTATTAATTGAATTTCCCTATAAGTATTTAAAATGACTAGAGACCTGGCTTGGGGTCACAAGTAAAAATAGATAATATTGAATTAGAGATTTAGCTACTTTGAAATCAATTAAAAATGTGTTATAAAATAAATAAACTTACTTGAATTTGTATTGAGTAAATTTAAAACAGTTATCATCTTGTCATTGGTATCTATGGTAACAAAGATGCCACCCTCCACAGTGCAAACGTCAAGGGCTTGGTCACGTGTTCTATGGGATTCATGATGGAATCTCAGAGCCAGATCCAGATTATCATGCCATCTGTAGCCTTGTGGCAATAACACATTTTTGGAAACCACAACTGAAAATTTTGTTATTAACGATACATTATGGGAGATTAATGTTTAAACTAAATAATGTAAAGGGAATTTTCTAAAACTTTCAGTCAAATTGGTCCACTCTGAACCAAGAATTTGGCGATATAATTTTCGGCCTAGCCTCGGTAGTCATTACTTAAAGGACAATATTGGCGCCAGTCATTATCACATATGTGATAGAGCTGGTTAAACACATTCCAAATATTATTATACTTTTAACGCAGAGGTCATTGCTACGATAGCTGAGTATTACACGCTACCCGAATCAGCAGTGACGTAACGAAATGGAAAATACGGGCGACTGCTCTATTAAACTGACTGAAGCGACGAGTGATAACAGACACACGGCTAAATTTCTGCTCACTAATATTTCCTTCGAAGACCAACAGTTGTTATACCTAATGACCTAGTTGTGTTGAGTGGACGTTGAACCCCATTTCTCCCTCTCTCTCTGTATGGGACTGTAAGAGGATATCTGACAATTCAATAAAGTAATTGAATGTCATTAGATTAGAGGACACAAAAAAACCCAGAAAAAGTCCGTGCATTAACATTATTAATAAGGTAAAGAGTCAATATAAACAAGGGAATGTACGGACTATTTCTATTTTTCTCGTGTTCTCTTACCTAATGACATTCAATTACTTTATTGGATTGTCAGATATCCTCTTACAGTCCCATATAACAACTGTTGGTTTTTGAAGGAAATATTAGTCAGCAGAAATTTAGCCGTGTGTCTGTTATCACTTGTCGCTTCAGTCAGTTTAATAGAGCAGTCGCCCGTGTTTTCCTTTTCGTTACGTCAACATATGATTGTCCGAATGCATCGGGATGAAAACACCAAGTGACATTAAAACAGATTATGACTTTTTTAAATTTTCAAATGTTTGCGCAATATGGTAGGTAGCCTTACCGACACAGGAAAACACATACCTACCAGTTTCTGTATTTTATGTTTGTATTTATTAACGATCAGCCCTGCGAAACAATTTTCTAACAGTTACGTCGTATTTTAACAAATAATCGGCATTACCTGAGTTCTGAATATTATTTGGTGTGTTGGGTGTCTTAAAGGTTAGCGCGCGTGCTTCATTATAAGGTATGTCACTAATTCCTCGGTTGTACGTGACAAGGGCCGCTTGTCCAATCTCGTTGGTTTTCACCGGGTCCTCCGGTTTCCTCCCACTGCCAAAGTAAAAGTATTGAGAGATAGAGTGATGCGGTTTAACGTCACAACGACACAAACTAGGTCATTTCGCTTGCGCGTTTTAGCACTGGGAGAAAACCAACGAGTTTGGACTGGCGACAATACTCCTTGCCACGTACAACCTACGGAAACGATACAGCGCGCACGAGCTAACCATTTTGCTACCCCCCCCCCCCCCCCTTGAGATTTAAGCAGTCTATATATACTTACGCTCTTTGACAGTAAAGTGGTAAAAATGTGGGATTGGGCTACTAATTGCTATAATGTCATCGGTGGCCTTCTCCCCCATCAACATACAGAACGATAACAATTGACTATAGGAGAAACCAGCACAAGTGACGTCTTTCAAACACAGCATATAACACTCGACTTCCCGGGTTATATCCAATGTTGGGTTCACGGGAGGCATTCGCCCTTCCATAGGAGCATATCGCACAGCATCGTAGCTCCTCACCCGTGATTCACTCAAAATATTCTGTATACAAAATACAAATATTAATATCAAACATCCCGTGTGCCCGAAATACATTGTTGTGAAATTCCAGTTTTCTATTCCGATAGTAAGAGTAGGCGACAAGATAAACCCGCGGACAAGATACACTACATAGACATTAATTACAAATATCAAATCCAGTGAATGGATCCAGGGCCAGCAGTAAGCACCCACTGCGCTGTTTTCAATCGACGGTGTTGTAAATTTACTGCTCTTTTTCACATCACAAAATCAATCAGGATATCGTAACGATTTTATAAGAGAAGTCACTCTTTATATTAAAATATTTATCACAACCCAGACGTTTTCCGTTTAAATTTTATAAAAGCTAAACTCAATTTCCTGTCAGGTAGTTTAAAAAATTACCACAATTTAAGAACAATAAGTTGCCGTTAAATAATAATGCACATTCAAATTCCGTTGCTTCCCTTCATACGCACATTGATTAAAAGTTAATGGAAAATGTTCGCAGATCCTCGTCCTGTTATATATCGAAGCAAAGATTGACAGCCACTTGTTTTTATATAGTACCGTCTTCGGGGATGGGCTATGAAGCGCACAATTAACTTAATTGATACACATTATGGTCTCAATATTGATTAACTATCAATCCATTTTGATCTTTTATTCAAAGTCATTCCATCATCTAAAACCTAATGGATGCAACGATGAGCTCAGTGACTGGCTCAACACCGATTTCATTCGCCAGTCAAAATTCGATAAAATGTATTACTAAGTGACATTTCGACAAGGCATCCGAAGTCTTTACCAACATTGAAATGAAATTTACTTATTATCTTTGAAATACAGTCACCGGGTGCGTGTTTTAATAAACCGAAGTTTTGGATTTCATTGTTGACGACATACAAGTAAAATGTCATGAAGATTATCTAGAATAAAGGTTTTAGGTATAAATTGTTTGGCCACTGCAAAGAGATCCTAGTCCCAGGAATTATGCATTAACAACAAATTGCCAGGAAAATTTAGAGGGGTGTTCTTGTCTAATCGACAGTATCCAATTGACAAATTAAAACGCAAGATTCGCAGGAAAAAAAATGTAAATTTTTATGGCTCGCGTCAATGCCATCTTTATCAGTGATTGTAGCGGCCTAGCGAAAATTTACTGCTGATCAGTGTGTGGTAAAGCGTAAGACGTCTTTAGAGCGAGACATTGTTTTTTTAAAACATTTTATATGTATATATAATTTGATTTCCGTTTCTTTTAATATTATAAGACTTTGTTTTTGTTTATATACTTATAATTTATGTAATTATTTGTTTCAATTAGATAACCCTGTGTGTTGTCAGATGGGAGTCGATTTTGGGAGGAGGAGATGCAGCGGACAATATTCGCAATATTGTTATTGTTGATAGTTGATACACTAAAAAGGAAAGAATAGTTTTAAACTTGAAAAAATTAAGGCGGTATACAAAGTGTTCGTAGCTATTGATTCCCAGGCTAGCGACATCACTTGGCATTGGAGTTATTCACGTACATTTATAACAAAATGAAATAAGGTTTAACGTCCCACTGTTTTGCCCCTACGGGCAAATGAAATAAACGTGTATTTAAAAAACAAAAGATTGATTATCGACAAATATTCTGATAACAAAGCATGCTATTTAGTTTCAGTGTAACAAATGATTTTTCTTTAAGGTTTTTAAATAAGAACAAATTTACAAATCAATTAAAAAGGTCTTTGGGTTTAATTGTCCCGCGTTGATTACGTGCAGTGGGGTTAGATGTTAATGGCCTAGGCAACTTGTAGATCGATAACAAAATTTTTTTAAACAATATTTTATTCAGGTTGTCTGAATTGGGGAACAGGCTTAGCCTATGTAATACCCCTATCCCTAAAAAAAATTGATATAATTAAATATAAAATTCAGATATAATTAGTTTGCTTATAGATGAATTTAGGCCACAGTGGCTAAGAAGCTCGCTTGCTGGTCGGGTGTTCGATTCCAGCATTGACCGAGAAAGGTTCATCCAGATTTTCCGGCGTGGGTTTCCCTTGTCAGTAATGTAGGACGGATGACCTGACAAAGTAACCCATCTAGTCGTTCGGAAAAATATGATATGTCTCGAAAGTTTTGCAACTGAACCTAAATTTACTTGCGCGAAATAGTATATCGATTGCAGCCGAAGATTAGAATTATTTAGGCTGAAAGTTGCAGCTAGGTGCCCCACAGTTCAAAAACTCAATCTAATTAAAATATAGATCTATACTTCGGATATTTTTTTTAATATACTTTCGATGGCTTTCACTGCATGGTGAACTGACAAGTTGTAGTGAAAGTTCACGCCAGGGATCAAACGAGTGGCTTTTGACCAAATAACGTCAGACATTGATAACTCAATCAGTATTGACGTTTCTAGTGGTATACCCAGTCCCGTGCATCACATGGCCAATCACTCGCCTTTACAGACCGTTTCATTGGCTAATCCCTTACATCAACCATAACATGTCAATGATAACAACTCTTTCAGATTCTAGTGTAATAAAGACAAGTAAACCGAAATTTTGAATTATAAAAACGAAACTAAATCAGATTGCTTAAAAACTCTACATTACTTAGATACAGTTGATTCCGGATTAAAATTGAGGGAGGTGCCACCTGGAGATGCAGAAAATCTCATGTGGTTTTTCTTGACCAGTTTTTGTTATTCTGAGCAGTGAGCAGGAATATATGAGGTAAACAGGCCAAATCCTGAACCCTGTTCCGTTACATAGTGACTATATGGGCTTAATAAGTAACAATGATGCATTTTTAACCACCTTTTGCATTAGTTAGTATTAGAGTTATTAAAAAAAAAACTGCGATTGTAGTCCAGACTCTTGAAAGTGATGAAAAGTGAGGGCGCTCTTTACATGGCCGCCAAAAAGCGTAGATGAACAGTCTATATCTTTTAATAAGTATTTCATAGGACACGCAAAGGTCATATAGCTTTAAATAAGCATTACAAAGCGTAATGTATGTACAAGTAAGTCTGTATGTCGAGATAGTAAGTTAAAATTTGATAAGCTGTTTCTATATGATCACTGAAAAAATGTTTTGACATCGCATTCTTGAGGGAAGTTAAAGGGCAAAGGCTTATACTGAATTGTCCTTACAATGTATCCTGGTGTGACACATCACTCACAATGTTATAGCATTAATTTCCAAAGTCGTTCAAATCACTGCCTTCTGAATAGTCACCGCACGCATAGTCAATAGACTCCGAGAAGAATGTCTTAGCAAACCTGGGCTTAGTCCTCAACAACGTCCAACATACCGCAGCTTCAGACACTCTACCATCACATGTTTTGCAAGGGCCTTGAAGAATACGTATCACTGATGTACGGGGTAAAGACCAAGAACGTCAATAAAGCAAGGTATGCCATCTTTGACCGATAGGTAACAGGGGAGCAAATATCAAAGGAAATAGCATTGCTACAACCCTGTTGTCAAACACTGGAACTTCATAAACTCTGAGCGCATTTCATAGCTCAGGAATGATGTTCAGCAGGCATGAACGATTATGAAGGCACCGATGCCAGTGGCAATGGTTGGAATGAATTGAGCCGACGTGGATGGGGACAATGACGCCTAAAGATGAGCAAGAACTGTTTGACAATGAGCGCGAGGACAATTCAGAATGCAGTGATCTGAGCGACTTTAAAAATTAATGCTTTAACATTGTGAGGGATTTGTCATATTAGGATACATTTTAAGGGCAATTAAGTATAAACCTTACCTTAAAGCTCCCTCAAGAACAAGATCCTAGACAGTCATCTGACCATATAGAAACGACTTACCAACTTGGCGTTTAGCGGGAATTCTGAAGAGCAGCCGCAATTTTCACCTCCATATAGATTATTTGTCACACATGTAGATTCCTTTCAAATAACTGTATGTAAAACTAATGCAAAAAGAGGTCAATTACGCCGCAGTTATCGGCAATGTGACGTCAGACTATCCGAGGAATTTATATGGAGTACCACAAGGGTCAGTCCTTGGACCCATTTACTCTTTATACTGCCCCAGTTGGTAAAATTGTTAAAAGACATGGTCTTGACTATCATATTTATGCTGTTGATACCCAGCTGTATTAAAATTTAAGTTTTAATCCTTTAAATGCGAATGAGCATGCTTTGAGCAAATCTAATATTGAGCAGTGTATCAATGAAATTAAATTATGGATGTCTGTAAATTTTCTATGCTTAAATTGTGATAAAACTGAATGTATTTTGCTTGGATCTAATCATAACCTCAACACCAGAACTGATTCCACTTCGATTAAGATTGATGGAAATGAAATTACTCCTAGTAACTCCTCGCAATATTGGAGCTTATTTTGATAGTAAAATGACCATGTCTAATCACGTGAGCAATATTTGTAAATCCTGCTACTTTCATATCCGTAATATTGGCAAAATTCGTAAATTTCTTTCCCCGGGTTCCACTAAAACGCTTGTTCATGCTATTATTACTTCAAGACTTGATACTTTTAACTCACTTTTATCCGGTTTACCCAATAAATTAATATACAAATTGCAAAAAGTTCAAAACACCGCTGCACGACTTATTACCCTTACGAAAAGACATGATCATATTACTCCCATACTTAAACAACTTCACTGGCTTCCCATCCCATATCGTATTCAATTTAAGATTCTTTTAACTGCTTATAAATGTTTCCATGGCTTAGCCCCATCTTATTTATGTCATCTAATTGAAAAACAAACAAATGCTCGCAGTCTCCGTAGTTCAAATGGCATTTATCGTCTCAAACCAAGATCTGCTAGAATGGTCATATGGTGAAAGATCGTTTTCATTTCTAGCCCCAAACCTTTCGAATGATTTAAAACAACCTGGTTCTGATACTGATATTCGTTCCAGCCCTTCAGTACAATCTTTGAAATGTGCTCTTAAAACTTACTTTTTTTTTTATAAAACTTGCCTTTTTAAATACTTTTTAAAAAAGGCTTTTAATTAGATATATATTATTTTATTATGTTACATCTTTTTGTAGTCTTTTAGTTGTGTTATATATTTTCTGTTTTACTGGTATATGATTGTAAAGCGCTTCTGAACACCGTTGGTGGAATTAGCGCTATATAAATGTTTTAATAATAATAACATTTCGGACCTAGAAATTGACAAAAGTGGGTCGCAACTTATATAATACTGTAATATGAATGTTTATAAACTGATTTACATTCAATGGTTTCCGTTTTTAGTCCAACTTCAAATCAGTTATGTTCGACGAAAAAAGCCAGATGGTTCCAGTCTAGATGTGCCGTCTTGTTTGGTGTAATGTGTCTAGCCTCGTCCCTCGGGTCTCTCATTACAACTGGGACTGAAGCGCATTATGGTACACAATATTTATCTTAAATATCGGATATCAGAAGCTCATCTTTTCCCGGTAAATTTACATCATCAATGTTGATTTAAATTGACCAATAATTCGTGTTTTCGATGTTGAAGATTTTGAGTTACGGACTTAGGTCCTTTAACCCATATAGTCACTCTGTATATGAGATTTTGGCGGTCATTTTGAAAAAGTGCCCTAACGGAAAATGGCTCAGGATTTGGCCTGTTTACCTCGTACATTCTTGTTCAAAATAAAAAATGGTCTAGAATAACCACATGATAATTTTTACCTCTCCAGGTGGCACCTCCCTTAATTTTAACCCGGACTAAACTGATTACGACAGGTCGATACTTACAAATGTTACCACGATGGCCAAGCTTTCAGTTACTTCGACGTTAAAATCTTATTTACTTTACTCTACAGAATATTATGTAACTTGTTAAAGGAGAAAAGTCTCTTACCCAATCTCTCCTGCAGTCTTCGACACTGCAAATACGAGTTTTTGGTCAACTTTAATAAACATTGCATGTTATCTTACCCGATATTCAAACAAAATAAAATTTAATGCTATTTTTAGAGACACGACTCGATTCGATGAAAGAGGCTTAACACACCCCACCTGAGAATACTTCAGGTGTACACTGGAATAACCAGATACCAAAGACTCTCAGTTAATTTAGACTCCTCGCGTATTTCGCCACACACACTACTATATTATATATTTATATAACATTATATGCGCTGCGACCCATCTGTATTTATTTCTAGATGCCAAAGAATAGAGAATTAGCTCGTTTAATGTAGTATTACAAATATCAATTATTTCCATTTTTTTTTTATTATTGGACAATCCGATTAATCATCCCAGTTATTGACTGAATTTTCCCTTTGCCAAGTATTTTCATACATGATATATTGTGTTATTTACACGTTTTATATTTGTTGTATCATTTTATCAATGGTATTACTTTGTTTTTCGGTATTGTCGAGGTTAAATAATGATTAGAGTAGCATATCTTTGATTTCATTAGCAAAGTAATTTTTTGTGTTGGAATTGATTTTCGATCGACAGGTACCTCTACAGCCGACATAGTCCATTAAATATAGATTTTCGATAGTCTCACTTTAAAATATATTGATCCTAAAAATATCAAAATTATAACGTAGTTATAATCATTTAAGGTACACGGTCTGTAGATTTCAAGGAAGAGCGTTGGTGCGAATGGTTAGCGCGTGCGCGTTAAATCACAAGGTCAGCATTGAGTCAATTGGCGTGGTTTCGAATCATCTGTTGTACGTGACAAGAAGTTGGGTCAACTATTCAACCCCTGGGTTTTCTCTGGGTCTTACGATTTCCTCCCACTGCTAAAGACCCCTACGCACCAGCGAAGTATTGAAATGAAATTGAACATGTTAGTCTTGGAATGGCCTAGTTTGTGTCGGGTGGACGTAAAACTCTATTTCTCTCTCTTTAGATTTCAAGTCGCGATCTTTGGCTGGGCTTCACGTATTACATAAAAAATATTTATTCATTAGTAATGACTGATTCACAAATGACAAAAAATAAATTAAAAAATTGTATAGAATGTACTAAGACGGCATACACGACTGTCGTTAAATTTGAACTGTTTACGTATTTCACCGGACATAATGATGAGACATTCCAATATTTGAAATAACATCCATGGAAATCCATTCTTGTTAAATTAATAGTTCTAGAAGACCCATTTTCATATATTGTATAGAGTGTACTAGGCTGACATACACGACTGTTGTTGAATTTTACTGTTTACGTTTTTCACCGAACATAATTGATGAGAAATTACAATATCAAAAAATGATGAATGTTAATCAATTTATATACATGCATGTTACATTAAAGTATGGAACCATACGTTCTTTAATCCAATATATCATTAATCAATCAATGAATCAATTGGTCTAATTTCCAGCTCGCTTATAAACAAGTGGACGATGATGACGTCACTATGCTATTCAAAATAATATTTACCACAACAGAGATAAATGATAATCAATGGTGTCCACAAATACTAATTCCACAAAACCGAATAAAATACATAAACAACCGTAATGATAGTTCACGCATGCTCCCGATCATTTAATCGAGCGTTTTGGGAATGAACTAGGGTTTAACGTCCTACGATTCTGCACCTAACCTGGGCTTTTTGAAGACGGGCGCACGCCATAAGTTTGCTATGCGGGAAATTTTGCCCGGGCAGCAAGTGATTTCCAACTGCCAAGGGATCTTTTAGTTGCACGCCAATGTGTAAACGGGACCTCGGTTTTTCGTCCCATCCGAACGACTAGGCAGCTGTCCTTGTCAGGCCCTCAGTCTACATCACTGACAAGGGGAAACCACGCCGGAAAATCGAAATGAACTTTGTCGGCTAATGCAGGGAAAGAACACCCGACCTCCAGGCTAGCGAACCAGCGCCTTATCCACTTAGCCACCGTGATTCCCAGCGACCAAAGAAAAATCACGTTGAAAAAAAAACGGCCAGGGTTCCAAAATTGCCTTAGAACTGAGATAGGGAAAAGCCTTATTTTCATACTGGTTGTCAATAGGAGCTGATAGTAACGTAGTAGAGAGCATAGCCGATATAATTTATGTTACTTGAAGTAACTATATTAAATATAGAATTTACCTGAAAACTATCACAATTTTCATCTGACCCCAAATTGCGTTATTGCAGACATTTTGCTTAAATTTGTGTTCTTGGTGTTATAACCTTTCCAAACATGTATATAGGTTGTTTATTAGGGGGGACCGCGTAGCAAAACTTCACGCTACAAATTTAGGCTGCTGGCCTATACGTCTGTGTAGGCTAATGTATGCAAAATTGTTCTGCATTGGAGTTATCCTGCTTTTCATTTCGTAAATGTATGATTGTAAAAGACTGATGGAACTTGTACAGATCTTGTTGGGGTGTTATCGACGAATTTCTTATTGTTATAACTCTTGTAAATAATTTTATGGTGTTTTTGTTTTTGTATGTTAGAGCTTTTTCGCGTTATTACTTAAAAATTGAATATGAGTTTTCGTGAAAAATTAATAGAAGTATTTGTGAAAAATTATTTTTCACTTAAAGTTACATTATTCAAGATATAGATAAGAACTAGCCATTCTTGCTATACTAGTTCGAAAGTAGATGATGTAAAATGAATAATTTGAAAATTTCATTCAAATTACTCTATTGCAAGCGAAGAAATAGGCATTTAAAGATTTGACCGACCTGTGCAATAATTTCAACCACGGTCCTGGTTGATCAAAGCTACGACTCGAAGCGTCTAGCCGCGCCATATTTGATTTACCGCTGAAACGTTTTAATCTGTTTAATATCGGAGCAATTTGATACCATCCAAAGTTGATTAAGGCCTGGATCAGTTAATTAATGTCTAATTAATACTTTAGAAAACATTTCATGCCCAAATAAAGACCTGCACTAGGCAGATTTAGCTCCTGAATAATGCATGTTTAAGTTCGCATAGACAGCTTCATTCTGATCTTTATTTCATAGTCATTGACAGAACACTATAGCACGTAGGGAAATTAAAATAACGCCGGCGGTCATCTTTGATGACGTCATAGGGGAATAATACTGACTAAGCCACCTAACCAACATTTCTTCAAAAACAGTCTCCCTACTCAAACTTACCAACATAATTATAGTCAGATCCAGGACTAGCAGTGGTGATAAACACATTTGATTTGTTTATATGGTTTTTGTTTATATTTTTTCCTCTTCTTTATTCCGTTTCATTAAACTCACGAAGACTGTATTTGTCGGATCTAACATTTTACTGTGGAAATGTTGATGAGATTATAAAACTGGTACTGTCTCCACGCCAATAACAAAAGCCGATGTGGTACAGTACGTGATGGGGGTGGCTGAATGGCTAGCATGTCCACCCTTGTGGGTTTCTCTAGGTCCTCCACCCCACTCGCACTGCTAAAGACCCCTACGCCAAGCGAATTATTAAAGTCAAATTAAAATCATATGTTAGTCCCGAAACGACCCAGTTTATGCCGAGTTGACGTTAAACCCCATTTCTCTCTTTCGCTCTGTCTCTCCGTATTCGGGAAGATTTTTCGGTGTTTTTTTCTACTATTGGAACTGACAAAGGTACTGTCAAATTGTGACCTCATGGTTTTTCGTACAATCAGTAGTCGTAATCCATTAAGTTACGGTCCGATACATGCCAATTTCAAAAAGAACCGAGGTCACATGGTGATAAACCTATATTTTAAGTTTCATTGAAATGGGACAACAATTGTGACCTGTAGTGTGTTTACAAACAATTTTGGACGGACGGACTGACAGCCAGCGGCGACAACGACAATATACGTCCACAAATATGGGATTAGGAAATTTTCGAGAGCAGGCAGAACTAATCACAGATAATGAAGAAGAACAAATGTGGAAATATGGAGTTCTAGGGTCTCATAATCCAAGATTGTTAGTGAACACTTTGATATATTTAAATGGATTACAATTTAGTCTAAGAACAACAGTCAAATAATATGCCTTTTAACTAGTGTATAGGGTACATCATTTCTTAGATATAAAGAAGATGTATCGAAAACGCACCAATAGCTACCGCATGGAATGCAGGTGATGCTTGGGATCATCGTGTCATCACAGCAATTCAGATCAGCGCCCGTCTTCAAACAGACACTGGTGTGAGAGTGAATGGCCAGACCATTCGGAATCTACTGCATAGGTGTCACCTTCGCGCCTGACGTCCTCCCTTGTTTAAGAGATATCACATTCAGGCAAGACGTCGTTGGTGTAGGGATCGTTAACACTTGAATAATCGACGCTGGAGCAATGTGAGGTTTTCCGACGAGTCAAGGTTCACTGTTGATTTTTTGGACGTAGGAGGGTGTGGCGTCGTCGAAACGTTAACGTCATCAGACATGATCGATTTGGGGGTGGTTCTGTTATGGTGTGAGGAGGCATCACTGTTGCTGGAAGAACGGCTTTACATGTTGTTGCAGGGTGTGTTACAGGCCAGTACTACCGGGACAACATCTTGGCAGTCCATGGCCGCCGTTTCATTTTCCAGGATGAAAACGCAAGATGTCACAGGGCCAGGATCGTTACAGGTTACCTCCAACAACAGAAAATAACCGCATTGCCTTGGCCAGCACTGAGTCCCGACCTCTCCCCGAGCGTGTCTCGGACATGCTTGGACAGAGGTTGCGTCAACGACGTCCTGTCAATGTCCAAGAACTTGCTGCTGCGTTGCAACAGGAATGGGGCAATCTGGACCAAAATGACCTTAAACGTCTCATTGGGAGTATGCCACGCCTGATCAATGCTTGTTTGGCAAACAGAGGAGGATTTACCTGTTACTTACTTTGTTGTAATGCTGTGGTAACTTTCTGTTTGACCCCGGGTATCATTTTACCCTTATAATGGTCAGTCTGTGCCTTACTTAGTCTAACGATCATTTGGAATAAATCGATGAATGTGAACTTTCATTTTGTCATTTGTTTCTTCGTCAGTTTCATTAGGTGACTTTAATAACACTTAAAAATCAAATATTCTCTACTTCTTTTTTGAATAGTACATGTATATATGACGGGGTGTTCTTTAGAGAGAAGGGACGACGCATTTTATCTGACACTTCTTAATCTACAGACAACATCTGGTTTAGTAAACAACCAATGGCCCATAACACCGCCCATAAAGTTGTGCCCGATTTGTGAATGAATAAATGAAATATTGTTTAATGGCACGTCAGTTCCAACTGGGCTATATTGCCACAAGTTTATGGTATGTTTAAAAGAGTCAGAATTAATGGTCACAAGACTAATCATAGCCTGAGGGTAACAGCTGCTACTAAATTATTTTCCACAAATGTTCCAGAACAGTTAATATTGGAAAAAAATACAAATGTCTGACCAGCGCCGAGAAAGAAATTTATTGATGCTGCAGACGTTGGTCAAAAAACTAAGAACAAATGTTAGCTGATGATATAAAATACTCCAAAGAAATCTGGATATTTCTAAGGCTGTTTTACCGATCGTCGCCATTTGGAACTACGACACCGCCGTCACTTGACGCAAGGTTTAACTTCTACCCTCTTTTACGAAATTTCTTGATCATTTTAAAAAGCAATTAAGCAGTTATGGCTGAACTTTGTATATTTGGTCATTTTTCTTTATATACCGTGTATCCCTTAGGATAGTTAATAGACTACCACGTCACTTGGTGGTAGTGTGACAAAGTAATACATACATAGAACTTTTCTAGATTTTACATTATATTATATTGGACATTTTCAACTATAAACAACTTCTGCTAATGTGTTCAATATGTTATTTACGGGCAACACACAAATGACCTCTCTTAGTTTTGACAATACGCACGATCTCATTAAATATATTAATTATCCATATGTTATTTATAATCTACACATGTTCTATGTGTTGAACACTCAGCAGAACTTCGCGCCTAAAATGGAAAGACGAGGTGTGGGTATAGAAACTATAATCTCAATTCCAAATAAGTTAATCTGTCATGTATCATTATTTTCAATTACTGTATGCTTTATAAAGCCAGAATTAACTGACAGTAAGTCAGACTTGAATAGAGCTCCTTCCTATCTATGTCTATTCTATGTTCTCAATAAAGATCTACCAACTATGCTGACAGTCTGTTATCTGTAGTGTAACAGATAATAGAAATGGTGCTCGTGATCCAGTGAACCTAAATCAACGTGAACCAGTCCTCATATGTAGCCGTAGGCCATCTTGTTAGACGCCAGAATTCTCCAGTTGATCTCCACATTGAAAAGGTACGTTAGTTTTTGTCTTTGTTAATTTTCGATTATGGCTGAACATCCTGAAGTTGCAACTTTATTTCAGAATTTAACTGGGGAATTAAGTGGGCTGTCTACAACTTTAAAGCATCATGGCATTTCTAATTTAGTTGAGTCTTTTTCGGGGGACCCAAAAACTTTTGAACCCTGGATAAAAAGTATTGAAAAATATTCCTTTTTGGCAGAAATTGCTACAGATAAGGTTAAATATGTGGCGTATCAATCTAGTAAAGGTACAGTGAGCGATTTTTTGAATAGATATTTAACGGACCACCCGGATTGTACTTGGGACATTGTAAAAAAGGAATTGGCCACGCGATATGACACTATTGCTGACCCGCAACATGCTTTAGTTATCTTACAACAAGCAAAACAATATGTTTCTGAAAATGTTCAAATCTATGCTGAGCGTTTACTTTCTTTGGCAAATAAAGCTTATAATTCTGCTGAAATTATTTTAGAACCCGTTCAGAGGCAATTAGTAGGATATTTCATAACGGGATTGTTAGATGATCGGTTAAAACTAAAATTAATTCGCGACAATCCTAACACTCTTCAGGAAGCCACAGTTTCGGCTATGACAGAACAAAATTTGCAAGCTCGATTTGCGTTACGTCTCAATCAGCGTACTACCCCTCGATTTACCAATAATCATGAACCAATGGAAATTGATCATCTTCGGCCCATGCAAAAATGTCAAAAATGTTATAATTACGGCCATCGAACTAATGAGTGTCGGTCAATAATTAGTTTACCACCTGCCATTAATAGTGTTCAGGATACTAAACCACCTTTTTATTCTAGTAGGTCTAATTTTATAAGTAAACCCCCCTTTTCTCCAAATAGGTCAAATTTCACACACCGGCCGCCTTTCCGGCGAAATCCACATATTATTTGTTGGAATTGCAATAAACAGGGACACATCAGTCGAAATTGCGAGCATAATAGGTTTGTTCATCGCCCTCCTCATCCACCTAGGTTTAATGGTTCCCGGCGACATCCCCATTTAAACTAAAACGCTCTTTTCATGTTGAAGCTAATGGAAAGAGCTCACAAAAAATGCCTTTATTTAATTTAAATATTTCTAATAATCCAAGTTCTTGTTTACTAGCATTAGGATCGCAAAACTTCCGATCGTTAATTGACAGCGGAGCTGAAGTAAGCATAATTAATAATCGCATATATCAAAAGTTACAATATAAACCTAATTTAATCCCCGATAAGGTTAATTTACAATCGGTCAATGGAGAATCGCTAATTATTCATGGCTTTATCAAATTACCCTTTACTATAGGTAAAACTAAGATGACACATACATTTTATGTGGTATCAAATATCAATCGGAATTTTATATTAGGGCGCGATTGGTTAATTAATAATGGCGTTAGATTATATTATGATTTAGGGTGCTTAAAAGTTAAGGATGAATATATACCTTTGGTTGAAGATTTACATATATCTTCTTTAGTGCGAATAGCCAACCAGGTAATTATTAAACCTCAAACGTCTCATGTATGTTTCGTCAACGCCAAACCAGTTGCTAATTTAATGCATGACGATTCTGTTATCATTTCGCCTGTAGATTTTGGCTTCATTAGTACTCAACCCGGGTTGTTAATTAGTAATGGTGTCAGTAATGCGACTAAACGCCGTAGATTTCCCATTATGATAACGAACAGTACTAATCGTACGTTTAAACTTAAAAGGGGATGTATAGTTGGTAAGATTGAAAATATTGCCTCAGGCAAACTAATAGCTTTCACTGAAATTACTAAACCAAACTCGGTTCAAACGCCTCCGGCGGTTCAACTCGATGATGTTGATGTACCATCACAATTTAAAGATAGATTACATCATCTTATCTCCAGTCATAATGATATCTTTGCTGCCACAGATTTAGAACTTAGTCAAACTGACACAGTTAAAATGACGATTAATACCGGTTCACACCCTCCAATTAAACTTCCACCGTATAGGACACCTCTGAATAAGCGCCCTGTAGTTGATAAAGCAATTGATGATATGCTTCAGGCTAATATTATTCGGCCTTCGTGTTCCCCTTGGTCATTTCCCATAGTCATCGTTTCCAAGAAAGATGGTACAAAACGTTTCTGTGTCGATTTCCGGAAATTGAATAAAATCACCAAATTCTCGTCATATCCCCTCCCATTAATCGATGACATTTTAGCTCAATTACATAACAAACAGTATTTTTCAAAATTGGATATGAAATCAGGTTATTGGCAGGTATTAATGGACCCAGCTGACCGAGAAAAAACAGCATTTGCATGTCACCGCGGGCTTTACGAATTCAATACTATGCCTTTTGGGATCGCTAACGCCCCCGGATTATTTCAAGGATTATTGGCTATTGTGCTTCGTGATATGCAAACATTTGCTATTGCATACTTGGATGACATTTTAATATTCTCATCGTCATTAGAGGAACATTTTAAACACATTAATTTAGTTTTTGATAGGATTCGTGTTCATAATCTCAAATTGAAGTTAAAGAAATGTAGTTTTCTCCAAACTGAGACAACTTATCTAGGTTTTGTTATCACGCCCCATGGCATTCAACCCGACCCTCAGAAAGTCAGTGTGATCAAAAATATAAGTCAGCCCACTACTGTGAAACAAGTTAGATCTCTCATTGGCATGTGTTCTTATTATCGTCGTTATTTTTCTAATTTTTCTAAACTTGCTGAACCATTAATTGCTTTGACACGCAAGAATACTAAATTTGAATGGACCCTGCAATGTGAAAATTCATTTCAGACATTAAAACAAACATTAGTTCAAATACCTATGTTATCGTACCCTAACCCAAACAAACCGTATATTCTATATACGGACGCGAGTAATTTCTCCGTGGGGGCTTATCTTTGTCAAACTCAATGTAATTCTCAAGGCAAAGAAGTAGAATTGCCAGTTTATATGCTATCTCATACACTAAGTAATACCCAGAGTCGTTGGTCAACTATTGAAAAAGAATGTTATGCTATCCATTATGCATTACAGAAGTTAGATTTCTATTTACATGATGCAGAATTTATTATCCGTACTGATCACAAACCCTTAAAATATTTGCTTGATTCACCGATGAATAATAAAAAACTTGAAATGTGGTCTTTAACAATAAGTGCTTATAACTGTAAGATTGAATATTTATCGGGTAAACATAATGTTATCGCTGATTTTCTTAGTCGAATGCCGACTCAATTCCAGGAGGAAGAACTGCTTAATTCAGAAGTAAACGATAATACACTAGAAATTAACGCCATAAATTCAAATCAGTTTGAACCACGGGAATTTGCAAAGTGCACGGTCGATTTAGGTAATAACGATAATCCCGTTGAAGCGCCTACTTTAGAGGGTTATAACATGATTGAGGAACAGGTTAAAGATAAGGATATTGTCAATATCATTGCACAGTTAAGAAGTAATAAACCATGTGCAAGTCATAATAAATACTTATTAATGCAAGATGTCTTACATTACGTTTCTGATCCCAATGATGAACCAAATCCTAGGTTATTTATACCAGATCATTTACGATCTGATGTAATTAAGGAATATCACGACATGTTTCATTTAGGTATTGATAAAACTTACAGTTTTATCAAAGAAAAGTATTATTGGCCTAATTTATATAAACACATTTATCAGTATGTGTCCAGATGCGTAACATGTCAAAAGCGTTCATCAAGGAAAATTAAACCTCCATTACAAGAAACCGATATTCCACCATACCCCTTTGCTAAAGTTTCACTTGATTTGTCTGGACCATACCCCTTATCACTCTCGGGTAATAAATACATCATATCATTTGTTGACTGGTATAGTGGATGGCCCGAGGCATATGCGGTCAAGGATAAAACTGCTGATAACGTCGCTCATTTATTAATTGACGAAATATTTCCTAGATATGGCACACCGTTACAATTAGTTACGGATAATGGGAGCGAAAATGAAAATCGCACTATGCATCAAACATTAACTGCTTTAAATATTCACCATATAACAACCTCCTATTACCGGCCCCAATCGAACAGTCGTGTTGAAAGATTCCATCAAACGATGGTTAGCGTTCTTTCAAAAAAGTTAGAAGATAATTTAAATACATGGGACTTATATTTAAACCAAACACTTGCAGCTATTAGGTTTAATATTTGTGAATCTTCAAAATTTTCACCATTTTATTTATTATATACACGAGATGTAGTTTTGCCTATTGATAATTTGCTGAAACCACGACGGAAATATTTAGGTGAAGAATTCCATCAAATTGCTCTTGAAAATCAGCATAAAGCATTTTTGTTAGTCCATAAAAACCTTAAAAAAGCTAAACGTCGCCAGGCTCATTATGCGGATAAAAATAGTAAAGCCATTGCTTTTGAGGTTGGAGACCCCGTTTATATCAAAAATCATTTACGTAAAAGTAAACTTCAATCCAAATGGAAACCTTTTTATAGAATTATCACAAAAACAGGTCCTCTGTCTTTCATTGTTAAAAATCAATTAGATGGCTCAACAACAAAATCACATGCTGAACATTTGCGTTTAGCCAATTTAGATAACTGGGACATCCCAACTGATAATATTCCAAAGTTAAGGCAAGCTAATTATGTTGTTCCACCTGAAGATTCTTCAGATGATGATATGGATCATGTACACGATCTTGACCCTACACCCTTTGATATCACTGACCAATATAGACGTGAACGTGATAATTCATCTGACGAAGACGATATTCCGCTCATGGAATTAGCCAAACGCCTTCGAAACAAAGATCGGATTGAATCTCAAACACATGTGCCTCAAGAGTCTGATGAGAAATCCGAAACATACATTGATGATCAATTAGGAACGTGCCGTGATGATAAGCTCGAGACAAGTGCTGATAATTACGTTCAAGAAAGCATGGACGTTGATGCTGTTGATATTGCCATAACTAATTCGAATACCCATAAAGATCCTAATGCTAATTTAAAACAATTACTTGCGAGTATAATTGGCATGATTAAGTAAGCTTCAAATGTTTTCATTGTATACATGTTAGAATTTTTTTATATATTTTATTTTGCGGTATTTTTTTATTTGAAGGATTAAGATGAAACTCTCACTCATTTTCATTTTTCTTGGCGGTATTAATTCTTTCCTTATTCGTGAAAATGTTGTCTTTCGACAAATAAGTGACTTTAGTACATCGAGATCTCGTTGGCTTGTCTCTTTTGTTATTGATTTAAAGCCGTATAATGCATTTATTTCCTCGTTAAGTCGAGATAAAAAGAAAGGAATTGCTACTGCCCATCAGATAATTTCAAAATATATTAAACAACCAATCAATATGGACTATGCTAGTTTATTTGCTAATCGTTTGCAAGATATTCAGGATATACAAACTCTATATACAGAACTCAGAACAAAAGCAGGCGAATATAAACTGATAGCAAGTACACGGCCTCGTCGCGCAATTTTACCAATAGTAGGCAAAGCTTTGAGTTATTTATTTGGCACCGTTTCCCAATCAGAATTTAATACTATCAAACATAACGTTAAAAAATTATATAAAAATCAGGAAAGTATTATCCATGTGGTAGATCAAAGCTTATCAATATTAAATGTTTCTCGTATTGAAATTTCAAAAAATCGGGCATCTATTAACTCGCTAATTTTAAATTTAAAACAATTTGAATCACAATTCCAAGGTTTAGTGGCCAATTTAACACAAGAAGTTACATTAATTAAAAATTTCCTTTCGCTTGACTACAAACTTAAGTTCATTTTAGATGAATTAAAACATTTAACTTTACAATGTTTAAGATATGTAGAATATTTCAATGATCAACTCAATATGTTATCGTTAGGTCACATCTCTCCCAGTGTACTTAAACCGGCTGATCTTAAATCGTTACTCCTTGAGATTCGATCTCAACTGCCAAGCACAGTACACCTTTCGGCGGATCCCTCATTGAAACTTTGGCATTATTATAAATTTTTAACATGTACTACTAAATTAGATGTCGACAAAATTTATGTGATTTTAACCATTCCACTTTTGGATTCAACTAAAAAACTTGAAATATTTTATGCTCATAATTTACCTGCACCTATGCAAACCAAATACGTTAATTCCAAATCACCCCATACTTCCGGATTAGTAGCGAAATATCAACTCGAAAGTCAAATGTTTGCAGTTAATTCGGAAAGAACACAATATGTACTTCTCACCGAATCCGAAGTTGAAGTCTGTACCAATCGGCTTGTAAAAACTTGTTCTATCAAAAGTCCACTGTATCCCATTAATTTAAGTAAATTATGTGTAATCGCTTTATTTATGCAAAACACAAAATTGAGTAAAGACGTGTGTACCGTAAATGTTCAACCTACAACAATTTTGCCTTTAGCTGAATATCTAACCGATGGTTATTGGGCCGTGTCCACTCAAAATTTATTACGTTTTTCACTTGTTTGTAATCAAAAAAAATATTCAACCACAACGTTATCCATTACTGCAAAGCCACCTATTGATATCCTAAAGTTAAATATGTCTTGTTCGGCATCAAACGAATATATTTCTCTATTACCAATTTATAATAGAGAAAGCACTTTTCATATCCAAAATACTTTTCAAAACATTAATACTCATTTTAATATTTCAAGTCTTGCATTGTGGAAACCTTTATCTGTAGCATTTCCAAATCTTGAAATTCCTGAACTTCCCCCTACGCTAAAAGAGGTGAAAGAAATCCCTATTAAGAAATTTATCAAAGAACTCACACCCGTTAAAGTTGTAGACAAGCCATGGCCTCACGCAAATTCTGTATTAAGTATTATCGGGCTCCTTTTAACTATTAGTGTCGTTACTTATCTTTTGGTACGATACTTCAAAATTCGTCAGGGGAAATTAGCCAAGAAAATCGAAAATGACAGAGTCAGAGCAACGTATGCTGCTCATAAGGACATGGTGTCGGCAGAGACCGAAGACGGAAATACGTTCCATGGAACAGATGATTCCACACCAGCACTACGACACAATCCAGTGACTTTAATTTTGTCATAAGTTGTGAAGAAGGATGTCAGTAAAAACTTTAACAGTATGATGATGTCAGTACCAGAATATAATGGTAACAGGAAGTGACAAGTGTTCACTTAGAATGGTATCGTCCTAAAAAAAAAAAAAACTTCTAGGATCCAGGTTGTTCCAGTTTTGTACTATAAATATATATATATATAATCGCGTGTGTTTGAAGTCTATCATATGTACTGTTATTATTTCATGTGTACTGTTATTATATCATGTTTGCTGTGTTATATCGCGTGTGCTCTTCCTAATTCGTGTGTAATGTAATTTTATTGTGTGAAACATCAATGTATACAGATGAAGACAATGTCCCACATGTGAGAATTGTGTTTGTTATGTCCTTTTGGTACATAACTCGTGGGTGATGAAGGAATGTGACAAAGTAATACATACATAGAACTTTTCTAGATTTTACATTATATTATATTGGACATTTTCAACTATAAACAACTTCTGCTAATGTGTTCAATATGTTATTTACGGGCAACACACAAATGACCTCTCTTAGTTTTGACAATACGCACGATCTCATTAAATATATTAATTATCCATATGTTATTTATAATCTACACATGTTCTATGTGTTGAACACTCAGCAGAACTTCGCGCCTAAAATGGAAAGACGAGGTGTGGGTATAGAAACTATAATCTCAATTCCAAATAAGTTAATCTGTCATGTATCATTATTTTCAATTACTGTATGCTTTATAAAGCCAGAATTAACTGACAGTAAGTCAGACTTGAATAGAGCTCCTTCCTATCTATGTCTATTCTATGTTCTCAATAAAGATCTACCAACTATGCTGACAGTCTGTTATCTGTAGTGTAACAGTAGGGGGCGGATCCATCAGGTTAGACGCAGTGGAGGAACGTCACAAAATTTAAGACAGAATGTAGGATAGATTCCTGTTAGGGTTGATGTTGTTTTCATCCAGACTGGGGGTAATGCCATAGGTCTACACAATCAACAAGCTGTTCGCATTGTTAACGACATAATTAACTTAGTTAATTTGATTCGTCAGCAATGCCCATTGGCCGTTATGTTGTGGGCAATTTGTTTGCCCGTCTGAAACCATGATCTGAGAGATAAGCAGTACAACGAGGTGAAGAATTCGATGATCCTGCTCCGCCACAGGTTGTTATTTTAGATCGAGTACTTTTTTGGAATTCCAGTCGGAAGATGAGGTATAGCGCATTGCACTACGTTCGTTGGGGAGTTCACCTTGATGATGCAGGCAATCGTCCTTTTGCCAATTCGATTTGTGCAGCATTTAACATGGCTCCTTCCCTGTTCACTTTTTATTATTAATTCTATCGTTGTCCATTTTCTTGGTGGGGGCTTTATGGTTTAGTAATGCACCGGTAGCCTTTAAATCTTAAACTTTGTTTGACATGTAAGTTTACATTTGTTTAATGAATATTATAAATTCTACCTTCTTATACGAAAAATTTCTTCATCATTTTAAAAAGCAATTAAGTAGTTATGGCTGAACTTTGTCTACTTTGTCATTCTTTTATAGATCGTGTATCCCTTAGGATAGGTAATAGGTTACCACCTCACTTAGGGGGGGGGGGGGTTCATCAGGTTTGACGCAGTGGAGGGACGTCAGGAAATTTAAGACCGGATGTAGGAAAGATTCCTGTTATGGTTGATGCTGTTTTCTTTTAGACTGGTGGTAATGACAGGTCTACACAATCAACAGACTGTTCGCATTGTTAACGACATAATTAACTTAGTTTGATTCATCGGCAATGCCCATGGGCTGTTATTGTTGTGGACAATTTGTTTGCTCGTCTCAACCCTCGTGATCTGATTGATAAGAAGTACAATGAGGTTAAGAATTCGGTGATCAACCTACTCCGCCACAGGTTGTCATTTTTATATCAAGTGCTTTTTTGGAATTCCTGTCGGAATATGAGGTATAGCGCATTGCACTTCGATCGTTGGGGAGTTCACCTTGGTGATGCAGGCAATCATCTTTTTGCCAATTCGATTCGTGCAGCATTTTAGACCGATCTTTTCCTATTCAACGAGTGAACTGTTCCCTTATTATTACTAATTCTATCGTTGTCCATTTTCTTGGTGGGAGCATTATGGTTTATTAATGCACCACAATGAAGGCTATCGGTAGCCTTCAGATCTTAAACTTAAACCTTAGTAAAGTGACTCCGCTTGAATGTGATGTTTGACATGTATGTTTACATTTTTGTTTTAATGCATATTATAACTCGACCTTGTAAACAAATAAAGATATCACGTGATCTTTTCTGTATTAAATTTATATATATTTTTTGGATACCACTTTATTTGAAAGACCACTTCATGTTTTTAACTGTGGCGGACACATTTCATAGTTTTGAAATAAGCTTAAAAGGGTTTACCGTATCATACTTGATAAACTGGATATTTGTTGTTTTGTAGTATACCTACCACGGTCCGATATGAAAAAAACAGCGGGTACAAAAAGCACCAAGCAAGGTATCTGATATAATGAAAAAATACACCGAGCTCCATTACTCTCACTTAAATAAACCGGCGGACAAGACAGAAAATAGACATTGCAAAAAATAAACAATTATCAAATCAAGTGAATGGATCCGGAAGCCAGCCGTAAGCGTCCACTGCGCTGTACAGTCCCGGGCCTATTATGGTTCAGGCTTCACTAAAATGATATAGAAAAATGAATGAATGAATGAAATGGGGTTTAACGTCCTACGCGTAAGCACCTAACCTGGGCTAATTGAAGACGGGCATACGCCACAGTGTGCAATGAGGGAATTTTTGCCCGGGCAGCGGCGCTACGGCCTACTCTTATATCGAATTCCAACTGCCAAGGGATCTTTTACGTGCACTCAAATTTGTACACGGGACCTCGGTTTTTCGTCCCATCCGAACGACTAGGCAGCTGTCCTTGTCAGGCCCTCCTTCTGCATCACTGACAAGGGGAAATCACGCCGGAAAATCGAGATGAACTTTCTCGGCCAATGCAGGGATCGAACACTCAACCTCCAGGCTAGCGAACCAGCGCCTTATCCACCGTGATCCCCAGATATAGAAAAAAAAAAGACCAACAAAAATAAAGCCACCAATCTCGACAGTGACTCACGTTGTTGTTTCTTAAATAGTTTGCCAGAACAGGCTTCGCTAAAATGATTTACAAAAAGACGTAACAAAAATAATGCGACCAATCTTGACAGTGGTCGTCTCTTCAATGGCGATAGTCTGCCAGTAATTGACGTCAGGTGTCAAATAATTTTAACAATAAGGGCGATAATCCGGACAGAATCTCGGAAAACGCTAAAAAAAATTCATGTAGTCATGTAGTAAGGAAACAGGAGCAAAGCCCGACAACGAGAACATTCTGCATTACGAAGGGCTAAAACTCTACTCTTCTAGTAAGTGCAGGAAGACTACACTAGACGCAAAACAAAAATATACAAGATAAACCTGCGGACAAGACCGAAAATAGACATTGCAATAAATAAACAATTATTAAATCAAGTGAATGGATCCGGGGGCCAGCCGTAAGCGTCCATTGCGCGGCACAGTCCCGGGCCTGTTGTGGTCACGGCTTCACTAAAATGATTTACAAAAAAGACGTAACAAAAATAATGCAACCAATCTTGACAGTGGTCGTCTCTTCAATGGCGATAGTCTGCCAGTAATTGACGTCATATGTTAGAACGTCAAATAATTTTAACAATAAGGGCGATAATCCGGACATAATTTCAGTGGTGGTACCTTGCATACCATCGAAAGATCTAAGATCTAGTACTAATAGTAATTGCAGGGGGACCGCACTACACGCAAAACTACAAAGTAAACCTGCGGACAAAAGACAGAAAATAGACATTGCAAAAAATAAACAATTATCAAATCAAGTGAATGGATCTGGGGGCCAGGCGTAAGCGTCCATTGCGCTGTACAGTCCCGGGCCTGTTATGGTTCAAGCTTCACTAAAATGATTTACAAAAAAAAGACCAATCTTGACAGTGGTCATGTTTCTTCAATGGCGAAAGTTTGCCAGTTGACGTCAGGTGTTAGAACGTCAACGAATTTTAACAATAATGGCGATAATCCGGACAGAATCTCGGAAAACGCTAAAATAATAAGTGTAGTGGGCAAACAGGAGCAAAGCCCGACAACGAGAAAATTCTGCAGCACAGAACAACCTTGTTGTCCCAAAATATAAACTAGACTAGCCTACTATTTAAAATTGAACTACTATCATATTCATTACTTCACCGCAGAAGGAGGGCCTGACAAGGACAGCTGCCTAGTCGTTCGGATGGGACAGAAAACCGAGGTCCCGTGTACACATTGGAATGCACGTAAAAGATCCCTTGGCAGTTGGAATTCGATATAAGAGTAGGCCGTAGCGCCGCTGCCCGGGCAAAAGCCCGTCTTCAATTAGCTCAGTTTAAGTGCATAACAGTAGGACGTTAAACCCCATTTCATTCATACTTCACCGTCTTCAGCAAAAAAACAAACCCCACACTATTTTAGGACTGTATTGTGTAGTATAAGTCTAGTGAAATTAACGCACGTGCTAAAATCGTAGCTAATAATAGTACTAATTGGATTAGATTAAAATTTTTGACCTAATATGACTGCACTGAACTACTACAACATTGGCAAACTTCGATCGTTGATAACGTCAAATATTGCTGAAATGCTAACTAACGCTTTTGTTCTCTCCAAACTAGACTTCTTCAATTCACTTTTATACCAATTACCATGTAGGAACCTGCGCTATATGCTCCGGGTAAGCAGAGAAAATCAATTTGTTCGGTTGATGCTTTGGGACACGATAATGCACATTTCGTCCCCTGAGAGGGAGAAGGTCGTAAGTGACAATAATTTTCACTTTTCGAGAAAATCAAGTTTAAAGGTTTGAAATTGCTCCTGTAAAATTATTTTTTTATCGTTTTTTCTAATATTTCGTACAATATGTTATGATTTGAGATAGTTTGAAATGCAGCATAAAGTTTTCAGTTATCAGGTGTGGTAACTCGGAAAAGTCACTTACGACCCTTTTCTACGCTCTACCTATAACAACAGATACATATTAACTGCTGCTTATGACCTTATACGAATTAGCGATGGTGGTAGTTCATATGGTCTAATCTAATGGGTACATTTTAGATCTGAAGGTCGGTCATTTAGTCAAGTGGTGTGATTGACACCCAGCCTATATAGGGTAGGGTAATTTTCTTGGTTTACTGCGGGTCCTCAGTATGTTCGATCCCTGCATTGGCCGAGAAAGTTCATCTTGATTTTCCGGCGTGATTTCCCCTTGTCAGTGATGCCGAAGGAGGGCCTGACAAGGACAGTTGCCTAGTCGTTCGGATGGTACGAAAACCCGAGGTCCCGTGTACAAATTGGAGTGCACGTAAAAGATCCCTTGGCAGTTGACAAAATTTTCCTCATAGCACACTGTATGGCGTATGCCCGTCTTCAATTAGCCCAGGTTAGGTGCTTAAACCCGATTTCATTCATTCATTCTATCATTGCTAAAGACCTATTTACCCTCAAGCAAATTAGTTTGTGTCTCTCTCTTATATTTTGAAATGAAACCAATTGTTTGGATTATGAAGATCATAACTCACTTTTTAATATCGATAGTATACATGTATAACACTAATCAAAAACTTCAAATAAATTCAAGACAAATTTTAAAAAATTCTGAATTATTTCAAAATGTTAGGGTCAATAAATTGAAATGTCTTTGGTAAATATTCAGTCATGTTCATTATCGACTGGGCCATCAACATCTGTTTCGGTAATATCAAGTTCGGTTAGAGTGTCAACAATTTTACCATCGTATTTTAGGTCCGTGTAGAAACAGTGATATGGTCGAGGGATTGCCAATGAATTGCAAAGGAACAACAGATCATCATATTTAGCTTTAGAAATGCATGGAGCTTCAGCAAATAATGGTTTTAAGTTGATAGGCTGCGCATCTGTCCGAAGATACATGTTGACTCGCAGTACTTTGAAATCCATATCATAATCATATCTAAAATATATTTTGTTAGGGGTTCCTTTAAGATATCTCATCCATTTAATCTTTAACCACTGAACAACCGCTCCATCCATATCTTTGTTTCTGTTTCTAATGACACCTTTAGAGTAGGCTTTCAAATTAAGAATATCTTCTGTATTCTTTATTTTAATATCGAAAGGTTTCTTTCGCCTGGCCAAACCAGCTATTGTATAGTAATCAGTTGGACAGAATACATCTTGTTTTCGAATAGCAGATTCGATGGTGGAGTGCGCGGAATCACACTCCACCTGACTATGTCCAGATTCCATAAAAAATAAGATCAATGCAATCAACATGTAAATTTTCTACTGCGTGTAACAACATGGCAGAAAAAAATTGATTCCTATTCTGACCGCTGCATGTGTCTGAATACAAAATGACACGCCTTATGTCTGTGTTTATGCATTTGATAAAGTTGTATACACAACTCCCAATTTCACAGGAGCCCCTACCAGCATTACCCTCGTGCCACATAAAACATCGTGATTAGCAAGGTTGTACACTATTAGATTATAAGTGGATAATTTACGTCGATAGAAGAGTGAAGACACGTTAAGTTTTGGACACTGTAAAACCTGTTCAAGGTCAAATTTCGCTGCCATGACATCTTGATTTTCTTTGGCCAAATTTTTATGAAAATCCTTAAGATTCCGTACTCTGTTTTTACGATTATGATGATCATTATAATCATCCAGTTGGGCTTCTTTTTCGTTCTCAGATAGATTGTTGTACGTGAAACAATAATTACAAAGATCTTTTTTTTGGTTTATGAAATGACAGATTGAAATCAGCATTAAAGACATCCCGATAGTACTTCAATTTCACTTGTTTAGAAGGATCAGATGCATACTTGTGGCTATATAGCTCAAACATCTGTCGAACAGTTAAATTCTGTTCTAGATACTTCTTGCTTGTTTTGCTTCTTACATAATGGGATTCCATGCAAGGGAATGAAGCAATATGTTCTCTGACAGCTGCACGTATGTCTTCGGAGAGTTTATTTGCTGGTGGGCACTTGCCACGTTTGTCAGGGCAAGCTAGTCCAGTGACGAACGGCGATCTAATGTGTAGGTAACTGTTTTTTCTTTAATCCCCAGTGTCTTCAGGAAAACCGCTTTGCAGACTTTTACTTTAATGTCATCTACTGTGAAATAATACTGCAAAGTACGCTTGCGTATGCTGTGAACCTTAGTTTGTCGTTTTATTGGCTTACTCTTTACGTGAGATGCGACGAAGTCTCTTTGTCTTTGCCAGTCTCCCATTTGCCAGTAATTCTTGAAAATGATGTCACGTACCACACCTCATTACACCTGTTGACAAACCTACCACACCTGTGATATAATAATTGACGTTTATCAACTTTGTTTTTTCTATTGGTGTACTCTTCTCCATGATTTCTGGCTCTCTTCCGTACATTTTGTAACCAATTGTCTTCGTTTCTGAACCTTTTTCTTCCACGCACTACTTCATCATGGTTTCCATGGTCATTTTGCTCTGTAACTGACTCAACTGGCTCATTATCTTGAAACAGCGGAGTCAAGACAGGTGCCTCTGTTTGTGGGCGAACAGAAGATGATTTTGAGGATTGTGATAAAGATCTGATTAGTCGATCCACATCTGAAAGTAGAAACAATACAACCTGTGATTGACATTCGATACTATTAATTTATTTAAATTTAAGAGTGACATTATTTAGTATTTGAATAATAAAATAACTTCAATGTTTAACCATTAGGCAAGAGAAAGCGAGAGTGGGCGCCTCTGTGAGTTAGGCACTGACTTGCTAACCTGGAAGGACAATCTAGTTGTTTGGATGGGACGTAAACAGGGGTATTGTGTAGGCCTGCACGTTGCATGCACGTAAAAAACGTTTGGGGGTTGGAATTCAATTGCTATCCGGACAAAATGTCGCCCATGGCACTGTATGGCGTATGCCTGCCATGATTAGCCTAGTTGGTAATGAAAAGTAGGACATTAAGCAATCATTTCGTGCAGATAAACCTGGTTCGATGGAAAACATAGGACTTATTGGTATGTTATTAAGTAGTATAGGCCTACTGTGTGCTAATTAAAGTATGTGCTAAATGGCTACTTTCAAACTCGGCCTTCTTGTAGTATGCTTTTGAGGGCTTTTTTAGTGGTATTAAAACTACAAACATTAAAGAGTTATGTCTCTTTACTAGCCGATATCAGGGCCTTTCCCTGTGTTGTGGACTTCTGTGGTAAGAAGACTATTATTGTATGATGAAAAGTAATAAAAAGTTACCTCTCTTTACTAGTCGATATCAGGGCCTTTCCCCGTGTTGTGGACTGTAGTGGTCTGAACACTATTAGGATGAAAAGTAATTAAGAGTTATCTCTCTTTATTAATAAAGAGTTATCTCTCTTTATTAATAAAGAGTTATCTCTCTTTATTAATAATTAGTTGAATGTAAACAAATGAATCTGATGTGTACTTTACCATATTGTACACTAATGTTGTAAAAGTTATCTCTCTTTATAACTAGTCGATATAAGGTTCTCCCCTATGTTGAATGTAATAAACAAATAGAATCTAAGAATTCACATGGTGGGGCTAGGCTAACTATTAACCATTTTAAACAGATCTCAGATTTCTACTTCATACATACCATTAGTGTTGCTGTCGGAGCTTAGGGTAAGCAGATAAGCAATTTGATTGGTTGATGCTTTGGGGCACGATACCTTTAGTTCTAATCAATTGAGAGGGATGAAACTTGGTGTATAGCTTCATTACATCAATACCCTGACTAAGTTCGATAATAATCAAATATGGCATAGTTCGACCTATCTGCGATAGCTGCCTTGCTGTTGGCAAGGAGATCATTAATTTTGCAGAAATGCACTGAAAGTAGCCAAAAAGCTCAAAAGAAAATATAAATTTTGCCAGTTCACCAATATTCATGAGGCTTTTTTTAAATTTAATATTAGATTCATATATGTTTACAAACATATTTGTATTACAAAAAATATGCAATTTGTTTGACATTGATAAAGAAATATTAGTTTATGCTAGTTTTAAAATGGCATCTGGCAATTGCAGTTTGATAGTGTTTAAAATCATCACACGGATCTGGTCGTTCACACGGATCTGGTCGTTTACCGTTCACATGTATCGAGTTGTTCACATGACTATGTAATAATAATAATAATAACTTTATTTAATGAGGATAGTCCCCTTAGCACAAGTGTACTAATTTTCAGGGGGTTACTCCTACACTACAATATATATATATACATAGATATTTAGTAACATGCAAATACAAAACAAATAGAGACCCCCCTCCCCCAAAAGCAAAAACACAAAAAAAAAAGAAAAAAAAAGTAATAATCATTATGAAATACACAATATAATGCTCCCCACCCCCTCCCCAAAACAAAATCAACAAAAATAATGTAAAACCAATTATAAAATATAACATGCAGCTGTATTGTACACAATCTATTGCTCCCCGGTCCCCCTACCCCCAAACCTCCCCCAAAAATGTAATAATTAGTATGATATAAAACATGCAGCTAGGTTATATACCATATACATGGTTAATCTACTTTTCTTTTACAAATTTATTTAGGTATTTTTTAAAAGTAAATGTTGACAAATCTTGTTTTATTTGAAGAGGTAAGGAGTTCCAAAGGTTAGAGGCCGCAAATTCAAAAGTACGCGTCATTGCGTGTTTGTTTTTTTTTTGCCTTTTGGGGTGTTGAGTTCCTTTTGAGTTTCAGATCTTGTGTGGGCATATCCTGCCTGGCAGTGCCAGACTACTATCTTTATTATAGTAAACCAGCCCTTTTGTTAGCAATGGTAGGCCTAGATTACTACACTATCCCTAGCTTTGCATAACGATAGGGCAACTATAGAATTCGTATAATTAAGACTAACCTTTATCTTGACATTAAAACTGATATCCTGAAAAAAGGTATGAGTTTGTATATTCTTCTACTAGGCCTTAAGCCAGATTACTACGCCCACTACATTTGTAAAATGTAAGGACAGGGCATCTATAGACTACTAAATACTATGGTCTGGTTTAAATAAGGTTAGTGTCTAGCAAGGGCGACAACCAGGCATAAACAAGTTGAGCATGCCAATGGTTTAAATAGGGCATAATTTTTTGGTGAACTGACCGGGTGTCATAACTTAGGTCTAGAGCCACAAATGCATACTTTGAGATGAGGCCTACTACTATAGATACAGCAAGTTACAGTGTACAGATAAGGGTAGCCTAGGTGACACGTCACGAACTGGCCTGGTTAGGAGCCGAGCTCTAACTTCGAATTAATATACTGGCCTTGTGGCCTTGAGACAGTATTGTTGTCGAGCACAATATCTTGTATGTAGATCCAGGCTAACGTTTCGCACTGATTTCCATATCAATAAAGCGCCAAAAAATCGCTCCTGAAAGATAACCCTAATACCGAGTTTGTTTGAAAGGCAAGACAGTCCAGTCCCTTGTTGTGAATGACCGTTGTCATCTACTATTATATGATATTATGGTACCGCATGGTACACGGAAGGCCTGTTGTTGTTACCAGTAGTATAAGGTTTTTGTTGCCAACATTGTCCTAAAGCTGGTCGTACACGATGAAAGAAAATTTAACAAATATCTTTGACATTCTCTTTAAATGCTCTTTTACCCTGTACGAAGGAAGCAAATAAAGTTGCCACTGCGTGGAAAAATGAAGTGAAATCATTAGATTTAGATGCATGCGCAGGTTAGTGGCAAATTTATTCGACGGCCTATCGTACCTTATGTGTGGTTTAATGGTCGAGAGCGAGACATTAAGTAATATATTGTAACAACAAGAGGACCGTGAGGTCAGAGTGTTTTTACAATATATTACGCAATGTCTAAGCTCGAGACGATTAAACTACTTAAAATACAGACACTCCGCACGTAGGTTTACATCGAGATACATCACGACAGTCTTATATTTTTATACTGTACGCTTGGCAAGTTGCCCGTACATTATTTGAAATAATGATACGCCAACATCAAAGGATGACGTCACATCTGTATTTTAAAAATAGTAAATTGCCGGGGAACGCTCGAAGATAGCCTGACACATGTGCATAACTAGTTTGTGTCAGGGGAAAAAACTCTATACAATAGTTGAAGCGTATGGACTAAGACTAGTAATTATTTGCCTAGTTTTCATGTAGTGCGAGTTATTAATAGACAATTTTTCCCTTAATTTTTTTCTCCCCTCTTCCTGCATTTTGGGTTGACTTTTTGGTCTAGAATAGGAGAAAAAAGATCAAATTTGCAATTTTATAGCAGTTTTGGGTAATACTGGTGATATTACAGCGGAGGGATGGGGTTGTAAAATGTCTTTCTGCGGAGTAATCAAATGTATAGGAAGTGAGATTTTCACCCCAGGCAACTCCAAATCCCTGTAGCAAAAAATCCAAACCATAGAGCCCCTACAAGTTTATGATGAGGTGATTGCCAAATGTGGTCCCCATTGTGCCTAAAAAGATTGGAACCAACGGAATGTTGAGCAAAAAGTTACAGCCTGTGATGTTACACCCATTTAACATTGAAGTCAATGGGCAAATAATTACTAGTCTGAGTCCTTATGATACTAAATATGGCCGAAAGAGATTTGTTCTCCACCACTTATTTCATGAATTTTTCAATAAGAAGTGTCAGAAAAGGTAAGAATACTGTTTTTTTATTGCTCACAAGGCATTTTTCTGACTGTCTGATATCAAAATAGCCATTATTTGGGGTTTCCGTTGATAGAGTGTGAATTCAGGGACCGTAGGCCTTAATGTTTACATTTTGTTGCATGTACGTCATCAAAACACTGAATTGTATTACAATGTTTCTAGTTTAGTACTAGTTAACTAGTGGCACGTGTTTTTTTTTCAAAAAGGCATATTTCTACTGTCGCATTTATGATTTAATCGAATATTCTCGTCAAAAAGCATTTGGCGTAGGCCTATGCCAAGACAGCTAGTCCTGACAGCTAGTCCTGACCCTAGCCCCAACCCACAATCTTGCCAAAAAATCATGTGGCCACAACCCTATTTACATGTGACCTTGAACCAAGTCTGCAGTTGGCCTTAATATTTAGACATGACATGTTTTGACATCATACAATGAAATGTTAACATGTACACTCCAAAATTCACTCCCATGTGACTTTTGACCATACCTGCAGCTGGCCTTAATATTTAGACTGAACCTCAAAAACATGGTATCTGCCTTTGAGATTGGCTTAGACTTGTGTGACACTCATTTTTTTTTCATTTTTTTACTGACTTTTCTGACTGTTTACTGGTTTCTTGTTGGAGAGCCAGTGATTGGATGTTCCCTAGAAATAAAGAGGTTTATTTTTATTTCCAGTTGCAACCATTTTTTTTTCTTTCGTATTTTCTCACTGTTTTTTTATTGCATATTTATCCCCAGCTATCTATCATTTCAGGTGCCATGGGTAATATTTCATAGAGTGGATTGATTGACCTCAGCAAACACAAGTATTTAAAAAAAAGAAGCAAAACAGGTGAGATAAATGTGGATTTCATACACCACTTTTCGAAGTGCAGCCAACCTGATCCCCACTTCTGCTCACTAACGGGGGGGGGGGGGATTTGGTACTGCACAGGCCTTTCTACTCCCCTTGGCATGTAACTGAATGACAGAATTGCACATTTTGACCATTTTCTGGGTGTCAAAGGTCCATTTCCCTGGATAGTATTCTCCCCAGAATTCTCACTCTCTTCCAAATTTAACATTTCAGGTCTACATCGCATACCCTGATGACTTCCTGGACTGGCTTCAGTAGAACGATGATCTCAATGCATATTAATTTCATCCCGGATCTCTATGACACCTGTGGTGGAAGTGGAGGGCAAATCGAATTCAGTTTGGGCTCCAACCGAGGACCTCTGTAAACTTTGCTTTTTGGTGATGACTTCATTTCCGAGCCCGATAAAGGACACCCATGTGTTTATCATGGCCTCTCATATTAGAAGATAACATAAATGGCTTGTGTGTTGACGGTTGTGCATATGTCTTGGTCAGGAAAGTTGTAGGCACCATTGCCCTTGTAAACCATTTGACAGGCCAGAGTGAACAGGGAGACCCATGATTGGTCAACAATGTACCAGATTCCATACTGGGGGGTGGGGATGAAGAAACTCTTGTAGTGTTACATTATCAGATTATTTCAACTTACTTATCCCATGGAAATACAGCTATATAGGAGATATTTTAAAATTGATAAGCACTGCTTGTTTCAACATCTTAAATTTGGCCACAATTTAACATTTGCAGCTACGTTAACAGAGAAAAAACTGTGGTTTTCGATGAAAGTGATAAAAAGTCTAATATTGCATTATGATTACTGTTTTAAAGTATTTCCGTGATGGAATTATATTGAATTTATCTCATCTTTTTACATAATGCATTTATGTTCAAAAATAAAGATGTTGTGTGGAATTCAAAATTTACGTGCTTTCAAATTTCTATCTGAATTTCCGCAGTTTTCTGATGCACTATAGTGATTGTAGAATGCTGCACTGCGCATCTGCAAATGCATGGATTTTCATACTCTTTGGCCAGGGCATTGCATATATGTTTGTTTATTAGATAACCACAGATTTGTTCAAACAGCAAGAACATGTGAGGTATATAGGACTAAGACTAGTAATTATTTGCCTAGTTTTCATGATGGACGAATGTAGTGCGAGTTATTAATAGACAATTTTTCCCTTAATTTTTTTCTCCCCTCTTCCTGCATTTTTGGGTTGACTTTTTGGTCTAGAATAGGAGAAAAAGGATCAAATTTGCAATTTTATAGCAGTTTTGGGTAATACTGGTGATATTACAGCGGAGGGATGGGGTTGTAAAATGTCTTTCTGCGGGGTAATCAAATGTATAGGAAGTGAGATTTTCACCCCAGGCAACTTCAAATCCCTGTAGCAAAAAATCCAAACCATAGAGCCCCTACAAGTTTATGATGAGGTGATTGCCAAATGTGGTCCCCATTGTGCCTAAAAAGATTGGAACCAACGGAATGTTGAGCAAAAAGTTACAGCCTGTGATGTTACACCCATTTAACATTGAAGTCAATGGGCAAATAATTACTAGTCTGAGTCCGTATGGCAGTAAATTAGTCAGCAATTCAATGAGGGGTTATATCCCTTTGATTGGTGAACTGCTACAGTTGTCCAGTTTAAAAACCGGTTTGTGTATTCTTACTGGGGGAATTACGTGGGTAAGACGCTAACTCGCTAGCCCGGAGGTCGGGTCTTCGATCCCTGCATTGGTCGAGAAAGTTAATGCTTATTAGCCTACCAGATTCATCGGTCGTTGCGAATAACAAGTCTGGCTGTTTCAAGGTGAAGCCAGGCGCAGACGGTCAACTTTTCGTCACTTATTTCTGCAATAGGCAACTACTGGCAACTCCAAACAATTGGCATCTCGAGGTCTCCCGTGTGCCCTGACTGGTACTGGTAACAGATGAACAATTTCTCGGCAACGAGAAGCAGCTCTGAGCAACAGCAGGCAACTATTGTTTCCCGTTGGCGCAGACGAGCATTTTTTTTCTTTCAATGACCAGCGATTTCACTGTTGCCAGAAAGTAGCTCGAAAAAGATGCCTGTCTGCGCCTAGCTTAAAATATTTTCCAGTGATAACCCAGTTGCATAGTTCAAGGTTGGTTAAATTATGTCAAGGTTTCCGCGGAGATCGCGATGCCACAGCCTCTGATTGGACGCCACTATTCACGTGCCTGTAGATAATTAGCTGTAAGTTCGGGAATTGTTACTTTATCTAGCAACGTCCACATGTTGTAAAACGCTTACTCTCCGTAAAATTCCCTATCCAACCTTGTGGTTTTTCTCCGGTTTTCCTCCACTGCTCAAGTCAGATGCGCGCAAGGGAATTACTGAAAGAATATTTAACCATTTGTTAGCCCCGAAATCAACCCCCTCCCCTCTCTCTTAATGTGAGTCGTTAACATGTTGCCGGTGAGATAAACAACACCTTGTTTGTTTGTCCCATTCGATCGAGCAGACGCTTTTCAATGCATTATATAAATTTATTAATGCCCTTTTAATTAGACCTATTATACGAAAATTGAGGGATTTAAGGAAACACGCAATTTGCGATTAAGTTAGCAGCTCTACTTCCTTGTTCGCTAAGCAGCTCTTCTTGCTTGTTCGCTAAATCGATATATAACACACTATAAACTCTGTCTCCTGTCCTACCAAAGATTTATACAAATAAATTCCTTTGGAGAGGCTTGTGACATTTAAGCTACGTTCATAAAATTCTAATGCAATATATTTATTTCAAAACCCGAAAAGAACACAATGACATAAAGGAAATAACAACCTCATTTTTTCTCAGTAAATATGCCAGTCGTGCATCAAAGCTAATAAAATTGACATGCGAGTGTTTACGAGCAGCATCGTTTAAGAGATAATTGAAGCTATTATATTTCTTTTGCTGATCTATCATCTTTCAAATGATTTGAGTTATTTTTTTGAAGATGCGCTATGCTAGGTAAATCTTCCTATTGCAGGTCTTGTCTCTGGCTTCAAGTGTTATATAAATTATTATTTGACAAGCTCATTACTCAACTCGTTATATAATCGGATGACCTAGATATTAGGTGCGTTAGAACAACTGCGCCATTTCATAATTTAAAGTTAAATAGGATACCATAGTCTGTTTTTATTATCGTAAAAATGGTACTTGAGGATCAAGAGTATCAACACTACATCTTGTCAAATTTCAAACACTCGTATCTTCGCTCAGCATGAAATAGTTTGACTGACGTGTTCAATATATTCATTTTTCATTATCTTTTTTTGAACCATTATAGGAAAGACGTTAAGCTCTAAATCGTACATAACGCATCTTGAAAAAAACTCTATTTTCTCAGTACATCTTCGGAAAATTGCATTGATTAAAAAAATTGATTATATTTGAAAGCGAAAGTCCTAATAGTTAGATCAATTTCCTGATTGCGGATTAAATCATCAAAGCTATGCTTTAAAATTAAAATATTTGAAAAGTGCAATCATAATTATCCATCTTATGTTTTTATTTATTTTTTCGGGTTACACGAGAACCGTCCGATTACCAAGGGAATAGTTTTTTTGTTCAGTTTGTATAGTGACACGCAATAAAAAAAAAATGCAACACTTTTACAAAAGGATGATTGTATATCTGGCACACTTCCGTCTTGCTGCTTTGAATGCAATAACATCATATCATGGTGATGGCAATTAACGTTGTCAGGATGGTGGTTCAACGATCGCGTACACGCAACCCAGATCAATTCCCTTAAAGGGGAAGACCAACGATTGTCAACAAAGTTTCCATAAATCTTAAATATATATTTATAAACAATCCCCTCTGTAACACACAGCAAAAAAGTTTTTGTAAGTGAGAAATTAATTTGTATTCAAACCGGAAGTGACATAGTTGGTTCAACACGCTCACAGGGATCTATAGTAATCATACAGATTTGGCATAAGTTTACTGTTGTATTGTGTTCACATGTCGTCCTTTGGCTGAAAATTTGATCAAATGACCATGTTTATTAGGATATTATGAACAAGAATTTATGTATGTTTAACCTTTAGTACACAAAGCCGTCGCCGGCAAGTGACAGATTTTTCGTCTGCTTGAATGTTTGTGTGCGTGCTGAGTCTGCTGACAGTGCTTTTATTTACTTTAACGGACTCGTGACACATATATATTTAAATAAATATATAAATTCCAAAGTTTGTCAACGTCAGACACCAACGTATGAAATATAAAATATCTCGTCTATGGGTAATGCCGTATAAACATTCGAGCACAGCAATTCTCAAGAGGAAATGGAAGAAAAATGGAAAAACCGTTCACGTCGACATTATGTGCCAAAATGCATTATATTACATGTCTCAAATGCCCATAATTTTGGTCTGTTTCTGGTGGAAAAGCACAAAAACATCTAAGCATGTCAATCAAACCACGTGATGCATACTAATTAGCCATGTGGCGTGAATTGAGGCTGAGCGTGCTGCTCAGTGCGAGTGAATTTACGCGACGGCTTTGTGTACTAAACGTTAAAAAAACATAAATTCGAGTTTATAATATCCTAATAAACATGGACATTTGATCAGATTTTTGGCCAAAGGACGACGCGTGAACACAATAAAGCAGTAAACTTATGCCAAATCTGTATGATTACTATAGAGCCCAGTGAGCGTGTTGAACCAACTATGTCACTTCCGGTTTAAATAAAAATTAATTTCTCACTTACAAAAACTGTTTTGCTGTGTATTACAGAGGGGATTATTTATAAATGTATATCTAAGATTTATGGAAACCTTGTTGAAAATCGTTGGTCTTCCCCTTTAAACACATAATGATCATGTTGAACATTGCAGTTTTATGGATATAAAATGTTTTTTTAACAGTTATATCAGTTTTGTGGGAAAATGCTACGATACACTAAGTATGACAGCTAAACACAGCTAGAGCACTTTAATGCGAGAGAGAGAGATAAATGGGGTTTAATGCTACTTGACACACACTAGGTTATTTCTGGACTAACATGGTTTAATTTTATTTCAATTATTCGCTTGCGCGTAGGGGTCTTTAGCAGTAGGATGAGCCGAAGAAAACCCACGAGGTTGGACAGGCAACCATAGTCCTTGTCACGTACAATCGGGGATTCGAAACCACGCCAGTTGATTCAATGACGGGCTAAACAATGCCTTCCCAACACTAGCCAACCTATGTATGCATTCAACAGCTATTGTTGGGTTTAAATAATAATAGTATATCTGAATTTATTTTGCACAACAATACTAATTACAGTTTCTATTGCGCTAGGCAAATGTTTCAATACTGGTCTTGAAAAGCAGTTGTGAAAAGGAGAGTCTTTATCTGTTGTTTAAACACACTCAGTGATCATAATATTCGAATACGGGGGGGGGGGGGTCCACAAGTAGGGTGTTACAAACCCAAAAGATCGTTTTGTTTTTCAAGATATATATCAGCGGTATTGTACATAGGTTTTTATCTCACGATTTTAAAGGGACAATAACACTCTGGCTGGCTTGACAGGTCCATACTTTTTTTAAGCCTTATTCGAACTACTAGATGTTTAAGTGTCCTCCCTGCTGCGTAAATAATCTATAAAATCCTATTTTGCTTGTCCAGCGGGTTCAAAAATATGTTTAAATCCAAGTTGCATATGAAAGTGTTTACGTAAAGCTTTTCAAACCATGTAGTTGAATTTTTCCAATTCTGTTAATTTGGTGTGTTAAGATGAAATGTGTATCCTCAATCAATTCGAATATTGTAAAATAGTACAATTTGTTGACCAGAATAATGATTGGGACATATTATTCAGTTACAACAAGAGTGTATTTGGAGCTTTTCCCCGTCTTCAATTAGCCCAGGTTAGGTGCTTAAGCGTAGGACGTTAAACCCCATTGCATTCATTCATTATTGGGGCTTTAATGTTCTGTTGTATGCATACGGTATCAACAAATCTGTAAGATATTTTGGTGACAAAAGTAAGCAGGATTATTTTGAACACAATTTTCTGCCTTATGAGGAGCCAATAGAGTTATTTCAAGATTGGTGTTATGTGTTGGTACTTTCTGCTGCCCGTTAACAATCGTGCTGCTGAATTTTGGATTCTCTGTATCTGATTGATTTGATATTCTGGTTTTCGGTTTCCTCCCACTGCTGGTTCCGAAATGACTTAGATTGTGTCGAGTGGACGTTAAACCCCATGTTCTCTCTCTGCTTCTTACGATATTATGACTGTACCCTTATTATGTATTATGAATGTATACTATACCTTAAAGGTTTTACATTTAATCAACGTGACTTCAATAATGGCAGTCATAACTTTCGAATAACGGTTGTACATAATGTCTTGCGGGACTTACTTGGGATAAATGCACAGATATTCGCTTAAATGCGAAAATACCCTTACACATACATTATGCAAAGACTAAAGACCATAATCAACGCTTGATTTCATCTGATTTGTCGGAGTTTCTCTGAATTTGAATCCCATTTGCTACTCAACGTTGATGATTTAATCAAAACTGGATAATCTAGACTATGTTTTATCGTACCTACTTTACTAATGATGATTGAGTTTATGCCTAAAATTCAAACGCTGATATCTCGGTTCAGGCTGGAGCAATTCGACTGGAATTGTCAGCATATTAATTTTACATGATCTAGTTTGAGCTATTTTGGTAAGAACTGCCAGGTTTTTTTTCATCCAATCTGCAATAATGCCCCTTTAACTTAGACTGAATCCCGGGCTGTAAAAATAGCCTTAACCTATACGTAGGGTCGCGTGTCCAACCTCGTGGGTTTTATCCCGGTCCTCTGGTTTCCTCCCATGGCTAAAGACCCCTACGCGCAAGCGAATTGTTGAAATAAAATTAAACCATATGTAAGTCCCAAAATGATCTTAGTTTATGTCGAGTAGACGTTCAACCCTATTTCACTCTCTGTCTCTTAACCTATACGACTAAGACATAAGACTGTACAAATCTAGTTGAGGGCGTATTTACTAAAGTAATTTTATCCCTTTGATGTGAAAGATCGATGTAGAATTGTCTAAAATTAATACATGAAATTCACAACAAAATTGTCGGTTACTAGTATTAAAGACATACAATCATAGCTCGTCGATAATGAGCATGTTCTTTCCAATCTGATCAAAAGGATGATTCCCGTTAAAAGGTAATAGAACGGACAGACAATAACTATATTTTAGTCATCAAATATAATAATATATGATATATTGAAGCCAACAGTGTCGTATGTTGTGTGGTATCTATATATTAACCTATAATAAAACTGTGTCTAATGCCAGGAACTATATTATAGATTATCCTCTAATATAAATGGAGCCCGGAGTTGGATATAATGTGATATATCACCGCTGTCTCGCCACACAAGTTAAATAGGTTAAAATGTCATTAGGTTGCTCCTCGGGTAATTTGATATATATATATATATATATATATATATATAAATGTAAACTAAATAAAGCTACTCTCAGTATATAATATTTAAAAAAACACAATTTTTAACTAATAACGATTCATCAAAACTTAAAATTTATCACATTCCGCCGAGTACTTTCGGCCGTTGAGGTGTCTTCAGGGCGATAATAATGGAAGTGACAATACGTCGTCATAGCGACGTCAACAGTTACAAGGGATAGTAACTATTTTTAGCATTTTACATTTAGCTTTGCATTAAACATTTTTATAAAGCGTAGTTCTTTAAGTTCCAAAAGATGCATATCAAAATTGTTCAATTTATAAATGGGGGAAGCTTTAAATTTTCCTTTCCCACATATATCAAAATGTCTACTGACGGGAACTGTGCGGTTTTCCGGAATCTTTACCCTTCCTTAGCGCATAAATATTCACTGAGGTAGCGCAATATTTTTAGGCAAAATGTGCCAAATACTGTATGCATTATTAAAATTTGTCCAGCTAAGTAAATAATGAATATAGAACATTCAAATTTACAAGGACTACTTATCACTATCTCAGGTTGTACTTGGCAAGTTTTGACCTACTTCTACCAAGTTGCAACGGTAACCAGGTAATCCAAGATGGCCGCCACTTTTTGAAAAAATCATATTTTCAAGATAATCAAGTGCTGTATAGGCTATAATATATATATATATATAAATAGTGCCAATTGTATAGAATATGGGGCCTAACATGTTTCCAATATTTTACCACCAAAAAAGGGGGATAACATCTAAAATTTAAAAAATAATTGTGTGATAACTAATTAAAGACATGTTTTTCGAGAATTTTTTTTTTCGCACAAGGACTTACAAAAAACATTTATTTTGTCATCAATAAACTTCTAAATTGTTTTTAAAACAAAATATATAACTATCTCATTGTGAACAAAGATAAATATAAAATATGTTATGGGACATGTTGGATCATCGCCAAAACTAACCTCATCTTGGGGGGGGGGGGAGCAGCGAAGTTAGGCGGGGAAGCGAGGGTCGGCTGATCAACTTGCATCGGTCCAGGAACATTGTCAGCAATGTCATCAAACGCCTCATTATCTGAGATTTCAGGAGATATGTCGTTTGTCGGTATATCGTATTCACTGCCAAAGCTATCGGGCCCCCCATCTTCGTCATCTGAGCCGTTGAAAATGAAATCTAGGGCGTGTTGAAATGCGTAGTTTTTCTTGATATTTTTGTCGGATGTTTTGGTTGTGTGTGACCCGGATGTTGGCTATATTCGGTCGCTAGTAATAGGTGCAGAAATCTTCGAGATGTTGATTTCTTCCTTTTCTCGGTTTGAAAGTGGATTTACTGCGGGCAATACTACCATCCTGTGTTTGGTCTTCCCTGTCATCTTCGTCCTCATTAGCGAAAATCTCTGCTAGTCTGATTTTGCGAGTGAACGCTTGAAATTCTGATCGTATTAGATCTTCATTTTCATCCGGTGTTGGGGTGAATTTTAACCCTTTCAGTAGCAGTTTTTTCTATTATCCGACAGGTTTAACGATGACAGGTTTATTATCTTTGGATCTACTGCGGTTCGTTGTGATATCTGGACTGTGGGTAGCCTCAATAGTGGCTCCAACCTATGCAACATTAAGTCTTGGGTATTTAGAGACGCTACTCTACAAATCAATTGGTGATCGACTTGGATCAACTACTAGGGAATACTTTGGCGAATTCTGGAAACGTTTTTTAGATGACTGTTTCACCATATATAATGGAGAAGAAAGCGATCTAGAAGATCTTCATTACATTCTTAATTCTCTGGATCCGTCATTCAAATTCACCATGGAAAAAAGCAAGAATAATTTAAGCTTTTTAGATGTTACCGTCCAACTACGTCCATCCGGGGAAATCGAAACGGACCTATACTATAAATTTCAAGTAGTGCCATCCATCTCACACAAAAAGGAACATACCATATAACCTTGAGAGTAGAGTTTGTACCATAGTTTCAAATCCGGAATGGAACTTAAGGCATATCTTAAAAAGCAGGAGTACCCATCAAAATTAATACAGGATGTAGTAACCAAAGCATTATCTTTAGATCAAACCACATTGAGAACACCCAAACAAAAAGATTTGGAGAAAAATATTGTGACATTTGTATCCACTTATAATCCAAATTATATCCGATCGATGAATGTTATAGATCATTCGAAGTTATTTCTAGAAAAATGTTCTAAAATGCGAACCTATCTCAAAAAGACAACAATGATAAGTAGTTATAAACAGCCGCCAAATCTACGAAGGATTTTAACATCATCACGCTTCGATAAGCGGCAGACTACAAATATCCCGAAAGTCGTCAAATGTGGAGATAAAAGGTGTAGTTTGTGTGAGGACATGATAGAAGGATCGGAAATTCGGATTTCTAGCGGAAAAACTTTCTATATTCGCAAGAATATGAACTGTAAGTCAGAACATGTTGTGTACATGATGACTTGCGGGGGCTGCAATGAGCGGTACATAGGAAAAAAGGACCAAAAATTATGCCTGAGAATGAACCTTCATCGCTCACACATTAAGATTCCGGAAAACCGCACAGTTCCTGTCAGTAGACATTTTGATATATGTGGGAAAGGAAAATTTAAAGTTTCCCCCATTTATAAATTGAACGATTTTGATATGCATCTTTTGGAACTTAAAGAACTCCGCTTTATAAAAATGTTTAATGCAAAGCTAAATGTAAAATGCTAAAAATAATTACTATCCCTTGTAACTGTTGACGTCTCTATGACGACGTATTGTCACTTCCATTATTATCGCCCTGAAGACACCTCAACGGTCGAAAGTACTCGGCGGAATGTGATAAATTTTTAGTTTTAATGAATCGTTATTAGTTAAAAATTGTGTTTTTTTAAATATATATATATTTATGCAAGATAACAAAATGGGTTTCTAAGCATGCTTGATATTCTAACTGCAGGCCTATTACGCAGACAACCTGCCTTGTGATTCACAACAAGTGATATTGATGATTTTTTTTGTTAATATTATTTCCGTAATCATTTATATCCGTTATAAATATATACCTGGACGTATTTTTTTATATGTTATCTTGCATAATATGTATAAGTAAGCAAACTATACAATTTTGGAAAGCTGCTTATAAACTGACACCCTAATAAAGAGTCTATATCATTTGAACAGTAGTTTTTCTGGAATCGCAGGTTAGTTAAAATGAAATGAAATATTAAATGTTAATGTCCGGAATCGTATCAGGTTTAGAAACACAGAATTGTAGTGTAATAATCGTAGTTTTGAAAGAACTTCGGCCGTTTTCGAACCATATGATAAAACTGAACAGAAACTTGTATAAACTCAAACGCTAAGACTGAGTAGAAATTAAACAAACTATTAATGATCGGGATGTCTACTTCGTTGTCATGAATTTGCATGAAAAACCCGCAAAACAAAGAGCATGGGAGCCATGTTTTATAAAAGTCTAAGGACCCATCTGAAATATAGGACAGACGCATTTCGGTCTGTCGACATGGACCATGATGTAGGGGTACTGGAGTGACTGCTAGTGGACCACGATGCAGGGGCACTGAAGTGACTGCGTGTTGGCTCTTATAGGGTTGATGCTGCACCATGCGGTTTCTTTTGTTGCTTCAGAAATTTCAGCTGAAAGTCAAGAAACTTATCCTCTGGCATCGCATCAACTTTCGGCATAATAGATTCGAAAAACTAAATTCTTGCTGATTTCAACGATGTATCCTCCATCCGTTTCTGTACGGCCTTAAAAAGACCGCGGCGAGATTCGTCATAATCATCGTTGTCTATTTCTTATGCATGTTGTAAAATATTATTACCGTATCTGAGTTATCTTAAATATGTTAAAAAGCTAGGGATGAGTCCTAAACTGAAAACTAAAGCCTCCCAGACAATTTCAACTGGGAAAATTCTGAGTAAGAATCTATATCTAGAAAATTAAGAAAAATGGCATCCACAAGCAAAGGACAAGGTGAAATTGATGTATATTTTGGAAATAAACCAGATATTATGACCAGCGGTTACATTATCGATTTATACTACAAAACGAAAGAACATGAAATAATTCAATAGGTCAGCTGTCGGCCTTTATACAGTTGCCTCAAGGTGAGCTGACATCAAAAGTTTGGAAACTAAAATCAGAAATGAAAAAAAAATGGGAAGTCTAAAGTTAGCAGATTTCTTGAAGAGGAAGTTTTTATTTTCATATATATATAATATATATCTGTATTTATTGTTGTCACTTTCTAAGTCGTGCAATTCGCATCAATTATAATACATTAATTTATTGTCATGTTGTAACCTTTACTTAAAGAATAAATAAATAAATAACCAGCGGCTGCCAGGCAGGATACGCCCACATACAAGAGTTGGATAGAGAACAAGCTAAAAAGAAAGTGATTTTTCCTACAATCAAGGACAATAACTCATGAAGTTACAAATCGATATGCGCATATATCGAATGGAACCAAGATCTTTGAATGGGTTATGAACATGCATTTCAAGGTACTTCAAAATCGGATTAAAATTATGACCTCTGTACAGGGTTCACAACCTTGATAAACCATATTTTTACACAATATTTGCATACAAGTGGCGGCCATTTTGTCCGGCAGTTGTGGTCTGATTTCACAAAATTCAAACTCAACCTTCATTACATTGTAACGATGATATAATCAAATGTTTTTTAAATCGGATAATAATTGTGACCTCCAGAGGGACCACAAGCTAAACAAAGACGATTTTGCGTATAATCAGGGGCCATAATTCAGGAAGTTACGATCCGATATGCGCAAATATCGAAAGGAACCAAGATCTTTGGGTTATAACCATGCATTTCAAGTTTCATCAAAATCAAATTAAAATTGTGATCTCTACAGGGTCCACAACCTTGATATACCATTTTTAACAGGATTCGCGTACGAACGGCGGCCATTTTGTATGGTCATTTTAGTCCGATTTTTCCGAAATTTGAACTCAACCCTCCTTAGGGTGTAACGCTGATATAATAGAACGTTTTTTCAAATTGGATAATAATTGTGACCTCCAGAGGTACCACAAGCTAAAATAGGTGATTTGTCGGACAATCGGGGGACATAATTCAGGAAATTACGTTCCGATAGGCACAAATATCGAAAGGAACCAAGATCTTTGGGTTATAACCATGCATTTCAAGTTTCATTAAAATCGAATTAAAATTGTGACCTCTACAGGGTCCACAACCTTGATATACCATTTTTTAACCGTATTCGCGTACGAATGGCGGCCATTTTGTATGGCAATTTTGGTCCAATTTTTCCGAAATTCGAACTCAACCTTCCTTAGGGTGTAACGGTGATATAATCAAACGATTTTTTAAATCGGATAATTATTGTTACCTCCAGAGGGACCACAAGCTAAGCCAAGGTGATTTTGCGTATAATCAGGGACCATAATTCAGGAAGTTACGATCCGATATGCGCAAATATCGAAAGGAACCAAGATCTTTGGGTTATAACCATGCATTTCAAGTTTCATCAAAATCAAATTAAAATTGTGATCTCTACAGGGTCCACAACCTTGATATACCATTTTTTAACAGTACTCGCGTACGAACGGCGGCCATTTTGTATGGTAATTTTGGTCCGATTTTTCCGAAATTTGAACTCAACCCTCTTTAGGGTGTAACGGTGATATAATCGAACGGTTTTACAAATCGGATAATAATTTTGACCTCCAGAGGTACCACGAGCTAAAATAGGTGATTTTTCGGACAATCAGGGGCCATAATTCAGGAAATTACGTTTCGATAGGCGCAAATATCAAAAGGAACCAAGATCATTGGGTTATAAACATGCATGTCAAGTTTCATCAAAATCGGTTCAAAATTGTGACCTCTATAGGGTCCACAAGCTAAAAACGTGATTTTTCGTACAATCAGGGGCCATAATCCATGAAGTTTTGATCCGATACATGCCAATATCGAAAGCAGCCGAGATCTTTTGGGGATAAACCTATATTTCAAGTTTCGTTAAAATCCGACAAGAATTGTGACCTATAGAGAGTCCACAAACAATTGTGGACGGACGTCCGGACGGACGGACAGGGGCGACGACATAATACGTCCACATGAAAATGTGGGCGTATAAAAATAAAGGAAAACGAATTTCAGTAAAAAGATAAAGTAACCGCCCATAAAAGGTTAAAGAAACAGTGATACCCTTCAAAAGGTCAATGCCGATTTGAAGAAAAAAAATAAAAGTAAAAGAGCAGAAAATGGGAAGATTGTGAACTTAAAACGAAAGTGCGAAGCATTCGAACGGATTTTGTCAATTAAAAGTGTTAAATACCAGCTTATCTGTCTTCAAAACAAATCTTTGCAAAAACATAGATTAAGATATGAAAGATCTAAATTAGTTAGTATAAGATAAGTCAACAGGAACAAAAAATTACCATCCTTCAACGTCAGTGTCAGAAACTAAGAATATCAAAGAATCAGACTGCAACTGAACTAAATGACACAAAGGATGCTATCCAGCAGTTAGAAACTAAAATATCTTCCTTGAAATCAGAATTAGAAAATGAAAATATTGAATTGAGAAGTTCAGTCACCTACTTTCTGATCAAAATACCGTCCAGACAATGGATGAGAATAGTTTTTACCACAGGTGTACAATTTTTAGATAAACACCGACTGTTTAGAATTGAGAGGACTGTTATTGTCATTTGATATCGCTTAAATTTAAGCGATATCAAAGGACAGGAAGGGAGAGACATAAGGCAGAAATTTAATCAAAGATTGGATGAAATCAAAATGATGCAAAGAGAAAGATTAAAGGCAAAAGAACCAGTTTGGCAAAAAAGGATTGAAAGCTAATTACACATAACATGCTGTATTATTGTCTTTGGTAGTACCCTGAGACTGTTGATGCACAACTTTCATCAACCCCATCCAACACAGAAAAAATGAAGGCCCCGAATACACAAATTAGGAAGATAGTACTACAGCATAAACACAATGACAGGGTGTTCTAATTTAGTGAAAAGGGAAAACTGTATACTCTCGCACAGCTAACAACCAACGTCAAGAACCTAATCAGCTCTGGCCTTAAAAACAATTTGAGTCATCAAAGGCCATAAGCCTTTAATTTCATAAAATTGTAAAATCACGTGGGGTCAAACTCACGAGGTCAATCGATGAAAATTTGCTTCAACTGAACACGCAAATTAAAATTGTTTTTTTCAGCTTATGTTCTGCTCGACCCCATAAAGCAATTGCTACCCAGTATTTTTTAAGAAATGTCGGTGTCCAAGTCATGGATTGGCCGTCGCTTATCCCAGACCTTAATCCTATTGAACACATCTGGGACGAACTGGGTCGACGTGTTCGTCAACAAGTGAATCCACCACAGGAGGTCGTGTGGCAGTACGAGACGCTAGAGGAGGCCGCAACCGTTACTAAACACTTTATTCCGATTGTTCTCCAAGTCTCTGAAATTCATTTGGGTGTGGGGGGGTGGGGGTACTGTGACATCACGAGACGTATTCTTGCTTTTTGTTGATGTCAAGGTCATCTGTGCACAACATAACACTTAAAATCAAATAATAAAAAAAACCCGAGTGTCAAGATTTTAATGCTGAGTATATGTTGTGTTGGCTTTAAAACTAGAATACAGATTACCTTGTCAATGAAAACTTCTCCTGGTCTCTTGAGTAATAAAAAAAACTCTCTGTACAATCAATAATACAACGAATTATGACACGGGAATGTGTTTTTTTTGGTTTGCAAATGGACGGTGTTATGTTTATTGATATTATTCATAGGTAAAGGTGACAGAACCAATCGTCTCTTCACTCTTCTTCTTGTGTTGTTCTCTTAACTTTTCAACCTGAATAATAAAGTAACATCGGGGGTTTATCCTACACTTAGATCGGGTCTACTGCCGACGGCTTCACCTTCCTAACCGGTGATGACCAGAATAAGGCTTGATGGCTCGAGGGGCTATGACAGGACGACAGACAGCCACACGCAAAAGATAAGAACATATAATTCAGCCAGAGATATATCCATACCCATTAAAAGCAATCTTAATATCTATGATAACACAGTTTAAACACACAAAGTTGATACTATCTAATTCCGAGTGAATGAGGGCGAATAAGAAACAACACAGACCTTTATATAAAAATACCGCGCACGTGCATAAACTAATAACCGTCACAGACGGGCTGGTCCATTCTGGCAAAAGAGGAACTAGCTCACGTCTGCAACACAAACAAATGTTTAAAAACATTCCCATATTGTAATTAATGTGATGGCATCAACTGATGTCATTATTATTATTCCAAATAATACTACGACTCGAAAATTACTTGTCATTTCTTCCAATTATAATTAAAATGGCTAAAGCTTCGCGAAATACCAGGGCCCGGTTCCTAGAAAATTCTTAAAGTAAGCACAAAGTCATACTTCACTTTTACTTACGTAAGAATCTTATAAAAATACCGTCCCTAGAAAATTCTCAAGACCATTCTTACGTAAGCACAAGTCAAGTACAAGTCTAAGCACATTGTGACTGGTAAAGCTTACCATACACTGAGACTACGATGCTCTTTAACGTCATAAAATAACTTTGGTATGCGAATTACGTCATAAATTTGTCGTCTGCTTCATTGTGGTTGATTTTGATTGACATGTCCCCTGTATAGGCCTACATATAAAGTGTGCCAAAATATATTTTTAAAAAACGCAGACACATGGGCCTACAAACTAACTGAATAATTGTGAGAGCGCCTGATCAGCCTGTGTGTTTGTAGCCTATTGTTTACTAATTTGCAAATACATAAATTGGTTTCAGGGTAGGCCTATAAGGCCCTAGATGCAAAATTTTCTATAGCATTCTTAATTTCTTTTTGAGAAGAATTTTCCCTGTCTTGTAATTGTCTCTTTGATATCAAAAGGTGTCGAAAATGCCGTCGAATAACTCTACGGTCAGCCATCTTTTTGAAGCAGAAACAGACTTAAGGTTGGCAAGCAAGCCCTATACCTTGCTTGGGACTTGTGCTTAGACTGGCTATGTTTAAGAACGAAGTTGTGCTTAAGTTTTTTCTAGAAAATTCTTAAGCACGTTATTGTGCTTAGATTTAAGTCGACTTTGCATTTAAGTAAACTTACCTTATTTTGTGTTCCCAGAAAATTCTTAAGAACGGCCTTGTGCTTAGATTTTAAGTAGACTTCATTGTAAGCACAAGAACGTTATTATGCATTCCAAGAAAAAACTTAAGCACAACTTCGTTCTTAAACATAGCCAATCTAAACACAAGTCCCAAGCAAGGTATAGGGCTTGCTTACCAACCTTAAGTCTGTTTCTGCTTCAAAAAGATGGCTGACCGTACTCCGTAGACTTATTCGGCGGCATTTCCGACACCTTTTGATACCCAAGAGACAATTACAAGACAGAGAAAATCCTTCTCCACAAGAAATTAGAATGATATAGAAAATTTTGCATCTAGGGCCTTATAGGCCTACCCTGAAACCAATTCCTTTATTTGCCAATTAGTAAACAATAGGCTACAAACACACAGGCTACTTTAAGATCAGACGCTCTCACAATTATTCAGTTGTTTGTATGTGTCTGTATCTGGACATGTCAAACGCATCCAAATCAACCACAATGAAGCAGACGACAAATTTATGACGTAATTCGCATACCAAAGTTGTTTTATGACGTTAAAGAGCATCGTAGTCTCAGTGTATGGTAAGCTTTACCAGTCACAATGTGCTTAGACTTGTACTTGACCTGTGCTAACGTAAGAATGGTCTTGAGAATTTTCTAGGAACAGTATTTTTATAAGATTCTTACGTAAGTGAAGGTGAAGTATGACTTTGTGCTTACTTTAAGAAATTTCTAGGAACCGGGCCCTGGAATGGTCCCCCCGTTGCTTTCTGTCTTGTGAGAAATACCTTTCGGACAAGTTTTATAGCCTTTCTCCTTTGAAAAATCGAAATTTGTTTACATATTATTACTGGAAACAGCCATGTTTGACCTAGTGATCTGGGCGAGCCTTAGTGGACAAGGGGTTCTGGGTTTGCTTGAAGTCGTTTCACCCTACTTCAATGTATTGGTGGTCGTATCGGTTATGTAGAATATAACTCTTTTCATAAAAGAATTATTTATCGAATTCCAGACCATGTTTGTTTGCCCCACTAACGGAATGCACCAAATTTGTGAAGCACCTGTCTACCCTAACGCGAAATGCAACTGCCTCATTTAACGCATGCGTGGTCGAATGTTTATTTTCTGAGAAAGTAACGATGTGAAAATATATGAAATTTACAAGAGAATACTAGATTTTATCGGACTTCTTGTCATTTATTGTAAGGGAAGAAATCAAAGGGATGACAATTCCAGGTATGTCACAAAGTTTTAGCCATTTTAATTAAAAATTGAAGGCATGGCAAGCATTTTTTGAGTCGGAGTATCACCTGAAACAGACAGTAGATTGGTGACTGATGCTGTAGGCCTAACTATACTATCATTAGAATTGATTTAGTCCCACGCTACAACTCTTTAATCGAGAAGCATAACAAAATTAAAACCCCCAAAAACCTAAATCATATTTTATTGCAGTGGCAGGTACTGGGTCAGGGTTGCCATCAATTGGGATTTTTCCTCCAACAAAATGAATACTGCATTATGTATCTTTATTGACCTTGCATTCATCGAATTTCTTTTTGCAACACACTTTTACCCAACGGCGGCATGTTTACGGATCTTTTTTACTATGAGGCAAATGAATAAAAATTACATTCTACATATAGAAGGGCGATCGGTATATCGCGATTCACTGTTTCACCTTTCCATAACAGCAATGTTTTAGACCTTAAGAGATCTTTTCGACAACTGTTTCCACTATTGTGGTGAACCTAACGAAGTGTTCCTTCTTTGCGATTTGGAGTGGTCTAGAGTGCCGCGCTTCGACCTGTAGCTGGCCGGCCACCTCTGGCTCGCGGTTGTGGTTTCTAGCCCTGATGTGAGCGTATGTGGCCCCATCTCAACCACGTTGGTTTCCTCCGCGCACCATGGTTTCCTGCCACTGCTAATGACCCCTACGCGCTAGCGAATTATTGAAATAAAATTAAATCATATATTAGTCCCGAAATGGCCCAGTTGTGTTGAGTGGACGTTAAACCCCATTTATCTCTCTGTCTCTCTCTCTCCTTGTGACTGGTATTGTTTGTCGGAAACAACATGCCGGCACGCGCAGTGACTTGCGGGTAAATGATGTCATAATCTATCTTTAGCACCGCAAACGCGTCATATATTGCCAAGGGTTCTTCTACACGTCAATGTTCACACGGGACCTCGGTTGTTTGTCCCATCCGAATAACTATACGCTGTACCTTGCCAGGCTCTCTAACCTGCACCACTTATTCCCATTGAACTGTTTCGGCCAACACGGACCGCCCAAGTTATTAACGAGCCACCATCTTACTCACCGAGCAACCGCGAATCCCAGTATACTTCAGCCAACTCTCGACAGATTCCGGTAATCTGCATCTAGACTCTGATGTATGGCAGTAAGTGATATGTACCTACGCCCATACATTTGCGATGTGGCTACCGATTTACTTTAAACAGGAAGACATGTCGTTTTTACAAAAAAGTAGCAAATTGTGTCCTTTGTATGTGTATTCCTAAATAAGCAGAGATATTGTCTCAAGGCTGCTGGTTTGATAAAATTCCCTGGTAATACACCAAACCCAATGCCATACGTGACGTTTGTTGATATAATACACTCTCCACAGAAATTTCCATGGGGACAGCCTTTTTTTTGCGTTCAGAACATTAAAAAAAAAATCAAATATGACGGAAATATTTATATTTTAAGCATTTCTTCCTTTTACTAAAAATTTATGTCTAATCTTATGCAGTGTATTTGTTTTGTCTATATTTTATGCAATACTTCCTTTTACTCAATTTTTATGTATATTATTACTTTTTTACGTTTTAATCTTATATTTGTTTTGTCATTTTTTTAAAAATATTATATTGTCTTTATTGTAAAGCGTCATTGAGCACTTTTGTGGAAATGGCGCTATATAAACACTTATAAATAATAAATAATAATAAATAATAAATGGTCACACAGCCAAGATTAAGATGCGTGGAATCTGTCGAGATTTGCTAAATATACTTCAGCCTAGTTTTAAAAGTAGAACAACATCTATATAATTGGAAACGTAGACGGTCAATCGATTATTGTATTGTACATTTTTTTGTTATCTTTTTTTTTATTTTGTTTTTTTCTTCTTTTTTTTTTGTTTTCTTGCCTCTGTGTTCGACCAAAGTCCAACAGATTATATCTATGTAACTGAACAATAAAAATGGTACCAGATGTGTACAATAATAAGACTATTACAGGGAATACTTCGCAACTTACATATAATTGACCTGAATTTCGAGTCCCGAGGCACAATAAACATTTTCTTTATTGACTCTTAACACAGTTAATGCCAGAGTATTGTCCCGAGGGTGATAATTAGACGATACAATCAACAAACCTAAGGTTATAGCATTTATAAAGTAGAACACCTAGTTGTGAAAAACAGCTACCTATATATTTAGTTAACTATATATTTATTTTAATTTTTTTATTTTAATCTATTTATTTTTACTTATTTTTAATTTATTTATTTTTATTTGTTTATTTTAATTTATATTTTAATTTATTTATTTTAATTTATTTATTTTAATTTATTTATAATAATAATAATAATATGACATCTACCAAACTGTCGAGATAGTGGAGTAAGGGGGAGTCACGTCCGGACGGACTCGGCATCTAAACACTATTCCGCATATAACAGATACCAAACCAAAAAAAACACTAATCCGAATACGACGACATCTACCAATCCAAAAACGGGAGAGAATAACTGCCAAAGTATATGTTTCCACTTAACCCAATCCATGGCCTAAGGCCAAAATGGAAAGATTGCAAAATCATATTCTAAAAACAGGAAGCAGCTTCAGCTCTCCTACGTCTTGTCTGCAATATAACTTATGTGTAAGCAGAGGTTAAACACCAAAGAGAAGAAGAAAAAGAGTCATGAACTATATACCACATGACGCAGTTCATATAATTATTTACAGGCTTACCTGATCAGACATTTTGCAATCTTCAATAATTTGTTATACCGACTGTTGGGGGGGAGGCAGAGCAACTAGTCAAGCGTGTGTAGAGAATAATGACCCATCGACACTTTCACTCATTTTGAATCCGCAATGGTAATCATTGATGCGTACCAATGCGGATTGATATCATGTATATTTCACCTGTCAATCAAATAGTTTCTGCCGCATAGTTTACGACTGTTTTCCGCGATTGTACACATAGTTCCCGTGTTTATACTGCTTGGTACCAACTTTAGCGTACCAAAGCGTACCACGATTGCGTGAAAGTTTATATGGGGCATTGACACTGTGTACCCCTCAGTGCGTGACAATGCTTGACATAATTACCATTGACACTTTTACGCACCGGGTACGCATAATTATTTCGGTATTTTTGTTCAGCTTAAATTTCCTTACCAAATATAGACTAAACGCCTCTTTCTCCCAGGACCTTGTGGGGGGGGGGGGTTACCTTATTTGGTCTACCAAACACATGTCATAAACAGATAGACTTTGATGTGTATTGTGACAATGGTAGAATTGCACCAAAACATCTCTGTTTAGTATGTATATACAAGTCATTCAATTCAGAACTTGCGATTTCACTCAATAGAAAGTGTTAACCAATAATTAGTTAAAGATGCACCATGGTCTTAGGGGGTTGAGATGGTCTAGTGGTCTAGACTGCCGCGCTTCGATCTCTAGCTGGCCGGTTACCTCTGGCTTTCGGCTGTGGTTTCGAGCCCTAGTGTGAGCGTATGTGACATGGGCGTCTTCTCAACCTCGTCGCTTTCCTCCGGGCACTCCGGTTCCTCCTACTGCTTAAGACCCCTACGCGCAAGCGAATTATTAAAATAAATATTTAAAACCATACGTTAGTCCCAAAATAACCTAGTTTGTGTCGAGTGGACGTTAAACCCTATCTCTCTCTCGCTCTCCCTCCCTCTCTCTCTCTCTCTCTCACACACACTATAGTCTTAAGGACCAATGTACTGTTAAAGTGTCCCCTGTAGCGATGGCAACTACATGAAAGATTTCTAGTTTTAGAAATCAAATATTGAAGTCAGCCTATTTTTTTTAAGTTCATAGACGTCATGCGACGTTCAATTTAATGTTCATTGGAGTGTATGTATTTTACTTTATACTTTAATGCAGTGTATTGATTTTAATATGTTTTCCATTTTACATGCGCCTTTGATACATAACCCTGTAGACATGGATGTCAACCACTGACGTCAATTTCATATTTTCTATAAAAAAAAAGTCAAAACATAATTATTTCGATGTTCTAATGGTATTTTTGAATCCTTAGCGTCTACCTTTTCACCTGATTCTTCTTTGTTCGCTAAAAGGAATCATTTCTCAACACATCTGATGCAAATTTAGAATAATTCAACAGTATTTGCAAGTAAAACGTTGCGATTCAAAACACAAATCCACTGGAGTTGGTCTGCCATTAGGAAACCCGAGTTTGCGCAGACCGGAGGTCACAGGCGCGCGGCTATGCGTAGCCAATATTCAAAATTTAGGAATCAATCGTTACCATGAACGAAAATTACAACCGAGTGGGTAAAAAGGATTATTTTCATACCACGCGTGTAAAGCGACAAATAGTAACGATTATGGGCTTGTCCGATCAGACATCGTTACTAACGTAACTACACAAAATGGACAGGCATATGAATAGAAAAGGGAGAAATAGTGATTTATAATTAAAATAGCTGGAACCAATTTCATGGGTTTCGAATTGCGTGGACATATAACTGTGGTCTTATAATCACACTCAACGACCAGAATATTGAACACTGGGCGTAGCCTCTCCGTACAATTGAGTCAGGATCGTATTTCCGCGATGGGGGGAGGGGAATGGGGTTTAACGTCCACTTGACACACACTATGTCATTTCCGGACTAACACAAGCTTCAATTTTATTTCAATAATTCACTTGCGGGTAGTCATCTTTATATTAGCAGTGAGAGTAAACCAACGACGTTAGCCAGGCGACCATACTCCTTATCACTTACAACCGTTGAATCGAAACCACGCCAGTTAACTCAATGCCAGAGCTTATGATACAGCGCGGAAAGCGATGGAGAGTTTCGGCGCATCGATATGTACAGCAGAGAGATAAATGGGGTTTAACGTCCACTTGACACAAACTGTGTCGCATCGGGTCTAACATGGTTCAATTTTATTTCAATAATTCGCTTGCAGTGGAGTCTTTAACAGTGGGAGGACCCGGAGAAAACCACAAAATTGGACTATGTAAAGCAGAATAAATGCATCAAGGCTTCTAAATTATGATGTGTCTAGTTTATTTTAAGACAGACGCAGTTATTTCTCTGACGTATGTTCAAAGCTATGGACACAAATGCCTGGATAATGGAGCTTCCGAAAAATACCGTCAATGCTCTTTTAAGTGCATATTATCCTGCTTCGCCTGGCTTCCGAGATTCCGGTCAAGTGGCTACTGCACGCGTCACTATTGTGTTTTTTATAAAGAATAATAGCATTATGTTATGAAACCACACGTTGGGCTTTCATAAACAGTGGTCTAGATAAACAATACTTAATCGGGCTAAAGTGGCACTGTGGACGATTGGATAAAGAGCTGACAGTTATCGATATTATAGTTGACAAATAGAAAATGTAAAGGCTGAAAATAATATCAGTCAAATTACATAACTCTGAGCCGGGAAATCCTCATTTTAATAACACGGTAGTGTAGCAAACTGATATCATTTAGGTGCATAGAACTTAAAGCTGAACACCGATTACAACACTACATAAATAATTAAATTTTTAAAAAGTTAACTTCCAAAACAACCGCCATACTTGTTTTCAATTTGTAGAACAACAATGGCGATCACTTTAGGCAGACAAACACATAGACAGGTCACACCCACCTTCAGTAAACGCTGTATCAAGCAAGGTTACCTTTAAATTAACAATTACCCTTATTGGCTGATTGAAGTTTTTTCACTATCAGCTCACAGAAATATTCTGTTATTATGTCTGCTCAGATACATATTATGTTACTAGTTAGACGAAATAAATCAACCACGATGTACTTTTGGCTCTAAAATATAACGAAAAAATTGTCTTACACAAAACAATAACAAATCTTCTCACACCAACCAATTGTTTCTTATTTCGTGTTTGCACTTTCATTCACAATTGTTGTTATAATGGCGATCAAGGATAAGTAATGTTCCTTTATTGAAATGTCCAGAAAAAATATATAAGTTATGTCCTTTGATCGCCAAAACATACTTTTTTAATGGAGAGTGTAACATTATCGTAGTGATAACAGATAAGAGTTTCGTAGATAAAGGATTTATTTACATCAGGTATCTAAAACAGCTTCGGTTACATACATTCAACAACAGCAATACATAATACTGGAACTATTACTAGTACGGGTACACATCTACAGGAACACATCTACATAGTACAACATTTACTATTCTACAACTAAACTTCCACAGGAACACATCTAACAATATAACATTTCATCTACAATTCTGCCCCTCTGCTCTTCGCTTCTAACTGTCAGTGAACTCCCGAATATATACCCTTTGCACAGATGGTCATATCTGCAATTGTCTCTTTTATCTCGTCACGGCATGCGCATAAACATTTGAAGTCGTGTGGATCTTGTACACAGATCATGTATAGCTTGTAATGGTCATATTGAATTAATTAGATTCAATAAGATCGTGCATCGACAGGAGTTTATTTTGAGGTGAACGTCAAATTCATGTATTGTCAAAACTAGCAGAGTTCAATAAGTTCAATGCACCTAAATCATAAATGATATCCCTTTGTTACATTTCCTACCCTTCCGACAAGTTGTTTACTAAGTAAATAACATATTTACTAAGTAAATAACATATTTACTAAGTAAATAACATATTTACTAAGTAAATAACAAACTAACATTAGTATCATCATCCTCACATGTGGGACACTGGCTTCAAATATATTAAATGATAAGAACGCACACAATATCAACGTCATTTCTAAACATGACAAAAAGGAAATTTATACAATCAAAATATACTTTGAAGAAAAAAAAATAGAAAATATATTAAAAAAAAGAAAAGGTACATATATAGAAAAAAAATTAACATAGGATTTTGTCAAATTGTTTTTTACTTGAGATAAATGATAATGAATGATTTGAACATATTTTACCAATCTTAAATAAGATATTTTTCATAGAACTTATCAACATTAACAACGGTGTATCTCTCTATTTCTTAAACAAAACAAAACACCACATATATACGCTTCTAACCTAAGCGCGGCCCTTCTTCCTCGATGGTATAAAAGCCGATTCGTCTTAATAGGAATACACAACGCTCTCGAATATACGAGGCACAAATACACAAATCTCTCGAATTTACGAGGCAAAAACTCATGAAATTTTTTTCCCGTTACGCCGGGGTATATAAAAAACACACACAAAACAATATAGGTGATAGAACCGCGAATATGCCTACCGTGTGATTGTTTGTGAGTTAATATCTTCACCGCAAATACAGCGATGGCCGACGACAAATTTATTCAACCGTATATTAAAGAATTTCCTAATTAGGAACTTAACTCAATTTCAGCCAAACAATCACAAAAATATTTTACTTTTCAACATAAACCTCTTTAAACTTTGTTACGACTAATTTATAAACCACAATATGTGTTCAAAAACAAACAATTATAATGTATATTCTTTTAAAAACAAAATGACTCACCGTTAAACAACAATCACGCACAATTTATGTTCCGTCGCCATTGGAAGTCTTTCTAGGTTTTTTTCTTTGATTTCTCCGTGCTTGGTGATTTTCTATTTACTATTCTACAACTAAACTTCTACAGGAACACATCTAACAATATAACATTTCATCTACAATTCTGCCCCTCTGCCAAGGCAGCGGCTGGACTCGGGTCCTTACACTCGTCCAAGCCTTTCTTCTCACCCCGGCTCTTCGCCTCTAACTGTCAGTGAACTCCCGAATATATACCCTTTGCACAGATGGTCATATCTGCAACTGTCTCTTTTATCTCGTCACGGCATGCGCATAAACATTTGAAGTCGTGTGGATCTTGTACACAGATCATGTAGAGTTGTAATGGACATGTTGAATTAATTAGATTTAATAAGATCTTGCATCGACAGGAGTTTATTTTGAGGTGAACGTCAAATTCATGTATTGTCAAAACTAGCAGAGTTCAATAAGTTCAATGTACCTAAATCATAAATGATATCCCTTTGTTACAGAGAACTGCAGTTGTTTGCTGCTTTGGATATATTTTGGAACGATAACACGAGACTTTATGACGCAGAAATAAGAAACAATTAGTTGGTTTGGGTAGATTTGTTATTGTTTGGGGTTTTGTTTTCTTCTTTTTAACTTTTTTTTAAAATTTAATTATTTCTGTAGTTTTGTAATCGGAGTTAAGCTTTATCGAACTCTGCTTGTTTTGACAATAAATGATTTTTGACTTTCACCTCGATATAAACTTCTGTTAAGGCACGCTTGGACGAGTGTATGGACTCACCCGAGTTCAGCCGCTTCCTCGGCAGAGGAGAAGAATGGTATATTTAATATTGTTATATGTGTTCCTGTAGAAATCTAGTTCCCGATGTAACTGAATCTGTTTTAGATACATGGTGTAAATAAACCATATAATTAGTAAACTGATCTCTGTTATACATAATATAGTGTTACAGTAGCCCCGATTGTCATTGCTACCGTTGTTACTTTAATAAACAAAGTCTCGATTATCCACTTTTACGGTTAATCATCAACAGCCGTTGGACCACAGATTGCGTTTAGATATGTTAAAAACACCCATCATATGGTACCGAGTGTTAATATGGTCTTGGCATGTCCAATTAAAAGTGTATATAACAGACAGAGAGAGAGGTGGGAGCGAGAAATGGGGTTTAACGTCCACTCAAAACAAACTAGGTCATTTCGGGAGTAACATATGGTTTAATTTTATTTCAAAAATTCGCTTGTGCGTAGGGGTCTTTAGTAGTGGGAGGAAACTGGAGGACCCAGAGAAAACTCACGAGTTTTGGCAGGCGACCCTATTCCTTGCCACATACAACCGGTTTATATAACAAAGTAAGACCTGCAATATACAGATTTACCTCTTGCGTAATGCCTGTTTCAGTCTAGCACACAGACATCCACGACTTTCAACGATAATTATATCAAACGGTGTACTCCACGTTAAAATATGCTTTTATTTAATAAAAAAAAATTAAAAATCAAAATCATATTGTATTTAGCATCTTCAAACAAAAACTGAAAACTTCCTTGTTCCAGTGTTCATATTTATAATTGTTTCCTGTAAACTTTGTTAGAGCTTTGGGCAAACAATACTGTTTGGAGTCTAGCACTATAACAACACTTATTATTATTATTGTTATTTAGGTTAAGTCTAGTACGCAGACTATAAAGCCTATTTGCGTCAACTGTTTTCTTCGGAAATATCAAAGTTTACACGGCTTCATCAACGATGAAAAGTACTCATGTTGATTAATTAAACATGCACTTTAAAAGAAGTAAATCTGTCTATTTCAGGTCTTCCTTTAGGCCTGAAATGTTTTATAAATTATTAATTAGACATTTATTAAAATGAAAATACCTTAATCAACTCTCGGTTAAAAGTTATCTTCCCGAGTTTCATTGTATTTGAATCTGATCTGCTATTTAACTTCCATTGATGATTAAAGTGACAATCTCGATAATATTTTGGTGAATAAAACCCCCTACCGTAGGGCCCAGCAACCAACTCATCACATATTATGTGATGCGTTTTCAAACAACTTAAACCCGTCAGTTTTCATCTGGAAATGAAGACCGGTGTCCTAAGCTGTATTATGCGGTGTCTGGATAAAACCAGACTTTTATCTAATAAACAGATTTTGATGTGACATTTACATTTCGTTATTAAGTACAGCACGTGGGTTATTCATTATATAGCCTTCTAAAGGAATCGGGATCAATTATCAGGTCACCCATAGAAACATTTGATCCAGAATCTTAAAAACGATTTAATATTTTGAGCTGAATTTTGAGACAAGGTAAATACACCATTCCCCTATATTTTGGCTCTTAAATTTCATAAGTACTCAAGACTTTTATTTTTGAAGCTCTGTTCAAATCGGGATAGTCCCTTTAAGTATAAAAATGGATAAACGAGACGATGTTAATTATCGGGACAACGGTAACGACAATCGAGGCGACAGAGACATTTTAAAATAAGGTGTTCTCGGTTCAGAGTGAAGCATTTTGACTGACACTTTCAGCATATTCCATTGACATCATCTAGTTTTAAACTAGTATAGCTAGAACTGCCCCCCCCCATCCTTATCAAATCTTCCATAATGTATCTGTGATATTTCATAAAGAAATCGAAATTCAAAGATCAATGGTAAATAATCTTGGTTCTAGAATCTAGATAAACAAATCTTATTTAAGTTAAACATATTTTAAGGAGGAGCTTAATCTGCCTATTGCAAGTCTCCCTTTAGGCCTGACATGTTATCTAAATTACTAGTTTTAGACAACTTATCCAGACAATAATCAACTCTCGATGCCATCGATAACTGGCGATATTTAGGAGAGTGGAATTTACAACGAGAACTACCAACTCTTTATCTAATTGCCCATTTCTTTCGTTTTAGTCTAGAACAAAAAACAGAATAATATTTGCGTCAATTCTATTTTTCGAAAACATCAAATGTTTCATGGCTTAGGTTAAAATGTACAAATATAAATTATGTTAAACAAGAAATAAAATTCAAAACATTAAATCGGTATACCATATATATTGGCCTGTTCGAGAAACCATAAAATATATTGTTCTAGATCAGGAAACAAAGTTTGTTTAGGTTAAGTCCTGTAAACAGATAATGAAGAGTCTTTGAGTCAATTGTTTTTTTCGGAAATATAAAAATTTATCTCGGCTTAATCCATATTGATTAATATATATATAGAATAACAAAATCAAAATTAACATATCAATGGTGTATATGATCTCTTGATTTGGTCTAGATTTTGAACATATCCGGTTATATCTTCTGTAGAAGATTTGGAATGGTATATGTTCGGTGGTTTCGTTTGGCCAATACTCAAACGCGCCAAATGCCAAAGAGAGAGAGGGGGAGGGGGCTAAACGTCCACAAACTAGTTAATTTCGGGAGTAACAAATGGTTGAATTTTATTTCAATAATTCGCTTCCGCATAAAGGGGTCTTGGCAGTGGAAGGAAACCAGAGGACCCAGAGAAAAGCCACGAGGCTGGACATTAGACCACACTCATTGTCACGTACAACCGGGGTTTCGAAACCACGGCAGTTGACTCAATGGCAGGTCGTATGGTACAGTACGCACGTGCTAACCATTCGGCCACCCCCCCCCCAGAGAGAGGGAGAGAAAAAGAGAGATGGGGTTTAACGTCCACTCGACAGAAACTATGTTATTTCGGGACTAACACATGGTTCAATTTTTTTTCAATAATTCGCTTGCGCTTAGGGGTCTTTAGCAGTGGGAGGAAATCAGCGGACCCAGAGAAAACCCACGAGGCTGGACATGCAATCGTACTCCTTGTCACGTACAACCGGGGAATCAAAACCACGCCAGTTGACTTAATGACCTATCTTATGGCCTCCACCTGACGTATTAGAGAACATATTACTCTCCATATCTTATGGAACCATTTTTTTTTCACCGCCGCTCCTCCGATTGGTTAGCAAAAGCCCATTTACAGTGTTACAGATCAATTCGGACAGCAACAAGTATTACGTGAACTATTGTGAAATTAGATGAAACGTCCAATTACCACGCGTTAATAAATGATGTAGGACTAATAAGTAATAGAAAGGCCTCAAGGGAAGTCTGTCTAAACAAGTCCACATAAGCTCCTCAAACACGATATTATAAACTCGGAAACGTTTTTTAATCCATAAGAGTGCACATGTACAAGCTATGCCCCCCCCCCAACAACCAAGAGTACAAAATTACAAAACAGGCCTAGAGCTATAGGGCTCAATTTGACATGTCTACTTTTTATTTCAACGTCAAAATGTTTAAAATGTATTCTTGAGTTAGTTGGTAAATTATATGTACTCTCCTGCAATAAAATTGATGCTACAATTAATGCTGATTTTATCCTGTATTTTGGTTTTACTGGAGTATACAGGTCACAATTCTATGGAATACAATTACTGCTTATTACTGAGCTACGTTTAGTGAGAGAAATGAGGTTTAACGTCCACTCGACACAAACTAGGTAATTTCGGGAGTGACGACGTTCAGTACCCAGAGGGCCTAATTATCAGCCAGGATTAAACATACATCTAAATCTGCCTATTTCAGGTATTTCGTTGGGCCTGAAATGTTATATAAACTATTATTGAGACATGCATAAACAAAACAAGACCATACCCAACTGTAGATGGCATCGGATACCCGAGATTTTAACTAGATAAGAACAGTCTGCCATTTTAAAATGTAATTTAAAAATAGGAAAGCGAGGCTAAGTCAAATATACCAGTGCCCTGGTTACCACAATGCACACACCTTGTCAAAACGACAAACAGTAATAATTTGGCTCAAGTAAAATATATAAAATTTTCAAAATTTTCATTTTCAGCTATTTTGGCAAGAAAAGTCAGCTTTTTGTGACATGGCGTATCTTTAACCAAGTATTGTATTTTATCATTGCGTTATTGATAATGACAAGAGAAGCCTAGTGGAAACGTCGCTAAGTAATAAGCAGTTATTGTATTCCATAGAAATGTGACCTGTATATATTCCAGTCCAATTATTAAATGTCATTATAGTAATTTGCTTTGACCTATTGACCTAAAATGTCTTATTAAGTGCATTGTGTTTCTTCTCACAAATCGCGATGTTTATTTCTGATTTTTAACAAAGTCATGTAAACTTTATCGTCTTGACATGTGTATTTTTTTTGTCTTGTGAAAATAAAATGGTTGAATTGTTTAAAAAAAGCGAATATATTGATACAATATTTCTGTGAACCGTATAATTGACTTGACTATAGCAAAATACAAGAGCAGCAGTGGGAAAAGACTAATCTTTATAGATATACGTCTTTTTGTTCACAAAAAATGCTTGGAGGGTGATGAAAAAATGTTAAATACTCGATTTTCTCTTTCCATACAGAAAAACGTTCTTGCAATCAATTCGGCTTTGGCTTGCCATACTTTGTAGAACCCGAATGGAATTGAAACACATTTGGAAGCTCTGAGATTTAACTGTCACGATATTGTACAGTGCAAGACCTTCCTCATTCATTACAATCATGATCTGGGAATGTAATCTTGTAATAATGTACTTTACAGATAGGCCTACGAAACAAATTGAAATGAAATAGGGTTTATAGTCCTACTGTTCTGCACCGGCTGAGCTAATAAAGACGATGACACAATAAGAAATGAAATGGGGTTTAACGTCCTACTTTTCTGCTCCGACTGGGCTAATGAAGACGACGATACAATTTGAAATGAAATGGGGTTTAACGACCTACTTTTCTGCCCCGACTGGGCTAATGAACACGACGACTCACACACTTTGAAATGACATAGGGTTTAACGTCCTACTTTTCTGCTCCGACTGGGCCAATGAAGACGGCGAAACAAAATGAAAATAAAACCAATTAATACTGTCGGATATTTCGTTGGTCGTAGAAAGATTTAAAATATGTCATCCATTTGAAATATGTCCAAGATTATGTTTATTTTTTTTATTTTTTTAACCTTGAAATAGTTAAAAGCACTTATTAAAGATAAATTATGGGAGATGAGATAACGAGTTGGCAGTTCTCACTATAATAGTTAAAAACTACATAATGTAAAGGCAATCTGCTGAAAATTTCAGTCAAATTGATCCACTATGATCCGTGAACCATTCACATGAAAGTTCCGCTTAGCCTCGATCATCATTACTGATGTCGGTAAGGCGAAACTAATAGTCCCAATTATCCATTTATTTGTTAAAGCACGAAGGAAAGTTTTCTCGCAAATCGGACAACAATCGAACTAATATCGAAGTCTAGGCTTACCGTCGAGAGCTGATTTGGTCTGAATTACTAGTAGTTAGTTTATGTCTAATTTATAATTTCTATAACATCTGAAGCCTAAATTAAGACTTGCAGTAATCAGATTTAGCCATTGAATAATGTAACTTTAATGTAATATGAAAAGTGATTTATACTATTCAAAAAAGTATTTGATTTTTAAGTGTTATTATAGTCACCTAATGAAACTGACGAATAAACAAATGACAACATGAAATGAAGTTCGCATTCATCGATTTATTCCAAATGATCGTTAGACTAAGTAAGGCACAGACTGACCATTATAAGGGTAAAATGATACCCGGGGTCAAACAGCAAAGTTACCACAGCATCACAGCAAAGTCAGTAACGGGTAAATCCTCCTCTCTTTGCCGAACAAGCATTGATCCGACGTGGCATACTCCTTATGAGACGTCTACGGTCATTTTGGTCCAGATTGTCCCATTCCTGTTGCAACGCAGCAGCAAGTTCTTGGACATTGGCAGGACGTTGTTGACGTTGACCAGTAGCGTTTTATCATTGAGGCGCTGGAGGCGCCAGCCTCCTCGCGAAAAAAATCAAAGAAGTTGAAAAAATAAAACGGGAGAAAAATGCTAAAACCGATGAGAAAAATGAAATGTACCCTAGTTAGGGAGGGCCCTCAAGGCAGACAAAAGGGCACTACGTCTTACAAAAGGGCCCCCTGACCATGGGAAAGGGCCCCGTGTTTGACAAAAGGCCCCCACGTCTAAGAAAGGGGCCCCCTGACCATAGGAAAGGGCCGTGAGTCCGAGTCAATCGTTTTATACACTAATACTTTTGAATCCGCTAATGAATGAGAATGCAGTCATTGCATTGGCATGCAAATCATCAATCAAGAAATCACCTTTTCTGAAACCCTACTAATAAGCTATTCAGGAAAGAAATGGCTAGGTCGCCCAGTGTGGCCTGGCTTTTTAACTAAATCATATTTTTATTCAAAAATATTCTTTACAAAGGGATACTAACAAATTATGAATCTTCTCCGAACATATCAATCAAATTTTTATACAAAAATAGTATGGCGAACTTATTTTTTATTCAACAAACATAAACATACGTACATCTATTTACAAAACTTCCTTGTAAAATATATTAGCTAATGAATACTAATACGTTTACTTATTGTTACATTGTTATAGCATTTTTTTATAATTATATGTAAAACGTTTCGAGTCTTTGATATACCTTTGAATAAGTAAAACTAACATTGTATTTAATGTTTTTGGTAGTAGCGACGAACCATGTAGAAATATTTCGTGTAATTCAGTGAAAGGAATATTTCCCATCCATGTCAATTTACTGAGAAGGGCATTCAAAAAATAGTGATACGAATTTTCGACAGATATAGCATTACAACTACAGTATCGATTTTCAATTATATTTGAACGAAATAGATCAAAATGTAAACTACTACATCCACGTCGAATACGATTGTTGTATATAGAGAATGGCCTAGAACCAATACTTCTAAATTTTGGTGGCTTTATTTTAGGTTTTAGAGATTGTTTAAATTCTTTAACGAAAAGAATGATTTTGTCTGATACTAACACGACAACGGGATTCCCGAATATTGGAGTTTCGTAAATTGTAAGGTGCTTGGGATTCGTTTACAAAATGTATAGTATTAGTAAAATACACGGGACAGATTCCATGGATTATTTTATGTAACCGATTAAAACGTCTAATCTTTCTTCTTTCATGTAATTTTGACCATGCAGTTTCAAAATATAAAGATTGTCTGGAGGTGTAAATTGTATTTCCTGTAACAACGCGAGCTGCTTTCATCTGAAACATTTAAAATTTATTTGAATTATAACTACTACAGTCATCCCAAACTCCACAACAGTATTCAATTATAGGCAAAATAAAACATTTATAGAGTTTATTAAGTGAATCCTGAGAAATTAAAAAAATCTGAAGGAACCCCCCTAGGTGTTTATGTACCGACGTATCTAATATATACGTGTTATCATATTTAATATTAAGCGGATAACTAAATTTTTGACAACTGAAGATCATTAGTTTTGTCTTTCCTGGATTAAAAGTCAGTAACCATTTTAACGACCATTGTAATAATTTGGATAAATTAAAGTTTAATTCAGATTCAATCTTTTCAAAACATTTTGAAGAAAAAGACAAAGACGTATCGTCGGCGAATAAACGCGTGATTCCAAATAAACCATCAGAAATATCGTGAATGTAAATAAGAAATAATAAAGGTCCGAGGATTGAACCTTGTGTATACCTAACAGCTGATGACGATTTGAGAGATAAGAAGAAATGAGATCATGTAATTTACCAGTGATACTGTTATTAGATAATTTATGTAACAGGCCCCTATGAGACACTTTGTCAAAAACTTTCGATGTATCACAAAATATGAAAGCTATAGATTCTTTATTATCAAGCGAATTGAATATGAGATCGTACATTTCAAGCAGTTGGTGGACGGTTGGTATTCCTTGAAGGAATCAAGATTAATATTTATTAATCAAATAGTTTTTTTAAAAATAGGTCAATAAGTGTTGATGGGGAAGAGACAATTTTGTCGCTTCGAGAAAATTTCCGAACCCAGACATTCATAATAATGATCGATCAGCTGTCGGCTGCTCTGACAAAACGGCAAAATGCTTATTCAGTTCTAAGCCAAAGGATTTGATTTCTCGGTAAACTCGGGAATCTAAGCTGTGATGAACTGAAGGAAGCAGCATCTACATTGTTGGCCATCTACACAGACGATCTAGACGAACATTTCGAGAACGAACTGCAGCAATTCGTAAACGTCACAAAGGACAAAATTTTCATTAAAGATAGAATTTACGAGCTCCAGATTCTAGAAATGTTCGATTCAGAGACAAATGGTGGAACAGCGTTAATATCGACATTTCCGAACATATTATACGACATTGCGTTTTTATTTGCCGACCATGGTCACCAATTGCTCGAGTGAGCGTTCTTTTTCCGCATGGGTGCACTAGCTTTATTGTGCATTGAAGCTAATCTTCTGGATTCGATTAATTTGGATGAGATCATCAAAACTTTCGCGAGCCGCAAGGCTAGAAAGGAGGATGTCGTTTAACTGGAAGATGTAACGTCCTTGAACTTTGGTCAAATATTATTTGAAATCCACCATATTCCATTAATTATTATTTGATTGAGCTCCCGGCACGGTACGAACAAGGGATTTGTTTCGCATTCAGGCTTCAGCCAAGTATCGGATTAGGCACCGGACCTTAGAATATACAGGCCTCGAGGATATGTAAGAATGCACCAAAATGTTTCTCGACCTCTGGTGGCCGGGGGCAGACCCCCCCCCCCCCCCGCGAAAAAGGGCCCCCATAATAGTATAGCCTCCGCCATAATAAACCTTAAAACGCCCCTGACGTTGACGTAACCTCTGACCGAGCATGCCTGAGATGGGGGAGAGGTCGGGACTGGTCAAGGTAATGTGGTGATGTTCTATTGTTGGAGGTAACCTGTAACGATCCTGGCCCTGTGACATCTTGTGTTGATGAAAAGGCGGCCATGACGTCGTGCGAACGGCACAACATGGACAACCAAGATGTTGTCCCGGCAGTACCGGCCTGTAACACGCCCTGCAACAACATGTAAAGCCGTGCTTCCAGCAAAAGTGATGCCTCCCCAGACCATAACAGAACCACCCCAAATCGATCATGTCTGATGACGTTAACGTCTTGGAAGCGCTCGTTTCGACGACGCCACACCCTCCTACGTCTGTCCAAAAAATCAACAGTGAACCTTGACTCATCTGAAAACATCACATTGCTCCAGCGTCGATTATTCCAGTGTTGACGATCCCTACACCAATGACGTGAATGTGATGATCTCTCAAACAAGGGATCAAGCGAAGACGTCGGGCGCGAAGGTGACCCCTTTGCAGTCGATTCCGAATGGCCTGGCCACTCGCTCTCACACCAGTGTCTGTTTGAAGACGAGCGCTGATCTGATTTGCTGTGATGACACGATTTCTCAAGGCCAAGATACGGATAAATCGATCCTGGGCTTGAGTTGTCGCCCTTGGTCGACCTAAGTGTGGTCTGTCCTGTACAGATTGTGTATCACGGTATCTGTTTCTCAGCCTGCTTATGACAGACTGAGAAACATTCATCGTCCGCGCCACAACCGCCTGTGTTGTGCCGATCTGTAGCATGCCAAGGGCACGTAACCTTCATTTTGGGTAAGCCGGCGCATATCAAAATTTGTTTTCTGGTCACTAAAACAATTTAACTGATGTTTCCACTCTGGAATTCAATGCTACAATGACTGTAACATTCAAAGTCAGAGTCGTGCAAATCTTGGGTGGGACCCCCATGATGATCCCAAGCATCACCTGTATTCCATGCGGTAGCTATAGGTGCGTTTGGGCGTCACATGTAACTGGAAATGTTTCTTCTGTTGGGTTAAATAGTGACCCTTTTAGTAGTCATTTGCTTATTTTAGTATTATGCCCCCCAAAAAATATCCCCTACTTTTTTTTAATAGTATATATTAAATTTTGGAAAAGAAAACAAATTGTAATTTATAATTAATTATGTTCGATAAAATAACGAGAACAGTTCAAATTGAAAGACAGTAAATAAGTTGCCTCATTAAATAAGGTTTTTATTAGTAGTAGTAGTAGTAGTAGCAGTATTATTATGGTCGTTTACGCCTGCTTGGTGCATTCTACACGTTTTTAAAATTATTATTTTGTCGTTTGTGAATCAACTGTTACTATTTACTTCCACTTTATGTTGTAGAATATGTTTTTATTTGTTCATTACAAAATGGCATCCGAAACCATAGGGTATACGACTCGTGTACTGATTATAAAATGTTAACTGTGTCTTAAATATTGTATATAAGGATCCGATAGTCTAGCCAACATAACATCATCAATATTGATTGAAATAGATCAACATTTAATTCTAATTCGTGTTTTTAATTTCGAATATTATAGAAAATATTGAGTAAGAGACATAGCTCGTTTAAAACCTAAATCAATGTACTGAACTGTTTTGCACTCACCGGATATAACAATGATTATTGGTGTTTTGTTGTTGGTCAAATATGTGAATTAATTCAGCTTAAGGGAATATAACTTTAACACGCCGAGTCGAGGTAGTAATCGGGTTAGCTATTGAATAATTAGCCTACAAGCTAAGATATTTGTCAATTTATGTCGATTCATTATACACTTAACCGTTAACCGTTACTTTCGGCAAACAGTTATTTTTATCGCGAAGAGTAGCCTATTAAATCTGATCAATCGTGGAGAACCTACTGTGAGAATAATATTTATAAGATGTATACTGCTAAAAATTATTGAAGTATTCTTAGTGTTTCTCGACTAAATTCGTCTATGCAGGAATTAAAGGGGCTAAATGGCTAATAGTTGGCACCTAGACGTTGACACAAATAGGTAGCAACGCATAAAATAATGTAATATGAATGTATCTTAACTGATTTACATTCAATCGTTTCCGTTTTAACGGTGAATATGCGAAAATTTCTCAGTTGAATGGCAATCTCTGTCGTCTGGTTATTCTAGTCTACACCGGTAGTATTTGCTCTCCAGATTAAAATATGACATCCCCGTTTAATATGACTTGCGGAATGTGTCAATAGCCCCGTTCTCCGAGTTCCTTGTTATAAATGGCACTGTAACGCATTCTGATACACGATTCGTTTACCTTCGACCTCTAGCTGACCGGTCGCCTCTGGGTTGCGGCTGTGGTTTCGAGCCCTAGTGTGAGCGTATGTTACATGGAGATAGGGCCGCCTTCTCGACCTCGTGGGTTTCCTCCGGGCACTCCGGTTTCCTTCCACTGCTAAATACCCCTACGCGCAAGCGAATTATTGAAATAAAAATTGAAAACCATACGTTAGTACCAAAATGACATAGTTTGTGTCAAGTGGACGTTAAACCCCATTTCTCTCTCTCTATCTATTTCTCTGTCTGTCCCTCTCTCTCCTCGAGGCTAAAATGTTTGTCTTAAATATTGAATTTTAGCGGACCATCTTTTCCCGGAAAGATCACAGCATCAATGTTGGTTAAAATTGACAAAAAAAACGTGTTTTTATAGTTGAAGACTGGGTGATATTGAGTTACAGACTTAGCTACTTTAACCCTTGTGCCGTCACGTTGCACGAAAACCGTTGTTGTAACAAGGCAAAAATAGGTTTTCAGATGCATCATTGTATTCAAGTAAGATCAAATTACAGCTTCAAATCCAGTCTGAATATCAATCAATCAGAGCGAAAAAACATATTGGAGGTATTTTAATACAACAGTGACGATATTAATTATAAGGTATTTTTGAAACCATACATTTCATTTCCGTGTAGAATCCGCTTTTTCATTGGGTTAGTAGAGTACCGAAGATTTGCTTTCAAACCTAGATTACTATAATAACCAAAACAATATTACAGTGAGAAAATATTTCAAATACAAAGCGAACACCGAGCGCAGAATAGATTAGACACTTAAAGGACCTAAGTCCGTAACTCAAAATCCTCCAAAATCTTCGACTTCGAAAACACGAATTATTGGTCAATTCAAATCAACATTGATGATGTAAACGTACCGGGAAAAGATGAGCTTTTAATATCCGATATTAAAGATAAAATAATTTTTCTAACATTGGTACACGAGTCGTGTACCATAATGCGCTTCAGCCCTAGTTGTATTGAGAGACTCGAGGGGCGAGGCCAGACATTGCATTGTATCACACGGCATATGTAGACTGGAATAACCAGGCGCTAAAAATTTGCACTGGATTGAAACTGATTGGCTTATTTCGCCGAACATTTAAAATTGGAGTAAAAACGGAAACCATTTAATGTAAATTAGACTATATACATTCATATTACAGTATTATATGCGTTGCGACCCACTTTTGTCAATTTCTAGATCCCAAATGTTAGCGATTTAGCTTCTTTAAACCAGAAAAAATGAAAGGAATTGGGAGGCGGTCCACAAGACCCCTGGTGTACGTTAATGTAATACTCGTAGTTTCTTGTCAACTGATAAATGATGCCACTGCTTAACGTCCATTCTATTTACAGCATAATAGTCGACATTAAGTAGCTTACAATGTATAAAATTCGCGCCAGACAATTATGAACCAGTTCCTCACAAACGTTAAGGATATTGTTGTGGGGTCCCGAAATACCCCTTGTATACGCACAAGGGTTAAAATGTCGGTCTGCAGCTTTGTGTAAGACAGACAGCTTAAGTTGAATGCCAAGTACGAAAAGAAATCCTTTAGTTTTTGTTATCTGGAGTTAAAATGTCAATCCCCAGTTCCCCGGCTAATTAATAAAAATCGATCACCATTGGCCAATTCAGAGATCCATTAGCGCTTTAAACATCTGGATCGGTTTTTACGAAATATCGATTTGACGTCATTGGTCTACACGATTGCGTCTTGCGTGTACACATCTGTTGTGTATCTTTTTGAAGGGGAATTATTAAAGGTAAGATAGATATGAAACGAAATGGGGTTTAACGTCCTACTGTTATGCACCTAACCTGGGCTAATGGAAGACGGGTATAGAGAGCTGGTAGACCCAACTATAAATAGATAATGTAGA